>VXBR01007852.1:0-124137 GCA_013400215.1 Cisticola juncidis | reverse complement strand
CCCAAAATTTCATGAGTGTGCATTCTTTATCTAAGACAAACTCGTTTTTCCAAGGGCCCCCTGCTAACCCCCCTTGGCGCCAGGGAGCCTGGCCTGACCAGGTGGCTCTGGTGGATTCAGGGTCTGGTTCTTATGGATTTCTGGTAGATTTGGTTCTGGACTGGTTCTTATGGATTTCTGGTAGATCTGGTTCTGCTCTAGTTCTTATGGATTTCTGGTAGATCTGGTTCTGCTCTAGTTCTTATGGATTTCTGGTAGATATGCATTTTTCCGTCTGAAGAATCTGAGGGGGAGGGTTTCTTCTCGTTGCAACTGTTATCTCTGTTGCAAAACACCTCTGGGCCTTTTTCTCTTTCTCTTGAGCTAAAGAAAATATCTTTACACAATTCTTTTATTATTAAAACTTAATGTTAAAAACTACATTTACTATATCATTCAAATGTTAATACAGCATAACTTTTTTTTTACCTAGCATATTGCATATAGTAAATATTCGCATAGAGCCACACATAATATGCCTTTTTCACAAGAGGCTGAGGGGAAGGCTCAGCCTGGAGCAGAGGAGAGCCCAGAGCGGTTCTGCCCTGCCCAAGGTGGGAGCAGGCCCTGCTCAGAATGCACAGGGGAGCGACAGGAGGTGTAAGCATAAGATAGACTTGGAAAGACTCTCCAGGCATTAGTTAGAGCTTTTCTCCCTTGTGGGTGATCAGCAAGAGTCCTGGGAGCCATCCTGAACTGCTTTGTGCTCAGTCCACCCTACCTACCCTGGGCTGCAGTCCCTTCTGACCAAAATGATCCCATGGAGAAACTTTTTTTTTTAAAAAAAAAACACCCCTACAATCTCACACTTCTTTTAACTTCTTTAGCAGTGTTAAATCTGCTTGTGTTGCACACATTTACCACAAGTCAGCACTTTTGTCACTGTCTTTGTGTTTAAATGAAGTGTTCCGACCTGAAGCCATTTGGTGAGAGAGGAGAAGTAATTATGCACCAAGCTCTTGTCGACTGCAGATTTCCCACTCATTTTTATGTACCTAGTGATAATCTAACTCTCATAAAATTTAAGCACTGCTGCATTGCTAGCATTTCCATTTTGCTTGGTGAATTTTTTTGTTAATACTCTGCTACCAATTTGCTTGAAAGAGAAGCCAGAGTCTCTTTTTACAGATAACATGTCTAAATTTTTCTTTTTTATGATGGCATGTCTAAATTTTGTTTTGATACTCCCAGAAACAGTAAATTGGGTGAAAAAGTCACTGGATTCTCTTTTATAATGTTCCTCCCAAAGCAATGGGTTGGATTATTATTCATCTCCTGACTTAAAAGTAATGTCATTCCCTGAAACTCCTTGTTCAGGCAAACTGAATTATTCCTGACAAGGATTCATCTGTACCAGTAGTGAACATTGAGCAGTCATTGAAAGAATATGTAGATTTAGCTTCTTCTTTTAACACAGGCAGGGTAATGAAAGCCCATCTCACCTGTGCACTGCAGAAATCCATGAGTAATTAAGGTAACCAGCCTTGATTTGTATTTGGAAAAGCTGAGTGCTTGTGTGTGGTGCTCAGAGAAATGATCTGTAAATGAATGAATACAGCTACATCGGTATTCAGCATTATTTCCTGCCGTGGAGCGAAACAGAGGAGAAAACAAAAATATGGAAATGAGAGGAGCAGGTAATGTGAGAGACATGAGAAGGACAAAATCTCTCTGAGCAGCGTAAGAACAAGGACAATTTCCTTCTGTCTTCTTCCCTCTGCAATAGAAGATGATGTTCCATGTTAAATTCTGATTCACTTTTTAATTAAAACATGCATATGGAAAAAATTAGGAAATTTTGTCAAACACTGGGAGATTTTCTTTCAGATTTCCAAATCAAACCAGTAAGATAAGGAAACAGTGGTGATTGCACAAACTTATCCACCCTCTTGAACACAGATTCATCCTTTTCCTCTTCTGAGACATATTCAAGAATAAACATTCCCTCTGCATCAGATTGCCACTTTATTAATTCAGTTTTAGGACTGTATCTGTTTGTGTGTGTGTACAATACTTATCACATTTTGATACCATTAAAAGGGAATCTGCAGTTGTGGTACAAGCAGCACCCTTAGAACCACAGTGGAAACAGCCAGTCCAGTAAAGCCTGGCAGGAGAGATCAGCATTGTTACCGCTGCTCTAGGGAGCAAAGGAGGAAATCAAAATTACTTGGTTCGACAAGACAAGTCAGGAACAAAACCTGAGGCTTCAGCTGTGTAGACAAGTCCAAGATTTTTCAAGTTGACTTCTAATTCTGGCCACATTTGTACCTCTACAGCTGTGCTGTGTTTCTGTCCTTAAGCTCTGCAGCACGAACATCACCTTTGCCAGTGCACCCACTGCTAAACTCAGTCCAGCCAATGACTAATGGGGCAATAAAAAGTCTCCAACATTATTAAACTCTGCATTCCTAGAAGGTCAAAGCCTAGAGGACGTCATAACCTGGTTCACATAAAACACTGAGCTCCCTCCTATTCCAGTGCTGTGTTGGACATCAGGTTATTTTTGTGCTGGTACTCACCAGTGCTGCTGAGCAGCTGAGAGGGCAGTGAGGCTGGGGGTCCACAGCCAGCAGCTGTAGCTGTGCCTGGGCTGAGCTTAATGAGCTGCATTTCTACAGCCCATCCCTGAGGGCAGCCACCCAGGGAGGGTCTGAAAACCCAGTGGCTTTTATATTTTTTTCTAAGGATGAGAGAAATGTGGTGCTTGTAAAGATGAAGAGGGGAACAGCAGAAAGAATCTGCAGGGTTTAGGAAAGTGTCTGAAAGTCAAGTTGGAGAATCAAATTAATGTGTAAGGTTGGATGCAGTCTGAGAGGATGAGTTGAGGTCATTTTTGTCACCATGGGTTTGTGTCACAAGAGGAGGAGAGGAGTTCTGTGTGAGCAACTTGTTCAGGCTGTATTCTATAAATGGAAAGCACCAGGGTCTGGTCTCTTTTTCTGGCACACTATCTTGAGTTTTTAGACACACCAGTAATGTTAAGAAGTGGTTGATGGGTGTGACGAGTCTGTCTGGGGAACCTGTGAGTACACAAAGTTCTTCAAGTGCTCATAGTCTCAGGTTTGGTCCTCAGCTCTGTCTGTGACAAACTTCTGACCTACCATAGACATTCAGAAATTTTCTTTCAAAACTATTAGCTCCAAAACCAGTCAGGCCATAGGAAACTCACATGCCATTTTCTTAAAAGTAAGAAAAATTCTCACCAAGGACAGAGTAAATCTACATATTTGCCATTCTTTTGTCCTCCTGGGGCAGTTGAAAACTGTCCCCTTGGGACACAATTTAACAACTTCACAATCTGGGTAGAACATTCACTTGTTCCTCCAGGAGAGCCTGTAATTTTGGTTATTATATTTCTTGTATAAGGTGCCTGATGTGTGATTATTTTCCACACATTAAATATTTGCAGTAGGTCAAGTGTTATCTGGGTATTTTAAAAACCCCTTTCCCTTCCCTTCATAGATTCAGTGACAGCTTCCTCTGCACAAGTAAAGTGTTGTGGTAGAAAAGAAGTTGCTTGGGCATAAAGGGCTGCTTGGCAGTCAAGCTGTGCCAAAACAAATCTAAACTAATCACCACACAGCATACTTTGATAAACTCTTTCCTTTTTCAAAGCAACTGGCATTTGGTAATTTCAAGCAATGTGACCCCCTACTGGAGCTATCTGAGCTTGTTCTCTCCAGTTTTTAGTTATTAATACAGACACTTTAGTTATCAAAGATTTGACAGGAATGAAGGATTGACCTCCTGTGATTGAAGATGCAGACAATCTCAGCTTGTTAAAATAATAAATGGGCACCTGTCAAAGAGACACTCTGAGCAAATGTGGCCCCTGTAGATATCTCTATTGTAGATTTTTAAAAACTCCTTCTGCTCCCTTGTATGGATATTAATTAATAATAATATTTTCTTTTATTGAGATAGATGGAACTGCTAATTACTGTTTCCCCATGAATCCCTCACTAGTACCATTTATCCTGTAATAATTAAACATCTCAAGGCAAAAAAAAAAGGTTGGTTAGAAGTAGTTAGTAGTGATTTAAGTGCTGGTAAAGAATTGGCACATAAATTACTGCAAAGAAGGATGTAGGATCTATCTCTGAAGTGATCAGAAATAACCATGCAGGACTCTGGATTTTGTTGGGCACCACTCTGAACAAAGCAAAACAAGAGCCTGATGCTGCAAACACAGCAGGCTGCAGAACCCAAAGCTGCAGGAACACCTAGAGCCCAGGGCACAGCCTCAGGAGGCAGGAGCAGGGTCCATGGGGAGAATTAACACAACATCATTTACATCCCTGTTCTGAAACACCCTGCATATGAGAGGATATTCCTCCAGTCTGGGATATGGGACCCCCGTTGTGGCAAGAGCATCATTTTGTGAGGAACATATCACCTTTAAATAAAGGGCTTGAGTTACACCAGCTAAGTTGCCATTTGCTTTAAGCTATTACTCTTCCCATGAATTTCAGTGACTGATGGTGGACCAGCACCTGCTCCTTTATGAATTAAATCAGGTTCATGTACACCCCCTTCAGTGCTCATATTGTGCTTGAGGAGGCTGAGGACAGCAATTTTCCTCCCTTGGCTGTTATTGCTTCTTGTAAGTCCCAGCCCCAAGCTGAGTTCCACAAGACAAAATCACAAAACAGCAAAATGATGCACACTCAGGTTTAGCAAAACTGGGCTGAGTGGTGCTGCAACAGGGAAAATTGAGCAATCCATTCACCTGCGTTGTGTGCAAAGAAAACCTGTAACTGAAGAATAAGGAAGAAGACATTAGTGGAGTTCTCTCAGGAATCAGTGTGGTGGCAGAAATCAGACCATTAGCTTCGAAATACTGAGGATAGGACCTGAATAACTTTTTTAACCAACTGAGGACAAAGGAACTGACTCCAGTGTTCATTAGTCTAGCCAATAAAACAGTATCACTGCATCAGAGTCTTACTAAGATTGATGGAGATTGAGGCACAAATTAGATTTTTGTCTATGGCTAATAAAAAATCATTTACCACTTTCCAGCCTGTGCAATATCTTTGGGACTAAAACTAGCCTTGGAACTCACTCCGTGAGTGTATCATGATCTTCAAGAAATATCTAGAGTTCTTCATTTATCAAAGTATTTCTGATAGTTTCCAAGATAGAAAGGTTTAACACATCTTTGTGAGTATCACATGTGTCTTGAGGAAAGAAGGAAAAAAGTTCCAACATTCCCAGAATGTTTTTTCAGACTTGAGATTCTGTATTGAGATCCACATAGGCCAACATTGCACTAATGTACTTGTTTGTAAGAGTTTTGGGGAAAATGAGTAATTTACCCTGGTTTCAAAGCAAGGTCATATTTTGTCTAATCATAGATTGTAATTATTTTAATATTCAACCTAACTATGCATAAATTAAATAGTAATGATTTGGGAATTGTATTATCAATTAAATTTGGCATCAGCAACCTTAGATTGATTGAAGTCTGTATGTTAAACAGGGGTCAATGCTTTGGACCTGGGCCTGGCTGCACTTCTGTTAAAGTACCCAAACTGCACAGGAGCCCAAGCCTTGCTCTCAGAAAGGATGAAGCAGCACTTCTCCAACAGGAAGAAGTTAGTTAGGCTTCTAAATTTGTTTCCTGACTTTTGTTAGGTTTACCACAAGGCTTTATCCTCTTTCATCAGAGACTCCAGGCAGGCAATTTCGCTTTTTCAGCAGCGGTTCTTAGCAAACTGTAGAAGGTAAGGATGAAAAGATGCAAGACATATCAATAAGGTCAAAGAGCAAACAGTGAATGAATGGCACATTGTATTGCACAAGGGAAGCTGTCCTTGCACTGGAGCTGCACAAGTGGCTGGCAGCAACAAAGCATCCCTGCTCAGCACTGACAGAGCTGTGAGGGGAGCACAGGGCAGCTTCAGTGCAGCCCTGCCTTTTTCTTCTTGCTGCCTTAGATTATTATTTTCATGGACCTTGGCACTGTTCTGAAAGCTAGAACACAGTGAAAATAAATATATATGCAGCAGCTGTATGTTTCCCGTTTCATCTTCAGAGAATGGATATTGTCACAGATAAGGAGGAGAATATAAATCATAAAATCATTCAAGTGTGTTACCTCACCAGCACCATCTCTTTGTTACTACACTGTCTTCCATGACACTGATTCCCTTGGTCTGGAGGAAAGCAGCAATTTCTGCTTCTCACTTCATCAGCTGTCTAACCAGGCAAGCTTTTAAACCCCAAAACACTGTACTTGAAATTCTAGATCTGCTGAATACAATACAGAATTGCCACAGCCTTCTCTGAACACAAGATTTCATATTTTAAAGCATTAATCTAAATAGGGTGGGGTGTTTTTTCTTACAACTTTCTTGTAGCATCCATTTTTAGCATAAAATATTCTAATAAGATCCCATTCCATACTGGCAGAAGCTGCATCATTCCTCAGTATCAGTTTTAAGGACCCACCCAAAAGATCTTTCAGATGAGTAAGACAGACTGGCAAGGAGTATTAAACAAGTATTGCTGTGTTACTGCTTTCCAGCTCCTGCTGCGTGCCTGCCTAACAGCACAGAGCTCTTGAGTGAGATCTTGAAGTCAAAACTGCCTTAAATATGAATGAAAAACTTCCATTTGAAATTATGAATCAGTTCCTCACACCAGGCACAGTTCCTTAGATATCAGGGAACTAACAAAGAATTTTAGCTGAATATGTGTGCCCTGTACATCCTTTCATTTCACAGTGGAACTGCTCAGGTGCTGCCAGGGCTCCCTTCCTTCCAGATGTGTGGGGCACTGCAGGGGTGTCCTCCCTCCTGGCCCTGGGGAGGATGGAGCACGTCCAAAGGAAGGCTGCCCATGAAGCAGAAGTCACTCAAATGTGCACCCAGGGATCCCACAGCAAGCACTGAAAATAATAATAATGGCTTCTGTCCCCACAGTAAAGCTTACATCTCATAAAGCACCAAAGGAGAATGAATGCACACGTAAAGAAAAATCTGTTTGATAGCCAGAGGATCCTGTGAAGGCTTCTGCTGCTGGAAGCACCAAGTGGGAGCAGTCCATGTTTGCAGGTCTACTGATCTCTCTCTGTGAGGGAGAGAAGAAACACTCAGAGATGGTTACTAAAGTAGGACTCAGCACCCAGGAGATTCACCAATTTGTTAAAAGTGCTATTTCAAGTCTCACATTGCAGTGTTATGATGTCTGAGTATCTTTTTTCTTTCCTTTCTTCTCTAACAAGCACTGATAGACCAAGTCCTTTCTTTGGCACTAGGACCAGATGGAGTTTCTTTGCTCTTGCCGTGTCTGCTTAGCTGGGATGTGGCAAGGCTCATCTAAAGGGCTGAAAAAACAATAAAAATGTATTTCTAGTCAAGTCTTGATTCCTCTTGCAGACTGGAGCCACTGATGTCTCTTTGCTCTGATGCCATAGTCCCTCAGAGACAATGGCTCTGGTCACTAAACCTTTTCTAAAAGTGACAACAGAAAAGAAACACAGCACACCTATGTGATGATCTTGTAAATTGAGCTGTTTCATATTATTCTGAGAGCAGAAATAGCAAAGCTGGTTACTTTGGGCTAGTGAAAGGCAGCCCACATGGCCATTTGTCTCTTTTTATGGCTGGAAACCTTGCATTGAGCTGTGGAGGGCTCTGATTGCTTTCATCTTTATGGGGGTTGTTAATCTAAGGGCAGAGGTTGCATATCCTTACTTTAAGCATTGATGAAAAGAATTGACTAAAACCCAGTTGTTCTAAAGTGGTTTAAAGTGTCACCCATTTTTCACTGCCCCTCTTTTTTTATTGTAGAAATTCTGAAATCTATTCAGATTGCATAAAGTCCACACAAAGGGGAGCCAAATGTTTAGTGCAGTGCCCAGCATGCCTTGCAGATGGGTTATAATAAGGCAAGAGCTGTCTTTGTCAGAGCTGAATCCATACTTTTCATGTACAACCTTTACAAATTGTGCCCATGTGGCAGAGTTTGAATTACTTTTTTTACAGCTCTAGAAAACAAATGCAAAAATCTTTCAAGTGCATTCAAAGTCATTACGGTTCTTTGCTGAACTGAATCAATTGTCGTAACCTCTGTGGGTGTGTAAAATATGAAATTACCATCACTCTCGTAGTCTTTCTGAGTTTGTAAATTAGAAGGAATTGATTATAGGTGCTTTTGGAAAGGACTCTGGTGTATTAAAAGTGCCTTGATGACAAACAACGATATATTATTTGTAAGATCTTGCTTGATGAAACTGTCTTGTCCACTAATGGCTGTTTGTCTTTGTTATTGTTCTGACTTGCCTCCTAACAAATTGATGTGTGGGCTGAGATTTATCATGTGATGGCTGGAGGAAACAGGAGACTTTGCCCATTAAAGTGGTTGTAATACTTGTTTTATTTGATAATTTCAGATATTTTAAAGTTAGTTAATGTCAGTGTTTTCCAGTGGAGTCATTCTTTCCCCAAGAACCAATTTTTATAAATAGTTGCTGTAAATTTATTTTAAAATTAATAAAACAGTCTGTTTTTCTCTCTATCTATTTCACTATTCACATATTTTACTCAGAGGTGCTATAAGTTATGTTATAGCATTTTTCTTTATGTATTAAAATTACTCCATGGCTTTCTATTTTCTTATCTCCTTTTTTATTTGTTTGCTTTCTGTCATATTTTGAAAAAAAAAAATCATAAATAAAGTGGAAAATCATTCTTTGATTTCTACTTTATAATGTTTTAATTCTAAATCCTCAGCTTGTTATTAGCAGGACCTGTTCTGCCTGATCTTATTAGAACTGAATTGCTGTTCATTCATTTTCCAGTGCAGAAATGGCATTTCATGGTTCCACTTAGGCATGACATACATGAAAAAGTGGAAGTCGAAATGGGAGGGTTATTAAAATATAATTACTGTTTGGTTTAAAGTTGGGCTGATCTGGATTTTTAATATTCATAATACTTAAAGAGAATATCCAGAACCTGCTTTTCTTCCTTTCTCTGAACTCCTTCAGCCTTTATCTAAAAATCAACAAAGTCAGACTGACCCATTCTGGCAATTTTTTGTAGGCTGTTTGCCCAAATAAGACCAAAGAAACTCCATGGACCATAGGTACACTAAGACAACAGAAATGTGGTTTAGAAGCAATTAAACCTTTAAATGAATGTTTTCCATGTTCTCTGCTGTGATGCAGTAGGACCCTATGTGTAGCTGTGGGGTTATGATTTACATCAGGTAAAAGCAAACTCAGAAACTTTGAAGCTGCACATTACATTGCTGCAGTTTAATATGTCCTGCAGATCATCACAGCAGGAGAGCCAAAACCATCCACGGGGAGATGTTGAGCTGGACACCACGGGATTTCTCAGGGCCAGAATCACCTTTCATGCATCACATCCTTGGAAACCAGCCCTGTTGAAAATTCCCCGTGGTAACACCAAGGGCTTGTGATATAAAAGGCTGAACAACAATACTGGGAAGGAACAGAGAGAAATCTCCTCTGTGCCATATGGGAAGTTAAAATGTGTCAGGTTGTTAAAGATGATATTCCCATATTTTTCATTGAAGCTTTTAGAGGGAGATGTAATAGAAATATAGATGAACAGAGGAGCATATTTTTCTTAATGTAAGTTTCTCTGTGTTACATTGATTGTGCGTATATCAAATGCCTGCATATATGTTGTATGAAAAGGTTACCTGTTATGCTGCTATATGCAATGCATTTAGTTTTTCACAAGCAGAAAAATAACAGTTACAAACTGAAATGAGGCATTTATTAAGACAAGAATTAGTCTTAGAAGAATACAGTGTGTGTTTGAATTTGTCAGGGAAGGGCTTAAAGACTGTTACAACAGTAACAAAGGCAGGATCTTATACTGAATCATAGAATTGGTCAGGCTGGAAAAGACCTCTACAATTATTGGTCCAGCAGAGCCAAGGCCACACTAACCAAGTCCCCAAGGGCCACTTCTGTGTGGTTTTTAATTCCCTCCAGGATTGGGGACTCCACCACTGCTCTGGGCAGCTTGTGCCAATGCTTGATAACCCACTCTGAACCTGCTTGGTTCAGCCTGAGGCTGTTTCCTCTTGTCTTATCCCTAAAGAGACCAACCCCAGTTTGGCTACAACCTCCTGTCAGGCAATTACAGACAGGTATGGTCTCCCCTGAACCTCCTTTTCTCCAGGCTAAACACCCCCACTTCTCTCAGCTGCTGCTCAGACTTGCACCCCAGACCCTTCCCCAGATCCTTTCCCTTCTCTGGACATGCTCCAGCCTCTCAATCTCTGTCATGTCATGAGAAGCCCAAAAATGACACCAGGATTTAAGGTGCAGCCTCACCAGTGCTGAGTACAGACACCTTTAGTGCTTCCTTGGCGTTGTAAGGTGACAAGGCAGTGAAAATGGTGACAGGTGAGGCTTTACAGCTCTACTAGAAATTGTGCCAAAATTCAGCCTAGTCCCAGTTCAAATGGCAGCTTACACCTCAGATGACAAATTATACCTGGTCAGTACAAGGACTTAAAACAAGCAACCTTTGTTTCTTCCTCTGTGTTCTTTATGAAACCAAAATGCTGCTTTCTTAGAGTTTGTTTGAAAAAAGTAAAATCCACAACAAAAAACAGCAGCAGTGATAAATGTCCAGGCCACCATGTCCAAGTGACCAATCCAGAGGGGTCAGCCAGGTGTTCTTGTCAAGTAACAAATAGATGATGCTTCCCTGCATGATCCTTGGTTATTCCATGCAGTGCCTCACTGAAAAATTTCAGCATGTAATAGCTGTCACTCCTTTCAAAACCGTAAGCCTGTGATGTCTTTATATAGTGCAGCAGTGCACTGTGGCAAGCTTTATGGTTTTGACAATATATGCCTTTGCTCTTCTTTAAAACAAAAAGGGTATTGTTGAAATCCCTGTGGCTTTATTACATACAAGTGGCAAGCTCTTTACTTTTTCAGTAATCCACATCTGTCAGCCACTGCTTACGAGATAGCCCAGGGGTTATCTGCCCTTTGTTATTGCTTTGATTCCTTTCATTCGTTTGCTTGCCCAATTTAATAACAAGGAGAGATACAGCTTCTTGATGATTTTGTTGGCATAACACCAAGCTCATCGGCACTTAACTCCAAGGCGGTGCTGTGGCTGCAGCTCTGCGTGTTGGAAGCTGCTGCTATATTGGGTCAGCATCTTTGCTGAAGCACCTCACTGTTTGGTTTATTCTTTGTTCTCCCTCTGTTGCTCAGTAGTTGTTGTGCAGCAGCCATGTGGGCTTTATCATCTCAGAGAAATGTTTTGTAAAGCAACAAAATTTCCTCTGAGTGTAATGAACCATTCTGTTATGTGAATTTGGGGGTTTTGTCTGTCTAAATGTTTTAAATATGAGGGGATACCACTGCTGTAGTTCCTTGTTGTCTACCAGCATGCAGGAAAGCTGTGATACATAAATAACAGATGCAGAAGAGAACAGAGCAGAAAATTGCCAATTAAAGAACGTTGTATAACAACTCCTCCATCTGGGTCACCAGCAGGGTTTGAACCCAGAGCGTGCCCTGCTGCAGGCACAGGGGGCTCTCAGCCCCTTCTGCAGCACCAGGGAGGGCCCTGCACAGCAAAGCTGCTCCCACCCTGCTGCCTCCCTGCTGGGGACAGCCAGGGAGGAGTTTCTCACCTAAGCAGCACCATGCAATAAAAATGTGGCCAGTTTGTTTTCTAGTGCACTCACACAAAACATCTCTCCAGCCAATCGTTTCCTGACATTTAGCAGGAATGGGTTTCTCCTTCCACAGGTGCAACCATGGTAACTAATTTTTTTTTTTCTAAAAATGTTGATATCTATTGAGTTGATGATGTGTGAATGTTTCCCACCTTCCTGCAGGTGCTGTTGCTCACCTTCATGAATGCTTTTAGCTTTGCTGATGGTAACTTCTCCGTTCTGGCTGCACTGTTGAACAGCCATCACCAGGCTGCCTGAGAACAGGTAGCTGCACAGAAAGTACTGAGAAAGGCAGTGGGAAAGGCATTTCCCTTCCTCCCACATGCACAGTTCTGTCTGTAGTGCTTTACAGAGATTGCCATTTTACAGAGGGGAATTTCCTGAAGTCATTGGTGCTGGGGATTGCTCTGATTCCACAAAAACTCATCTGGACACTGGTGCTAATGGTTATAGACAAAAGCTAAGTCACCCACCTGTTTGTTTCCAAGAGAAGTAGTCATCAGGACTGCAAAACAAATACACTTCAAACTGCCTGTGTGGTGTCTGGGGAATGCCAGGAAGCAGCTTTGCCACCCGTGCTTCCCACAGCCCTGCAGCACTGACAGACACATCCCATCAGGTAACCCTCAAACCATCTCCTGCTGACAGAATTGCCCCGAGTGCCTGAGCAGCTCTGGGAGCGTGGGCTGGGTTGCTGTGCTGAGAGTGGGGGCAATGCCTTTCACACTCCACTCACAAGAGGGTTTCTGACACATCAGAGGGGAAGGTTCCCACAAATCCCAGTGTCAGGCTGAATACCAGGATAACTTGGCAGTTGAACACCAGCAGAGGTGTTAGCCTTCATTGTCAGCTCTCAGAGTGATTTACAAAATAATTTTAAAAATTCATGAACCTCCTTCTTTATAGAGCGTTGTTGTGAAGTTGAATATTTTATTACACAAGGCAACCATCATTCACTGCTGGGGAAGGGTATGTGACTGCTGTTTTGAAAGGCCAGGCTGCTGGGATGGTTGGTATTGGAGGGAAGGAGTTCTGGCACTGCATTTAGTGCTAATCACCTCTACAACACTCTCAGACCTGGGCCTTCTGAGAAAGAGCTCCTGACATTCAGACCAGTTTTTCAGATTTCCTTTCTATGTGCACACCCTGGTTGTTTTTATTTTACTATTATATTTTAATTCCTTTTTTTTCCTTATGATTACAAATTCAGTCTCATAAATTAAAAGCTGATCTAGTTGGAAATACAGGTTTTCAAGGTCAGGTACAAGTTTTCCACATGGTTCACTGTGACTGCAGCTGCCCACCCAGAGCAGAGCAGGACAGCACAGTTCTACTGAGCTTTGCAGGCAACTCCTTCCCAGTCAAGAATAAGCAAACATAGCAGAACAAAAAAGCAAATAGTTCCCTTTTTGTAGCAGTGAAGAAATACAGAATTGCCTTTGTGGATAATAGGGCACAAACTTTGTCCTGAGTTTGCCAGACCTAGGGACTGAGGCCTGTCAGGCCCACCTTGTCTGATCTCTTCTTGGTCTGCCTTTGCTTTACTTGGTTTAGCTGGGATGGCAATTTCTATAATTGATCAGGAGTCTGTCTCTGGTTTACTTTTGTTTGTCTGTGATGGAGAACTGCTCTCTTACACAGACAGCAGTAACAAGCAGGTGTTCTGGGCAGAATGGGATATTTATGACTCCAGCAGAATAATGCAGTGTAGAGAAATACAGGCTTGGCATGACAGCAGGGATGAGAAGGAGGTGCAGGATGCAGCAGGGAGGGGTGAAAAACATGGAATATAGGAGATGGGGTACAGAATTGACACCAGAGACACAGCAGCTGTAAACAATACACTGGTGGTCAGTTCAAAAACATGCAAAATGGTCTGTGTCCTCTTTACCCATAAATAGTAATTTGACTGTAACATATTCTACATTACTGTGTGACACTGCAATAAGAAATAAAATGCCTGCCTGCCATGTTAAGAGGTGACTGGCAGTTATGCAAACCTGGTCATGACACTAAAATCCAGAGCCCCCAGGATAATTTAGAAATGACTGCCACATCTCCATGAGTCATGTAAACCCACTGAGCTGCACTGAATCAAACCTGTTCTGGTCAACTAGAGCTTGAGCACAGCTCATGGAACAGGATTAATCATGAAAAGGCCCATAGGTTAGGTTTTATTTCTTTGTCTTTTATTGGAAAAGCAACCTTTCCCCCACAATTTATTCGTTTAAAGCCTGGTATTGACCTAAATTTGAGATAGTATTGGTAGGATATAACTCTGTGCCTCTGTGGTTAGTTACAGCACAAACACCCCAGGTTCTCATTTTTCAGGCTGTCACTCCTGTGCTTTGGGCCCCATCTCAGCCCATCCACAGGAACCCCAGGCTGACCCAGAGCAGCCCAGCACTGTCCTGGCAGGGTTCCCTCTCTCACTCAGGGGATGGGGCTGTGCTGGCTCAGTGCTCTGGACACTGCCTGTGAAGCACTGGAGAGAGGGACATTGGTCACTCTCCAGGGAGCACCATGGGCTGCATGCTCAGGGTTTTACCATCCCTGCAGACAAGGGGCTGCTGCAGCAAGTCTGCACCCCCCTGTGTGTGTGTGTAGCACAGGGGTTGGTATCAGCTTTTGTTAACTGCTCCAGGAGATTGGGTGGTGGCACAGTAACATCTGACAACCATCAGAGTCTTCACTTAGGTTATTTTGCTAATTCAAACTCCTGAACATGCCCTCTAAGGTTTTCTTTTATGATTTCTTTGCAATACTTGGGCTTCAAGAGCGAGCCAGAAGAGAGGTGCCTCTCTGCAGGGCAGCCTGACAGTGCTTGAGGTACTGAGTGCTAACATTTCACACTTGAGAGACCTGGGTCTCCTCAGTCCCTGCTTGCTGCCTGCAGTGAGGGATGGGGTCTGTATTGGCTTCTGGTGTTGTGGTGAGGTGTACAAGCAGGTCCTTGGGGTGCCCTGGTGCTGGCTTTGCTCATGGGAGCCGCAGGTCCTGGCAGGTACACAGCCTCCTGTGATATTGAACTCCTGTGGGTATGGTCAGATAACAGGAGAGAATCATAACTCAGCATTCCTGGGTTCAACATGTTTTATACACCACTGATTCCAGCTGCTGACCATCAGCCCAGGCAATCTGCTTTGTGAGGGTGACAAGAAGCCCTTTAAAGCATGAGAGGGGAGGGATACCTGCTTAAATTTTGCTTTAAAAGAGACAGTGACCACTCACACAGAGAGTAACATCAGAACTATGGAGGGAAGAGGTTGGCAACAATCTGTGAGTACTCTTGACAGGGCAAACGTCCCATCAGGTGGCAAAGCAAGCAGAGAGAAAAGCATCTGAAGTACAGTTTTAGGAGCAACTGCACTTTCTTTAAGAAAAGACAGCAAAATGAATCCACTGAACATGAAAGAGTGTAGACAAAGCAGGGTCTGTTGCTTATGGAGTGAAAGCATATCAAGGAAGATATTATTAACCTGGACATAAGCGTGCTAAAATAGCATATCTGGTGATAGTGTGTATGCCATGATGCAACACCACTAATTAAATAAGCAACGAACATCAAATCTAAGCAGAAATGTAGAAATAATGTGTATCAGCAAATCAACCATTCAGGAATTGTATGCTTGCACAAATGAAAGGATTGGAAAAGTATTGTGTATTTGGTAAAATGTGTATATGGTAAAATCTACAAGAAAAGAGGATATTAAAGGGTGGGAAAGTTGTATGGGAAAAAAAGAAATATATATGTTTTATGTACATATTTATGTGTGTGTGTGTGTATACACCACACAGAACAAGCAAACAAGATGTCTGGTGCAAACAGAACAAGCCCCCATCCCCCTGAAAATAATAAATGACCAGAAGCAGACTGGAGCTGCTTTTGAGAGCTGAGGCATGAGCAGAACCACAGGCATGATAAGGAAAGAGAGATAGGGAAGAACTCATAAGCTTGGCCACCCTGAATCAGCATTAACTACTTGCACCACCTCACAGTAGCTGTACACTCACAGCTAATTTAGAATATGATTCTTAAGGGCTAAGTTATTGCATCTGTAATGCTAATTGTTCATGAAGACTAATAATTAACCTATATTGGTAAGTGAATGTTAATCTGGTGTTGTTCTGAAATTTGAAACTGGCCTGATTTCAAACACAGCCACCACATGCCTGGTTAGTACATGCAAATATAGAGTAAATGTGTGTGTTCAGCTGCAAGAAAGGAGAGAGGAAAACATCCAGGACAGGAGCTGATCCAGCCCTGAAAGCCAGGCCAGGGGCTCTGGGGTATGGCCCATGGCAAGGCCAATTACACAGCTGGGGGGGCACACAGGGAATGTGCTCTGCCTTTAGGTACTGCCCACAGCCAGCAGCAGGGGCAGCCAAAGCCCCTAGTACTTTCTGATTCAGAATCAAAGGTTTCTCTGCATGCCTCTCTTTTGCCCCAGCTGCTCAGCCCCTCTGCACTTTAGCCACGAGCACTGAGGTGAATGCTGCTCTGTGAGGGGCTGCAAGAAGGGCACATCCCCTCCCCAGGTCCCTGGAATTGAGACCTTCTGCCTCCCTGGAGACCATCCCAAAGGTCAGCCTTGGAGGGCAGTGAACTTCAGCCTCCCTGCCACCAACTGGAGGGTGGACAAAAGGAGGGCAGTGATGCCACAGGCACAAATTAGACAATTGCATTTTCAAACTGGCAGTTTCAGGAGTTTCATGTACCATTGTATCACATGAAATGCATATATACTATTTTAAGAGTGTATGTTGTATATCAAAAGCATTTAACATCCTTTTTCAATCCACTCCTCTGCCTCCTTTCCGGGTAATTTTTCTACCCCAGCACAGATTCTGAAACACTGAGCAGCTGCAGAGATCTTTTAGAAAACAGCAATATTCAACCTGTCACATATTCTCATAATTACTGCTTTCTTTGCAAAATTTTTCTCATCTTGGGCGAGTAGGAATTTTTATATCCATAATAGTTTTGCATTTTTGGTTACCTTTGTAAGCACTACTGTTTGAACAGGGAATTTGCCACCAAGACAGCAGTTCTCTCTCTGCACTGTGAGCTCACCTTTGTGTTTGGGACACCTTCAGCTTGCCTTGTGCAGGGTTCCCCACCTCTCAGACAATTTTGTTTTCACTCAAGATGCGTGTATGTACCTAAAAAGGTTCAGAGTTCTCCCACCATGGGTGGGAGATTTTATTTTTAAAAATAATTAAAAATTAAAAATGTAAATCTTAAATTTTAAATTTGAAAAAAAAAATATTTAAAAAATGGATTTTATTTCCATTGAGGTCTCAAGCCAGGTGAACTGGTTGGTGCCTCTGGCCAGGTGAGGTGGCAGCACCTCTGGGCACACCCACCCCAGGAGCTGCCAGAGGTTGCAGGGCTCTGGGCCAGTGTCACACACTCAGGTCTCTGCCTGGGTCATGGATCACACACACACAGCATTTCCAGCCCCCACAGCCAGGGATAGACACAGGACCCCTCTGCTGTGTAACTGCATCTCCAGAGGGAGGGAATGAGTCCCTCGTGTGACATCTCCCCGCATTTGCCTTCCTGACAAACTATTTTGCAAGTGCAGAGAGGAATGCTGCTCTTTATTCAGTCACTTATTACATGAGGCTGTGGTACTGTTTGAATCACAAATTGCATGCTAATGGCCTAATTCATAAACCATTGACATTTTTTATGAGCCCTTAACATTCAAAAGTGAAGAATTTGTGCTCAAAAAATAATTTGCATTGCAAAATTCAATAATTTAGTTTCTCATATTCATTAATGCCTAAGCCCACACCACATAACTTATCCCAGTCTAACTACACTTCCCAGAGCACTGATAAAAACAGGATACACACTCGTTCACCTAAAGGGCTTCTATTTGCAGCTAACTCTTTACCTGCACTGATTGATTATATTTGTAGAGGGGAAAAATCCAGCTCTGCAGCAAGTGTGATGAATGCACTCAGCAATGGCTGCTTTGAAGCTGCTTTCTGCTCTAATCATGTTTTCCTCCAATGGCATTAACTACCATAAAATATGAGATCATAAAGGGTAACGATAGCAGACAACAAAATCATCCTGCAGACTGCTCAGTCCCACTGTATTAGGGAAGGATTCATGTTTCATTAATGAAAACTTGCTTTGCTTTTGACCTGATATCGTTAGTCGTCAAAAACAGACGAGAAAACTAATAATAAATGTGTAGCTCCTAAATCACCCACAAATTCCTAGTGCTGTAAATTGCCCCCTTTTACAGGGATGGAAACTGAGGCACATGCACAGCAAAAAGCCCAGTAACTCCTGCAGGGTCAGCTGGACCACCCTGGACTGTCCAGTGCCCAGCACACTCCTGTGGGATGTGCACATGCTGAGGTGATTGGTGCTATCTAAACAAGCTTTATGAGTAGTTTTTTGTGTACTGAAAGCAGAATAAATCTGTCCCCCTGGGCCTCTGTCCTTCCAGGGCAAGCCAACATTTGTGGTTGGATCGTGTTGCACAGGCAATCCCAGACAGGGTTTGTAACAGGGAGGTGATTTGGGGGGTCTCTGCATAAGGCAGTGCTCACATGGGGACCCAAGTCTCCCAAAAAGATGGGTGGTTGTTTCCTGGGTAGAGATGGGACTTTCTGTTGTAGGTGTCCTGGCAGAAGTGCCTTCAGCTGCTTTAGGTGGGACCCCAAACTGCTGTCACTCAGCTGGCCTGTGGTCCTAGGGACTGGCCCAGCATGTTTAATTCATTGCCATTGATATATCTTAGCTAGAGACAAAACATCTCTTCAATAGCTTAACTACATCCAAATGACTTCCCACATAGCAACAATTTCTATTAACTGTTCACAAATAGTGATGCACAGCTTGATCCCTTCCACAGCAGAAATCACCACGGGGAGTCTCTGGAGGGCAAGGCTGCATTCTCCACCCAGTTTGTTAACAAACACATTTAGACATTCAGACCAGGCTAAACACAGCAGGAGTTGCCTGGGGCAACTTCTGCAAGTGCCCAAAATTCCATCCCAGAGAGCTCCTATGACAATAATGCCAACATTTAATTGTGCTGGTTCATCAGTCAGTCCTCTCCCGCTGGCCCCTTGTCCCTCACCCCATCTGTGCAGAGCCTGCCCAGGTCACCCAGAGGATCCCTGGTGGTGGCACCTGGGTGTGCCCCCAAGCACAGCCCCAAAACCCAGCTGCACCACAACTGCAGCTGGATGTGTTTCTTACTGACCTATCCCTTCTGTGCCCCAGATCCTGCTGCAGGTTTTGATGGGAGTTTTTTGGGAACCCTCACACCACAGCACAGCAGAAGCTGTGGGCATACAGCTGCAAACCCAGCATTCCTGGAGCAAGGGTTGTGCTCCATCTGCACTGGCATTTCAAACATCAAGCTGTACATGAATCTTGAGGGTTTTCTGTTATATATTTATTCAGTTCTAGTAAAGAGAAAATTATAATTGACAGGATAATTCACCAGCACCTCTTCCATCCCAATATAAAGTCTGAACTTACTTGCATTTGAAGCCTTCTCCACAATACAGTAGAGAAGGAGATGCTTATTCTAGATCAGTGAGTGCCTTCCAGTGTCAGTACCACACAGAAAGTGGCATTTGGGCAGTCTCTTTTTTAGGCTGGCCCTGAGGTTGCAGACAACAGGAATCACACAGGCTCACCCTTGCAGAATGGTCTGCAGGACTCTGTCTTTGTGCTGTATTGTTCCTTTCTTATTTTCAATCAGCACTTCATGGTTCTTTGGAATACTGGTGTCTTTTGAAATATCAGCTGAAGTTGCTGATAATTAATAAAGAAGCAGCTACAATATATTTGCTGAACTTCCTGCCTGAGGTTGGCTGTTAAACAGACCTGAATCACAGTTCCATAATTATGTGATGGCAAAGGCTTTGGGAGCTGCTGAACCATGGACACTTCAATTTTAAAGGTCAGATGAAATGCTGATTTGCTATAAAACAAATCAATACACACACACAAAAAAAAAATAAAGGTTGAAAAATGTGAACTTCCACATTGCCTGTAGAAAACACATGGATTGGAGACTGGCAGATTATGTATGGGTGTAATGAATGGACAAGAGTTCCTCCTTTCTTTGCCAAAGCTGGAGCTCCATGAGGCCTCAAGGACAGCTCTTCCCACATGGCAGTGTTAGCAGGGAGGCCTGAGCTGGTACACAACAGATAAAGGTCAGAGAATTGCAGCAGCTGCCTTTGAAACTCCACACACAGAATATTCCAGTGCAGGAAGTGTGAGCATTTTCAAATCTCCAAGCAAGATCTCATTTGTTGCCTTTCTGCTGTGTGAGGAAGATGCTAATGACACATTTACACATTTTTAGTGATTCCTAGATTCCTAGGCAAGTTTCTAAACCCTTAAACTGTGCTGGACCTGTCCTTTTTAAGCCCTCCTGGCAAACCAGAGAAAGTAGCTCAGAGTGTTGGGGTTCAGTGGGCCCTGGTGAGCTCTGCTCACCCCAAGGCTCTGCTCCTCTCTGGTAACACCACAAGCAGTGTTTTTACTCCTTGGGAAGACACAGGGACAGCCAGCCACCCCCTGTCACACCCTCTGGGCCCCCAGCTCCTGCTCAATGGTGACATTTTCCCCACTCCTAGAACCTGCTGTCTCACTGGGACTCCTCAGGTTTGGGCAGGAGTTAGAGGCTGATTAAATCTAAGATTCGGTGATTCGTCTCTTGGAGCTAAAGATAACTTCTAAACCTTTAATATTTTATGCACAGCTGTGCCCATCTCAGAGTTCAGAACTGACACAAAAAACCCCATGGAAGTCTGGCTCCAGTGAAAGCTGAAAAGTTGTAATTCCTTTAATTGCATAATTTTGGCAATAAGAAGGGTGGAAGATGCTTGAGGCATTTGACTGGTCTTGGGTCAGTCACATTTTTCTGATTTTCTCTCTAGCTGTAAGCTCTTGAAAACATTAACTGAGAAATGAGAGCTTATTTCTGAGTGTTCATATGATGTGCTACTTAAAATAGTTTATTTATTTGGAATTTTAATTTTTTTAAAATGAGCAAATTAATAAATCTCTTTGAGTTTTAGAAAATAAGATCTTCATAAGTAGAAATACCCAGATCTCAAGTGCCACCTGCTTAACAGTACAGTCCTACAAGGTGGTCATTCTGATTTTGAGCAGTACTTTATAATTCATCTCCGAGGGCCAAATAATTGGGTGACATAAATGAAGCTAGCTCAGTGGTGTTTTTCTGACCAGTATGAACTTTAATTTTTCATAGGCACATTTCAACATGTCCTCCTCCAAGCTGGAAGCTGTAATTATGAGTCTGCCTGTTATAAGACAGACTATATTTCCCTTAAAAATGCATAAGCCTCCCTATTATTGCTACACAGCAGATGGAGTGGCAGAACAGAGCTGCCTTGTGGATTGTTAAACCAAACTGTTGCTGGGAAAAAAACACCACTGAAGACCAAGATCAGTAATCAGATCAGAAAAACAGGTTCCTGTGCCACTCCAATCTATTTCTGTGTTACCTCCATAGCAGAGACTGATGAACACGTGTATTTGTATGAAATGCAGAAGCAGCATGAGCTTAATGTTAGAACTGCTTCTAAGTGCAGTTTGCATTTGTAATTTAAAGTTGTTTCAAAGCAGAGAAGGGAACTAGGGAGTTGTTTGGGGCGATAGAATATACAGGATCATTACAAGCACTTGCAGATCATATTTTGCTTGAACTAATTCCTCCTGATACTTTAATATCAAACATAACCCATGCCAGTTTTACATCTCAAATATATTTGGTATTTCAAAAAATAATTAATAGTGTCAGTTTTATTAATGTGTTAAAATATGAATTAAAAACATGACAAATCAACGGGAAACAGCAGTCTGTTTTAATGAATATTTCATAGTGTGCATCAATAAATCATAGATCAAAGAGAGTGGAGCACATTCTGCAATACTACTTTTCTGTCAATGTGGGGTTACTAAAAGTTTTACAAGTTGTTTTGGCACTTACTTAGTTGCACATTTGAATTAACATTTTAGGAGGGAAATAAAAAAGTTATGACACTGAATCCCAGGAGAGTCTGGTGTTCAGAACAGATTGTCCTGCTTCCTTATTGTCTCATTGCTTTAAAAAATTCTGTGGCTGACCACAGCGTTGCAGGTCTGTGTGGTGTGTGCAGGTTTCCTGCTGCTCTGCCTCCCCAAACCAGGCTTTTCTCACATGGGACTGGCAGAAGGTGAAATTCCTTCTGAACAAAGCATCCTGACCTCGTTGTTCATCTTTGTGTCTGCTTTCCTCATGGGACTTTGAGTTGAGCAAATCTTTCTGAGGTCTCTGTTACAGGACTCAGATACGAGTGTCTTTCTTATCAACTGTGTGCACATATTTAGCCCCTCAGATCCTTTAATGATGTATGTTGTATAAACAGAAAACTTGATCTTTTTTGCATCTGAAACAGGGACCAGAACTGCATAGAGAGTTAAAGATTCAGATACTCAGGCCCTCTCCTAAGCTTTCAGTTTGGTGATTGATCAGCACTAGGGTTGTTCACTACCCTAGTGATATGAGATGAGGATATGGCCAAGGCAACTTCTCTGGGGGAAGCTTCTCATTCAGGATCTCAGGTTTTCTCTGACCATAGAATTAAACTCTTTTAGGCTACAAGAACAAAAACCAGGAACAGAACTGACACCTGCAGCAATGTATACCTGAGTTAATGCAATCACTGCAGTGGACAAACTTGGCTTTTTTTGTCCTCCAAGACTTTAAAATTCATCCAGTCCTCATAATGTCAGTGCAGCTGTTAGACTCAGCTCTCTGAATTTTAAGAAATTCCTCATTTGCCAAGGATCTCATCAGTGTATTAGAAGCAACATTTGATAGAAATAATTGATCAAGCTAGTAGGCTCACACCCTTCTCATGTAGAATCAAATATTAGAAGAGAACCTCATTCTTGTTCATAGGTTCAGCAATGAAATTACACATAAACATGGTTCAGGTGTGAAAGACTTTACCCTTGGCTGGAGTTTGTCTCTTTGATCTCCTATAGCCCTCAATTAAAAGAAATGCCTGGCCTCTCCAAAAAAAGACAGTGAGTTGCCTTCTCTCAAGTGTCCCAGTTTTCATTTTTAATTTCTACAAGAGGACAAGTGTTGTTTGCATAGTGCTGGAAAATAAAAGGAGGGTAGGAGGAATTTCCCCATACAATTGCAATTTATAGTAATTGGTCCTGCTTCATATCACTGATAATGATATGAAGTGATATCACTGCTTTAACTCAGAGTGACTCACAGACTTGGTGCTGTACCTACACAAACCCCCAAACCATGAATCATATGTATAATTCTAAGACCCCTTTCTCAAGACCATATTTCTGGAGCAAGAACAAATGCATTTTTATATATTGAATTAATTAAATTCATGGCAATACCAGCATCTCCTAGCAAATCTGACTCAGGAAAATTCTGTCCAGCTTTGACGCTTTTTTGTTTGTTTGTTTTATAGCAGCATTGATGCAAATCCCCAATTGTACTAGAAATTGTCTTCATAGCAAAATAAAATTCAGGAAGTCTGACAAATGCCTGGTATGAGCAGAGGGGCTTTGTGAGGAGAGGGGTATCAGTGGCTGAGATGATCAGTCCTGCACAGGGGACTGCCCCAAACACCCTCGGCTGAGGAGCCCAGGTGATCTGCAGAGGGGACAGGGAATAAATAAGGTGTAAGAAACTTTAACAGAGACAAAACTGGAGATTTTAGTGTGAACCATGCAAAGTTTGCCACTGCTCAGTGAAATGTAACCTGGTTGGAGTGAATGACACAAGCATCTACACATGAAATGATGATGTTTCATTGTTGGTGGCATGGAAATGCAGGAGTCCTCCCATGGCTGCTTGTGGTCCTGGAGGGAGAGGATTTTCCCAGCAGGTTCAGAGCTCTCCTGTTGGACTTTCCTGATGCACTGTGGCACAAACAGAGGGGAGCAAGCTCTGTTTGTCCTCAGTGTCACCAGCAGCCACCAGCCCCTTCACCTCACTGCACCCCCTCGAGCTCAGCTCAGCACCACCATGGCCCCAGAGCTTCTGACCAGGATGGTCCCAGAGCTTCTGACCAGGATGGTCCCAGAGCTTCTGACCAGGATGGCCCCAGAGCTTCTGACCAGGATGGCCCCAGGGCTTCTGACCAGGATGGTCCCAGAGCTTCTGACCACCATGGCCCCAGAGCTTCTGACCAGGATGGCCCCAGAGCTTCTGACCAGGATGGCCCCAGAGCTTCTGACCAGGATGGCCCCAGAGCTTCTGACCACCATGGCCCCAGAGCTTCTGACCAGGATGGCCCCAGAGCTTCTGACCAGGATGGCCCCAGAGCTTCTGACCAGGATGGCCCCAGAGCTTCTGACCACCATGGCCCCAGAGCTTCTGACCAGGATGGCCCCAGAGCTTCTGACCAGGATGGCCCCAGAGCTTCTGACCAGGATGGCCCCAGAGCTTCTGACCACCATGGCCCCAGAGCTTCTGACCAGGATGGCCCCAGAGCTTCTGACCAGGATGGCCCCAGAGCTTCTGACCAGGATGGCCCCAGAGCTTCTGACCACCATGGCCCCAGAGCTTCTGACCAGGATGGCCCCAGAGCTTCTGACCAGGATGGCCCCAGAGCTTCTGACCAGGATGGCCCCAGAGCTTCTGACCACCATGGCCCCAGAGCTTCTGACCAGGATGGCCCCAGAGCTTCTGACCAGGATGGCCCCAGAGCTTCTGACCAGGATGGCCCCAGAGCTTCTGACCACCATGGCCCCAGAGCTTCTGACCACCATGGCCCCAGAGCTTCTGACCACCATGACCCCAGAGCTTCTGCCCCATGTCTCCAGAAGATGGGAGAACAGCAGAGATGGGCACAAATTTCCTGCAATCTGCCTGGTAGGTATTCCCACACAGCATATTTATCTGTGTGATACCACCAACCCCCTCCCTTTTCCTAATAGAAAACCAGAGAGGATTACACACATTCATTTAGTTAAAGATGCAAGGCTATTCACAGTAATTAGCTGCCACTAATTAAGTAGTGAGATCAGGGATAGAAATGGAGACAGAAGTCATCCAGGGTACAACTGCTGAGTGATGTGATTTTGCTGTACTCCACTGATGTTCCACAAGAACGATAAATCCCCAGATCTCTGCAGTGGGCAATGAGGAGTTTAAGTCTAAAAATTATTATACTAATGCCAGCAAAGGCTACAGGACATCTTTGAGAGTGTAGATAATGGAGTCTGTCCTTTTTAGCCTGGTCTCAGAGACCAGGTCACAGCATCCTTCCCCATTGATTCCTCTGGGAGAGCCCCAGCAATGCTGTAACATGGAATTCCCAAACAATCCCAGCTAACACAACAAAAACACAACCAGAAAGGGGAATGTCCTCTTGACCATCAGTTTGCTTTCATCACAGTGAAAGTAAATTCAGTCTTTGAGGACAGAACTGGAATGCCAGAATATGCAGAGATTAATCTGAAACTAATACCAATTGCTTCCTATCACATTCAGTGTATTTGATATAATTACCTTAAGAACAGCCTCAAAGTGTTATATTGTTGAAGCTGCCAGATGGAAGACATGCTCTGCTGATAGCAAGCATATCACACAATGATATTGAAGAGACTTCTGAAGAGTTTTAATTAATCTGTCTCCCTTTTTTTCTATAAATGACATTACATTGGGCTCATTTGTTCTGTGGAACCCAGGCACTTGGCTCTTGGTTACAGGACTTTAATGGATAAAGGTTTCCCTGAAGAGAACTAATAAAAGTCGAGGCTCTGAGCTTTTATGAAAATGACTGCAGGTTACCTTAAAGAGAAGATGGTTTCCTCCACTATGTGAAGCAAAGCTTCATAGATCAATGTTGACATAAGATGGAGCTTAAATGGGTAATTTTTTTTCAGGCATTTATCTTCTCTGGCTGAGACCCATTATTTTATTGCCCCGGTTGGAAACCACCACACTGCATGACACAAGCATGGTTTTAATTAGTCTGAAAAGTTTTAATTGGGAAACAAAGGGAGAGATCTTATAGATTATTATTGCAACCTTTAATTGTCTGAGTCGAGAGACCATTAATTATCTTGATGGGGAGATGACACACCTTTCTGAACTATGACACTCATATTTACAGCACCTTTTACAGAATACAGTACCTGTTGACTTTCTTCCAGCCTTTCATTAAGGAACTGCTGTGATAGGAATTAACTACAGTAATTCCATTACAAAACCTGCTGTCCAGTGGAATTTTTCTGGAAGATTAGATTTCTGAAAGGGAAAAAGGCCATTTAAGCTAAGCATTTCCTCAAGGCTCAAAGTAAATAACCGATGAAGAAGGTCAGAATGAATTTAGAACTCTTAAAGGTCTGCTGTACACTTGCGTGCAGTGTGCGAAAAATAAACAGTGCAGCTTTCCAGTACAGTGATTTTTATTGTTTTAAATGCTTCACATTTCAGTTTAGGGGAGAGATGAGAAGCGCAGAGGACAGAATCTGATCAAAATGGTTTTACTTGGAAGAAGAGCAGCATTTTAAGCAGACATATCAAGGTTGAAGTGATACTGGTAGCAGTTGCCTGGCATTAACAACAAAGAAAAGACTTGTTAAAGCCATTGGGGCAGAACAGCAGAGAGGAGCCTGGTGACCTGGGGTTCAGCTCGTGTCACAAGGAAGGTGCAGAGCACAGGGCTGGGCATGGATTGTGTGTGTTTATTGTTAATTCTGTACTGGTACCCACTGTCAGCTGCAGTGGGTGGCATGAACTGCCTGTTTCAGCTCCTCTTTGACAGCAGAGGATTTCAGGACTTGGTCATTTTTAGTAGTTCTGTAATTGAGTCTGTATTGAGTAAACTAGTCGAGAGACTTTTAACCTTACTCTATATTGCCTTACTGGAAATTCAGAAGATTACTTTAAACTGCGTTAATATAGTTGTATTGGGTTTTTTGGGTTTTTTTTTCCTGGAGGTCAGCAGCATCTACTCTGTTTCTGTGAAAGGAAATTAAAATATTCCCCAGGCTACCACAGGCTAACTAGATACTGAGTTTATTTTAAAAGTACAGCCAGGTGACCTCTTTTTATGACCAGGAGCAGGTGGACAAGTGGAGGCTGGAGCTTTGATCCCATACAAACCTCCCTCCCTACCAAGCTTCAGCTAACACAGATCAGTGGGAGGCAATATTGCACTCCAGCTACTGGGGCTGGAGTAATGAGGAAAAGGGTTATGTGTGAGTCAGGGAACCTCAGGTGTTTCACAGGGAGCTGCTCTGAGATGGAGCTAATGACACAACTGAAGTTACTGTGCCTTTCCTGCAAACACCAAGAGAGGGAAAGCTAATCAAAGCAATCTGAACATGTGCTGTACACTAACCAAGAGGACATGCCCTAGCAAAAATCACAGAAACGGATTCCCCTTTGTGTGTGCTCTGTCTGACCGACCTACGAGCGGGGAAACAAAGTTTTAACAAGTCCTTTCACTTGGGGAAATCTTTCCACAACTACAGAAGTCATTAGGCTTCATCTGCAGTAGCTACAGCCATTGGAAGCAAAGTGGCCATCAGCGATGCTGGAATGTCTCTACAGCAGAGCTTTTGCAAATTAAGAGTCTGATGCTGCATACTGATTGAATGCTGCAAACTACTTCCCCCTGCTCTGTCCTTTATTTCTTCTTCTCTCAAGTTGCTGTCAGGAGTAATCCCTCTTCTAATATACTGAGATGAGGAAAATCTCTCTTCAGGGTTTTTCTGGTTGGTTGTTTGTTTTTCAATTAATCTCAGGGAGGGCTGTGCTGGGTTGGTGACATTGGTTTGCTCTGGCTTGTGCAGCCTGGCTGTGCTCAGTGCAGAATGTGCTGAGGGCAGGAGGTAAAACACAGGGAGAACTGTCCTGGGCTTGACACCAGCTCCAAAAACATCCATGTAACTGTGCTGTGGGATGCTCATTTTAATGTTCTGTTCACCTGATGGAGAAAAAAATACTGTTGTGTGAAAAACTTAAGTTTAATTTAAACTTATTTTTGTTTAAAATAAAAGTGTTATTTAAAATAAACTTATTTTTATTTAAAATAAAATTGTCGCCTGAGTGCATCTAACTCAGGAACCACAGTGACAACTGAAAAGAATGTGTCTTGGGGCAATGGCATGCACAGGGCTACATATATATTGGTGGTGAGGAAAAAATTATTAGTAAAAAAATATTTTAATAAGCTGGACATACAGCATAATTTAATATTTACTTATTTAATTATTTTTTAAATTCTTTTTATCTGTTCAGACATAGTCTGCTTTCCTACCTGGCAGAGGAGCTGTGTGAGCAAGGCCAGCCTGAAAGCCTTCAGCTCCTGGGGAATTTTCTCTCTTGGAAGCCAGTGGCAGCTTCACATCTTTGTGTGAATACCTGACCAGGAATGTGCCAATTTAATTCATTGCACTGGAAATACAGCTATTATTTCAGATTTAGTTAAATACTAGGGTACTGTAAAAATTTACTGTAACCAAAATAAGTGGAAGAAAATGTAACTTGGTTTATAATTATCCTAATCCTAAATTTTAATACATTCTTCAGAAATTCTATTTAATGTGTCTCATCTAACTGTTAGTTTTATTAACTGCCTCTTAAATGTTTAATTTGGGGGTGTGCAAATAAGAGCAGAGCACACAGTGAAGACATCAGCATGAACAGACTCAGGTTTTGTATTCAAGTCAGTGCTGTAGGCAGAAAAGTGCAGCAGGCTGGACGGCAGGAACGCTGTAATTACTTATTAAACTGCAAACTTTAATCACATGCTGAACCACTTTTAATGTGAGTGAGCATTACCTGTATGGATTGATGCAGACTCAGCTGCTGATGTCTCTGAGATGACAGGAAAGGTGCACGAGGAGCTGCAGGTGGCAGTGGCTGTGTGGGGCTGGAGCTGCTGCTGGAGCTCTGAACCTTCATTTCCACCCTTCTGGGCAAAGAGGAACCCAAAATCCTGCTGGGACTTCTGAGTGCTCAGGGACAAAAATCCAAAAACTTTACTCTCCTTTTCACCCCCTCTTTCCCTTCTGACTTTTGTTGTGGTTTGTGGGGTGGTTTTTTAATATATTAAGACCTTATGCATGAATTGAGATTTTTTTGTTATTATTATTTCTTGTACTTTAGTATGTCAGGAATTGAAAACATCACCAGAAACTTTCCAATATTTGTGAGTTTTTCCTTTTGTAAGTGATTTTGATTGTTGCTAAAGATGCATCTCTAGAAATAGAAATCACCATTTTTAGTCACTGGTGAGCAAAAGGAAAAATGAAGCAGATTCTTGCTTTTCCCTGAAAGATGGGTAATGCAGTTCTCCCAACACATTGGGATGCTGACAAGCAGCATCAAATCTCATGATAACATATAATGACTCTCATTTTCAAACAAGAAAGAGAAATGGTGGTTATTGGGAAATGTTGTTAGATTTTTGTATTAAATCTTGCATAGTAACAGTATAATTATAATGTGTCATCTCTGGCTCAGTAATTTGACAATTCAGTTCTTTTTTGGGGGGCAGATGGCCTACAACACACCATATTTTTATAATTAGTTTATTCTCTGCAAACTCAGTATGTAATTACTCCCTCATTCATTACCAGTTTCTTTGAAATCCTCCTTTTCAAGACCTAATAAATCCTCCAACACAAGCGAAGCTTAAATTTCTCTTTGTACTCTTCTCTATCCTCTCTAAGGAGCTTTAATACTTACCACCCTGGTTATTTCACACTCCACATTATTTTAAATACATCTTCATCCTCGCCCTCTGTATTACACTTAGCCACCTTTCTTTTTGACCCCTTTTTTTAAGGAATAGTGAATTTTAAGGTGAAGTTTTCTTGCCAGCAGAGTTAGGTATATAAATAAGCAGAGACTAAAATGCAAAGAGCGTTTTATAGATGTCTGTATCTGTGTGCTACATTCCAGTGAGTGATGTGAGAGCACTCTGCCTCACAGTGCCAGTGCAGCAGGCATCTGTAGAAATAAAACCACTGGATTTCTTTTTTAGCATTTGAATCCCTGCTGCAGCACGTAGTTCATTTTAAATTGTTTTAGGCAGTGACATAATCTTCTGACAGTAAAGTTTCTTTCCAAATCCAGAGCCTCCTATGTAGTTGCAGGTGCTTCAAGCTCTCCCAAGCACTCCTTTGAGCCCAGCCCAAAGCTCTGCTCTGAGCTCTGTTCCCCAGGAACAGCCCCTTTGTTGTGGTGCTTATCTGGGTACTGCCTCTGGCCCAATGCTGTGCTCCAAAGTGCTTCCCATCCCGAAATAACAGGCTCAGATCTTCAGTTACCCTCGAAATAAATCAAGTGTTTAACAATAAGATAGCACAAACAAGGAAACTTCAGGGGAAATTTGGCTTTTTCTATCCCTCTTCCTTTTAGGTAAGGGTATGTTCTGTCTAATTTCAGACTAGCACGCTTATCTTAGATTTAAACCATATCATGGAGGCTGAGATTTTCAAAGCAGCTTAAAGGATTTAGAGACATTTTCCATTCAAATTAAGGATCTTTCTTTCAAAATCCTTTTCATCACTATGCCTTGGTGTTTGTGTAGCTGTTCTTTGAGCAGTGCTTCACTTCAGTCACAGAGAAATTCTTTGTGCTGCTACTTAATGTTCCCCAAAAGGGCAAAGAGGAACAGGAGTGGGAGAATGGGGATGCTGTGCATTGCATTTGCTGTCTGCAGCACCTCACTGGCTGAGCAGTGCTGCAGCACAGAGCTTTAAAGTCCCCTGTGCCCCATGTGACACTGACTTCAGGTGTTCCCCAGCAGCCAAGCATGTGGCAGAGTAAAAAACTTGCCAGGATTAAAGTGGCAGCTTCCTCTGCTGCTGCCTGATTTAGCCACTGTCATTATCATCTGTTCTTCTGCCCATTTCCTCATCCCTTCCTGCCTGGAATTATCCCAGGCAATAAATGAGGCTCTGCTCTCCCACATGAGCCTTGCTTTCTTCTCTGCCTGCACAACACAAGCTCCTGAAAACAAATTCATAATGGGGAGCTGTCCTCTGCACCAGAGCTGGCTGTAGGGGGAATTTGTGGCAAATGTTTGATTTGTGAGAGATGAGGTGAGCTGTATGCCATTGGAAATTCAGATTTTCTTAGGTCAGAGTAGCCTTGCCACATGATACCATGGCCTGTTTGGTTCAGAGATTGTCGTTGTGACACTGACACATATTAGGAGTTAAAAAGACTACAGAAACCATTTGCAAAAAACCTGCACACAAAAGAAAATATTTTACATTTGCTAAAAATTTTGCTATAGAACATGAGACTTGACACAGCCTTAAAAATTAGGTTTCATTTTTTTTCTTTCTTTCTGATTTTTGCTGTTGGTGTAACCATTAGTATTTCAATTTTACATAAATTTTAATGTTAATTATGTCAGAGTCCAACTTGGTTTAAGATGTATTATATATATTAAAACCAAACACTTTAAAAATTAATACATTCTGCTGCAGTGGATATCTGAGACTAGCTGAAAACTTAGTCTGGAGGATTTTGTCATCCTTTAGGTTCAGGGGATTTGTTTCCACAGTGTCACACCTACAGTGCCAACACAGCCCACCCTTGGCAAAGAGACACCAGGAGGAAAACACCTCCAGGACAACAGGAATGTGAGTGCAATTATTGTGTGTGTGGCTCCAGTCCACAAGTGCTCACACCAGCTTGAAAAGTTCTGTCCAAAAATGTTTATGCTAAATGGAAAAATGGCCAACAGATTAAACAGCTACCAGGGAATTATAAAAATTAGAAAAAATAACTAAAAGGGAGTAGTGATGTGCCAATAGCACAAGATCAGCAGGAATTAATGGCTCTTCCAGTGCATCACACCCCAAATCCTCCCCCAGTGGGTTTCACTTTTTGATATATGAAGAATCCCCACTGTAATCTGGAACCTGGTGGTTTGTCTGGGCAGGTTCTGTTCTGCTGAAGGGACAGCACAAGCTTTTTATAGAGACAACATTTTACATCCTGTTGAGTCACAAATAACTCTTCAGGAGCTACTGTTTTACTCTGCTTTTTGTAAAGCACCTGGGAAAGGCACAGCTTGAAATGCTGAGGCAGCTTATCTGAGTCAGGCACAACTATTTAAAATTTGCCTAAATGAAATAAGAGCCCTGATGATGGAGTTATTCCCACTGGAGTCGAGTTCCCTGCCTCAACAGGAGCACAGCCCTGCCTGTCCCTCTCCAGACACTGAGTTTCTGAGTTTCTCAGCACCCTCTGTGCTGCCCAGGCAGTGCCCACCTGACAGGTTTTCCCCACAGGCAAAACGTGACCCCTCTGCTGCAATTTAACCAAAATTACCCTCAGTGTGGTGTCTCTGTGCATCCTGATCAGGGAATTCCTGCTGCACTAAGGGCATGATGGCTCTAATCCTACCCAGGACCTTCAAGAAGCTGTAATTTTTTATGAACCCATTATAAACCATGCATTAAAGCCCATTTTTTTTTTGCTGTGATGTTTCAGTTTCAGACTATTTCCTCCCAATTTGTAAACATGTGCAGTGCAATTAATGCAACCTGCTTTTCATAGATTTTTATCCCATTCATTGGATTCCCTGGTGCCCAGGACCATGCTGGCTCCTTCCCAAGCTGGTATTGCACTCTCTCATTTCTGCCCATCCTGTCCCCCTGTGCAGGAGCTCTTTGTGCCTGACAAATGGAGTGTCAGGCTGTGCTCTGCCCCTTAGCAAGATCTCTTTTCTCAGTGAGGTTTCCTGTGCTGGAGATTGAGAGGATTTAATGCCCTGCCCCTCGTGAGCGTGGATCAGATCAGTCAGTGGGCTCAGGGGGTACCAGGAACACATGAACATGCATGGATATAACTGCAAGAAGCCAGAATAAAAACACAATTTTATTTTCTCTCCTCCTTCACCCAAGTCTTTGCCTCCCTGAAGGAGGTTGGGTGCTGCAGGTGCAGTTACAGTGCACAGAACAAGGCACTGGTGCAGTTGCAGGGGAAATGCACCAGCCTTGGCCCTCCTTGAAGGCTGAATTCAAGCATTTGTTGATAAAATCCCCTTGACAGGTAATTTGCTTCAGCATTCAGCTTCTGCAGTGCAGTCTAACGTGGTGTTGGAGATTGGAAGGAGAAAGAGATATAATGGAATACACTTCTTTCTCTTTCTAAACTGCACAGGCTTCTTTTAATTTATTTTTTCTTTCATTATATTGAAGCTTTCTAAAAATCTGTCAAGTTTATTGCCAGTATCTGTTTTAAAAACCTTACAAAACACAGATAGATCCTTAAGTTCTTTTCAAATTAATTGTAATAAAGGAAAGGGTTTTTTTCAGTCTTTTCTAGTATTTTCAGGAAGAGAAATATAAAAATCAAATAGGAGTTTGTATGCTCACATGTTCTCTGTGCTTGTAATGTTTACTACCAACTGTGATCACCAGGGAGACAGCAGAATCAGTGAAATTTATTCCAGTAAATATCTAAAAAATACCATATATTATTAAATAGAATATAGGGGGTTTCTGCACAAAAAATCCAAATATTAAATTTTGTCTGTCCTCAGGTCCTTTAGGGACCTTTGTCCTATAAAGGACAAAGTGGTTTGGGGTGTAACAACCTTAATAGTAGAAAATTATTTATAACTTATTTTAGAGAAATATTCCTCTTAATTAATACCCATTAGCATCCAGCCCAAGCCTACAGAAGTCAATAGAAAACCTTGCACTGATTTTTGTGAGGTTTGTGCCCACAGTCCACTCATGGGCATTTCATAAGCAGTCTTATTTGTTACTGCAGATTTTCTGTTCCACCAAAATATTCAATCCCCGTCTGAAATCTGCTAAAATAAATTATTTTATTTAGGTAGGTAGCTGTTCTTGCACACTGCTTACAGAACAGAGCTGCAGAACGTTTCTGCATCATCTTTCATCTCTAAAATTGAACCGACAGCCTCTCGGCAGTAATCACACTCAGGAGATTCCTGATACTTCCAGCCTTTTACCTGGATGGGAGAAACTGCACTTTGCTTTCTTGTCCATCTCTGTAAGGATTTAGCTGCATAACTTTCAGCCCAAACCTTGGAGTAAATTCTGCTGGAATTTAGCATAGATGTGTGAACGAGGTTTTAACTTGTCTGTGTCAGTTTGTTGAACTCGTTCAGACATCCCCAGCTGTTAGGAAATGCAAACTGCTTTGTGATCTTCTCAATAAACCTTGGCATCGTATTTAGCTTTGGAGGATGATGAGACAAGCCAAAACGTGAGGGAATTGGTACAGCTGAAAATGCTGCAGTTTGCAGTCTCTGCTCAGAAGGCAGAATATCCATATCCATATCTCCTTTATGAGGTGCTGCATTTACCTTGGTGTGCCCATTCCCAAGGGAAGGTCTGGTGTCACCTATGCTTCCCAAAGAAATGAAGTGCACGAGCTTTACTGCTTGTACTCTACCCATATTGATTAACAAATTCCCTAAGATGCACAATAATACTCTTACAATAACAGCTCATTGACAAAGAATTGGACTTCTGGGACTCCTTGGGGCACATAACCTGAAATCTGGGACCAGACACTGGATCCAAAGATGGATCCAGCATTTTCTGGAGTAAGGGATGTTATAGCAGCAAGAGTTGTTACCTGCAGAGGTTTTACTGCCATTCTTTTGACATCAGACTCTTGCACTGGCTTACAGGACATGAAGGGTTGTCTAATGCCTGTGCTAACAAGGTAGTGGGGAAAACATACAGGAAATGTGGCTACTCCATTCCTAAAGAAATATGGATGAGAGGATAGTATATGTGGCATATATAATCCTCCCATATCCATATATCCTGGTTTGAGTGAACCAAAAAATCATTGCAGAATCCCATTCCTTAAAATACATTCTAGGAGAGGGATTAGAAAAGTAGTGTGCTGTAAAAAAAGGAGTAAAGACAAGGCAGATTGTCATTTGGAGTAAACTGGCTGAAATAAAAGTGGCTATTCTAAGGAGCCACTGTGTTTAACAGCCTTCTGAGACTGGTTTTAAAGAGGGAAAAATTCTCTGCAGCACCTGCACGCTCTCCTGCCTTGCTGACTGTGTGCTTAGGCAAGAAGTCATGTCACCTCCACTGCTGACTTCTGTGATCTGGGTTTTTCTGTCCCCAGGTCTGGGCTGCTGTTTGTCCCACAGCAGCAGGGCTCCCTCACAGCCAGGGCCAGGCAGACACTGCACAGAGCAGGGCAGGCACACCCTGACTGCTGCTCCTCCCTGCTCCTGAGCAGCCACACCTCATCCATCACCCACAGTTGCCTTTTCCTCCTCGCTGCTGTCTGCCAGCCCGAACCAGCAGCACAACCACCCTGCTTCTCCAGAGTCTGGCAACTCTGGCCAATTATTTGCACTGCCCCAAAGGAAACTGGGAGAAAAATCATCTTTGGAAGCAGACAGATTTTGCTTGCTGTCACCAGAAAGGTTACTTTCTTTAGTCTCTGAAGGCTTTGGTGGATCAATTCTTGTGCATGGGAAAATAGATTAGAAACACGCCGTCAGGTACGCTGTGCACAAGATAGACAGATGGAGACAGTGGTATCTATCTGCTACAGGGAATTGTCAGAGGGGCACAACTCATCACACTGGTTCTTAGAGAGCTTAATTTGCTGCTGGTAAATAATCTATTTTTTATTACCTCACATCCCCAGATTGTCAACATTCTCAGCTTTTTGCCACAGCTAATTAGACAGGCAAAAGCCTTATAGCCTAAAGAACAAGTCTGAGCTAAGCACCTGCCAAAATATCTGACTTTTTTTTAAGAACTGGAATGTCAAAGAGTGAAGGGGCTGCAGATCACATTTAAACGCTTTGAGCATCAATAAGATGATTAGACCCATGAGGCAAACGTTCAGAATTTCTCTCAGACTCACCACTGAGAGAAGGCAAGATAAAACTCTGATAGATAAAAACTACTGTGCAACGGTACCAAAGCTAATTATTCTGCTGAACTCTTGGAGAAATCTTGCAGGGATGTGTTGACAGCATGCTCTGTGTGGCCACTTCTGTTCAGGAAAGCAATGTTTAATTGCATATGTGAATGAAGTCTCTCTGTGTAAAGCATAGCTTTCAGAAAAGAAATTGTCTGAACCAAAACAAAGAATGACCTCGCTGTGACCCAGGCAAGGATGGTTTGGCAGGGAGAAGGGAGATTTTGCTATTTTTCTCATGGTGGTTTTATTTTGGTTTAAAAATCCTATTTTCAAACAATTAATTTTACTAGGAGATTTCACAAAAAGAACAAAAGGGACCAAATGATGCCCCTGTATCAGGCATGCCATGACCAAGGAGTGCAAACAAATCCTTGCAGTCCCTGTGTGTCCTGAGTGGACAGACCTGGGTGTTGATGGCTCAGAGTGTCCCTGTCCTGCATTCCTGGTGAGCCTGCTCCAGGCTGGAGTGACCCAGCCCAGGGGCTGCAGCCCACACTGCCTGCAGCACCTCCCTACCCTGCACTGCATCACCAGGAGCAGGTATCCTGTGCCCATGAGGCTGAGGGGGTGTCCAGGGTTTGTGCATCTGAGGGAAGAGAGGATGTTAGAGACACTGGAGAGGGAAATGTCTCCCAGGCTGTGCAGCCTGAGCAGCAATCCAGCTCAGTGGGACTGTCACTCTTTAAGGACTGGTGCAATCAAGCTCTTGACTACCTTTGGCTTTCCATGGTTATGAGCCCCAGCACCTCTGTGCCTTTGGAAGCCATCCCAGGATTTCCTGACTTGTGATTACTCATCAGGGACCCCGTTCTCTCAGCTAAGCAAATAACCTGCTTTGTCCCTATATTAACTTTTGCTGCAATAACTTTTTGTACTTTTCTGTTTCTGATATTGCAGAGAGAGATGGAATGGAGTTCAAGCAAGGAAAGTTGAGATTTATCATCTGCCTGCACCCAAGTATGAGCAGTCACCAGCTGATGTCATACACTGCTTGTGACGTTGATATTGCCGGAAATGTGTCTAGGACTGAAAATAGCAAGGATAAAAAAAAATTGGCAGACTGTATGCTTCCTTTCCTGATTGAATAAGAGGTGAGAAATTTCTTCTGGTTCCATTTATAGGCATGGTCTTGTTTTATATTGATTTGCTGTTCCTAAAATTAAAGAAAAAAAAAAAAAAAGAGTCCAAATAATTTAGGGCTACAACAAAACCCACTGTGTTCTGCCAATGCCTTCTGAGTAGCAAACTATAATCTCTCTTCTCATTCTCCATGCTGAGGATGTTCTCTCTCTCTCTGTTACTTCCATAACTTCTATCTACATAGATTTTATATATTCTGAAACCAGCCACACTTTGAGATGGGTTATACCTTCTCCCTTGTATGAGCTAACTCTGCTTCAAATTCAGTGTCCAATGCAAGGCCACCCCCAGAGGGATCCCTTGTGCAGAGTTCAGGGTTACAGCCCCAGAAAGGGCACAGGGAGGGGCTTTGACTCTGTGTGTGCAGATGATGCTTTATGGTAACCCTACTCCTCTGCCACTGCCTGAGAGCCTTTCCCAGTTTGTAATTTGGGTACTGCTAAGCACTGCAAGCTGTCTAAGCTGCTTTTTGCAGAGATGGGCTCCCAGAGCTCCCATTGAGGGGGGCAGTAGGAGAGCAGCAGGGTGGATGGCTGGAAACTGGCCAAGGTCAGCCAGCACAGATGGGGAACTCTGCATGGTCACGAGTGAGAGGAAAAGTCAAAATGCTGACATTTCTTTCACTTTTTTGAGTTGAGGTTTGAATAATATTAAATGCTCTTAGTTATCGTTGTTTGCCTGAGTTTTTAAAATTCAAGTTCTCTTTGTCCCCCTTTTTTCTTGCAAGGAAATAAGTGAATTCTTGTCATGATTCCTTTCTATCTGAGCTATTTTTTGGTGTTTTCTCTTCTAGGCAGAAAAGTCTGGAGAAATTGGCAGGGCTCTACACCTACATGGCATTCAAAGTGTATCATTCTCTGAGAAAGCCTCAAGGATTCCCAAAGCAATGATGAGACAATCAAGGTAAGCAGTGACTAATTAAGTGCAGAGACTAAATTAAGATTGGACATTGTATTCTGCGCCCACAGCTGGAAAGGGAAGTTAAAATCAGAAAGCAAAAGGCACTGTTGGCACTCTCTTGTCTTAGCTCTGGATTTAAAAGTCTGGCTAATATTCAGGACAAGGTCTGCTTGCTTCTGGGACAATACTGAGTCAGGTTTAGTGTGTCAACAAAAGAGTCAGCCTTTCCTTTGAGAAGTGCATCACACATGGGCACCCACTGCAAAAGGTGGGGAAGGAACTGGCAGTGATAACTGAGGGGAGGAGCTGAAGTGGTCTTGCTTTCACCCTCTCTTTTTCACACATAAATATGCACAGATGTCTTTCATATCCTTCCTTGCGTCTTCTCCATTGGCTGCTCTGTTAAGTTTGGGTTTTTAAATTAATTTAACACTTCACATGTCCAGTGAGAGCTGCTCAGGCTGAGCAGGGCTTGTTTGCAGTTGGCACTGAGCAGCAGAGCATCCCCAGGGGTGCTGAGGTTTGGGCAGGGCCCTGCAGAGCTGCTGGGGTGTGGGGCACAGAGCTCACCTGGGGGCTGTGCTCACATTACACACAGGGAGCCAGAGCAGCAATTTATACAGCAGTTTGTGATGCACCTCCACCTTTCCTGGCAGGCAGGTTAAGCCATCTCAGAAATCAGAGCCTCAGCAGGGAAATCACTCGGGTTTCTGGCTCCCCTAGCCTGGAAATGCATTCCCTCTATGCCAGGACTTGAGAGAAATGCATCCATAATCCACTACTCCTGTTTATAGGAGCAAAGCTTGCTTTACTGTGCTTGAATATAAATAAAGGTATTTGCACATCCCTGATGAATTTTTTCCACCTGTATTTTTATCCATAATAGACTGCCTCTGTTCTAGCAGTGACTGATCAATTGTTTGGGGCTTGTTTGTTTTCAAGGCAACGCGTGGGTGATTCTCAATCCTCCCCTGTGACAGAGCCTGCTGTTATCAATATGTTCCTTTCTTCTCACTGGCTTGCAGAAGGCAAGGAAAATAAATGGGGTCTGGTTTGACTCAAGTGACAGTTTGGGAATGTGTCTGGGAAATCAACTTGTAAAGCCTCTCCCCCTTTGGAAGTGGCCAGGGCAAGACCTGCACTTGCAAGGTGCAGTGTGGTCTGATTATTTTTATCTTTTTCTAATTAACAGGAGTTAGTGTTTCAAAGTGTCTGCAGCAAGGAGAACCAAGAGGCTGGAGTGAGTGCCCTCTGTGGTCTCTAAAGAAAGAAGTGCATTTGCTTTTCAAGGGGAATAGGAAGATTAGAGAAGGGCCTGATTTGGGCTCTCAGGTCTCTAAAGCAAAATCCACACTTGGTGGGGCCAAAAATGCAGCACTCCTGGAAGTGTGTGAGAACACACACGCTCCTAGAATTGTGTGTTTTCTCACCTGGGAGTTCAGCAGGTGCAGTGAGCAACCAGAGGGAGGAAGGGCTCAGCCCAACACAGATGTCACCCTCAGGGTGTGGGTGCCACACATAAAGGGCTGGGAGAACATCTCCAACTCCAGCATCCCTTCAGTCCTGGCCAGAGGGTGCCAGAAAGTTCTGTCCTGCCGAGGATCTGAGCTGGTCACACTCTCTGTACCTCCTTTTTCTCCTTTCCCCCTCCCACACTTCATTTATTTCCTTTATCAAGGCACAGAGACACAGAGTAGTTCTCACGTAGTTTTTACCCCTCCTCCTGTGGAGGGGTTTCTGTCTCATTCAGTGGCTTGAGGCAGTGCTGAAGTTCAATGAGGAGGAGCAGGGGCTCAGCTGGAAATGCCAGCGTGCCTGCCAAACTGTCACCCGAGGTGTTTTCAGACGAGGATGTCTGCAGAAATTACACTGAGCCTTGGCATCACCAGGCAGAGCCACTCTCAGCTCCACTGCTGACTAATACAGACAGCAGAGGCTGTCACCCCATTAAGAAGCAGTAGCTGTACAGGAAATTAAAAAAAAAAAAAAAATTAAAAATAGTGGAATTCTGTAGGAGAAACTTTTATTACCAGGTAAGAATCTCCTTTCCTATAGAGAGTCAGCCCATTGCTGCAAATTTAGCTAATTCTTCTCCTGTTTCCCCATCCATTTCCCTCTGGCATGGTTGTGTCCTGCAGCAGGATGCTGCCACAGCCCATGGAGGTGCCTTAGGGGAGCAGCACAGCCTCTCCAGTGGGTTTCCCTGGGTCCTGGTGCCTGCAGAGCTGCCCTTTGGGATAGCTGGATGCACTGGGAATAAACCAGCAGCTGTGGCAGGGCAGGACTGGGCACCCTGCACCAGCCCCAGCCTCCAGGCTGGTCCCTCCAGCTGGGCAAGGAGCTGCAGCTCTCAGGAGCATCACTGAGCTCCTGCTGGGCTGCTGAAACAGCTCCCCTTGGAAAAGGGGAACAAAAAGTGCCATTCCTCACCACAGTGTTTCATTTCTCCCAGAAATTTTTAGTGGGGGTGGTTTTTGTTGGTTTGAGTGTAAGGAGGGGGGATTTCCCTGCCTATCCACAAGCTCAGCTTGGTCTCTCCTTGTCAAGCTGTGCTTTTCTGGCTCATGCTTCATTACCAGTAATAATGAGAGTTTTCTGAACAAGAGATCCTGAGGCTTTAGCACTTTCTCCATTCAAATGTGAGGACTGTTATTTCAGTTCTTGTGGACCTGAATCCTCCTTGCCTGTGTGGCACCCTCTCCCCCTTGCACTAGCACAGCTGAGAAAAACCAAGCATGAGCCTTTCCTACAGTGAGAATTTCAGGGGCATTTTCTCATCCAGGTCCAGCTTTATGTGCCTGCAACACTGAGATTTTTCACCTCTTTACAGGACATCCTACAGATTTCTATCTTCTTTCTATACATCTTTTCTCTGGTAGTCTATTTGTATTTTACTGGCTTAGTTTGTGAGGGTCTTTTCTTTCTATTTCATCCTTTTGTTCTTAGTTTCTGGATTCCCAGATTTCCTCTGAGGAACCATGTGGAGCTAAAATATATCAGTTGTCCCTCTTAGGTCTTACAGCTGAGAAAGCTAATAACAGAATTTCTGTGCCTGGTCCTTCACCTGCTTTCTCACAGTATCCATTGCAGTTGATGATGGCTTTATTGTCAAATTTTAAAAAAACAGGGAAAGATTGCTGGTCCAGCTGGAGGAGTGCTGCTTTGTGGTTCGTTTGTCTGGGAGATATTTTAAGTTGGCTTGAACACACTGATTGGTAAGACCAGGGTTGCTGAAAAGCAAATAAAACCTTGAGGGAGTTGGAGACTTTTTTTTCTTTATTCTAAAGAATATATTAGCCTTCAGTTCAGAAATAAATCACAAGTTCCAGAAAATCTGAGTCTCTTCCTTGAGCCTCTAACAGGGTATGAATAAATGTGTTCTCTGTTGCAGCATGTGCTGGGAGTCAGATATTTCTGCATTGCTAACCCTGATGGCTGTGTTTGATTCTGTATTTACATTAGCCAAACCTGAGGGGTGTTTCATTAATTTGAGGAATTCCAGAGCTTTTGGAAAATTAAATATCTTACTCACATCACCTATTTTAATTTCAGTATTAGCCCAGCCAAGGGATGTTAAGCTGTGTCATGGCTTTGTGCCCAGGAACAGGGTTTCAGGTATTTGTGTGCTGCAAGGCTGTACAGTGCATTTCCTGCAATACCTGACTGGCTTGCAGAGTCCAGTAATGCTGATTTTCTGTCCAGGCAGAACAGAAAGAAGTTAGCTCCCTCTATTAATGCAGATATTTATATTTAGAGCTCAGTTTCCTAGTTTTGCTTTGCTTGTGCCCTTCCCAGCACTGCTGGCAGCAGGGGTACAGTGCAGTGCTCAGCTCTCCTGTGGCATTCCTGTTCTCAGGGACATGGGATTTGGGACAGGACTAAAGAAGCCTAATACCAAATACTGGGACCTGAGCCTTTGGAAATATTTTAAGAACCTTTTGGTTTACTCTGACAGCTTCTGACAAATACTGGGAGTTTTACAGTCTGGTTTTCTGTAGGAATCCTTACTTACTTTCTATAGATTACTTGGTCTGTGTGTGTGTGTGTTTTCCTCCACTAGAAATCTCTGAGCCTATTGACACAAACTCAGTCTGTCAGAGTTTAGAGGTCCTAAAAGAAAAAGATAATTAAATTCCTGTATGTTTTCCTGAAAATAGTCAGATGCAAGAGACTAGTATTGGACTATTCCCAGTAACAGTTTGAATAACTTCTGAACTCTGCTTTGGCAAAGACTTAATGATCCCCTCATATCCTCCCCAGCCTAATGAATTTTATGACAGTTAAAAGCTCAGTGTGATTTAGTTGACAGGGCCTTTTTTATTTAAAAGGTCATCCAAGAGACACCAACAAATAACAAGCAGGATTTGTCCCTTGCTTTTGCTGATGGAAGAGGCCATTTCTCTTCTGGAGTGCCCAAGAGATCTGGATCCACACTGAGCTGATGGAAAGCAGTCCTTGGCACAACTCTCAGACGTTCATCATGGGCTTTCAAGCACACCCCTGGTTCTACCTCTTAAGTCACTTTGGTTAAATTTGTCTTTCAGAATGAATTTTAAACCCAGATAATCATTTTTCTAGTTGCTGAAATAGACTGAATTTTTTTTTTTTCTTTCAGAAAATATACATCCCCAGCACTTAGACAGAAAGAGAGAAATGTTTAAATAAGTCAAAGATGCCATTTTGGGACTAAACTATTCTTAGCATTTACAAGGAGGAAATTATTTAATAGATCTATCATCTGTGATAGTAAAAAGGATTCACAGTAAGACATTTACAGGATTGTGGCTTTAAGCTGTACATTCCTCCAGGCTTTTTGTTTTTATCTTTTAACCCTCACAATGATATTTTGGCACTCAAAATGGCTCTGGGAACACCAAGAGTCAGGAGAGCCCACTTGGTTCTCTGGGTGCTCAGTTTGTAGGGGGTGGGTCAGAAAACACGAGCCCCATTCCAAACAATTGGAACACATGTAATACAAACACATGTATAGGTAAAAATATGTTAGGATAAAAATATGTTAATCTTTAAGCACAGGTTTTCTTTAACCAAAGTTTAAGAATTGTCTGTAATTATTAATGAAACATTACACAAGGTAGCTGGAAATGCTCCTGGTTTTGTCACGCCTAATGATTCCATCTTTGCTGTCTCTCTTGTTGTTCATGATTTCTTAAATCAACCTGAAATCCTTAAATCAATTGTTGTCATATATGCTGAGAATCTTGATTCTAAGAATATCAAGAAAACTTTCAAAACTTTCCAAATTTTGAAGCCAAGATCATATTTAGCATGAATGCTCTTTGCACCCCAACCAGGAAAGCTGGGAAATGCTTGCTCTGCTCCCAGCCTGAGCAAAGCCCTAACAGCCACAGAAAGAAATGAGATTCTTTAGAATTTAGACTGGAAATGATCTGAGGACAAGCCCATGAGAATTTGATTCTCTTGTGGTGTGTGACCATGGCTGGGTGGCCCCTGAGGAGCTGAGGAGATGCTCCCAGAGCTGCCAGGGCTCAGCCACAGGAAAAAAGTTGAGCTGGGAGCAGCAAGGTCCCATCACCATCCCAAAGGAAGGCAAGGAGTGTCCTCCCAAGGGAGACAGCCCAGGACCCAACCACCCCACAGAGAGAGGCTGCAGGAGGAGTGCAGGAGAAGGACCTGGAGCCCTGCAGAGCCCTGCTTTCCCAGCTCTGGCAGGAGTTCTGAGCTTCAGCCATTGCCAGAGGTTTTATTAATTGCTAACTGCTGGTCGAAGCTTCAAGTTGAAGACTTGGGATGCTTGAGCTTGGTGGGATTTAGTGATTTCTCAGTGCTGAGCAAGACCTAGAAAAAGTGATACTTCAGTGGGCCAACAAATAGCAAACTGAAAGCTTCAGGAAAAGTCCTCCCTGCCAAAAAAAAAAAAAAAAAAAGCTCAAAAGTTTGGTTTTGGAGGGTTTTTTCATTTTCCTGTTTGGAGATTTTTTTTCCTGAAGAAACAATCTAGATAATGTGGCTTTGCTCCCAAATCTGAAATCAATTTGGCATCTTTGCTCCTCAGCTTTTTTGGTTGGTTTTTTTTTTTTTTTTTCTTCCCTCTTCTGGGCATCTTTAGGTCATTGAAAATAGAGAATTGGAAGGAATGGGTAATTTGTTATAGGTGACTGAAATATGTGAGGAAAATTAGATGTACTTAGTAGACAAAGGTCAGAATTAACATTTATGTATCTGAACACATACATTTAGAGGAAATGGTGTGTTAAACCTGAACCTCTATTAGCAATGATCACAAAATTCAAATAAAACATTTTCATATTAGGAAACAGGATTTTCTCACCAGTTTGTTGTATGCTGTTCTGGTTTCCCCAACTATTTGAGGTAATGTTCAGAGAGAATCCTGGTTTCTGAAAACACCAGTCTCAGATAAACAGCCAAGCTCAAATGCTTTGCAGAGCTGATTTTCAGACACTAGGTCTGAAGCTTTATATTTTTTTTCTGTGTGCAGACCCTGAATCCCTGAAACATGTGTGATTCACTTAGAATTAATCTTGTCCCTCCACACTGCTGTTTTCTCAATAGCTTTATTTCCCTCTCCCCTCACCCCTCCCAAAATGAACAAAAGCTCTCCTGTATAAAAAGCAGTCCCTGCCTGGCACAAAGCACTCAGAGCTTCATTCTGGTGCGAGGCTATTGCTGACCAGGGCAGCCTTTCTGTGAGCTGACCCAAATCCTACAATCCCCTCAAAAACACATCTGAACCTGCTTGTCTGATTTCCATCAAGGATTGGGATTCTCAGGTCTGGTTGCTTGGCTTTATTTGTTTTGTTCCAGTTCAGCTTTTCAGCACATCACAAACACATTTACAAATACCTTGAATTATGCATTTCCCATGGGGTGAAGAATCTTTAGTCTAAACCCTTTGTATTTCCTTATATCTTATTCTGGTGCTGTAACTCCCAAATGGAAGGCAGCTGTAAAAGCTAATTTAACACAACACCATAACACAGTCCACGGTTTCTGGGGACAGCAAGGCAGGGGTTGCAATGTTTGGGGGTTTGGTGGTTGAGGGGTTGCAATACAATAAGACTTCTATTTTCCTCTGCAATAAACCCTAAAGCCCACAGTGTGTAACCCACCAGAATGAGTTACCTAATGATTATTTCCAAGGGATCCGTGATTTGCAGGCGCCATCATCTGGGCACAGCCTCTGTTTGCAACTGGAATTAATGGAGTCAACTCAGAGGTACCAATTTTGGAGCCTTGGCAAATCTGTGAATGGTTTCTGCTAATAAAACAGCATTTTTCTGTAAATAAATAAATGTGTCTGTACCCCCCAACACACACACACTGTCTGTGAGTGTTTAGAGATGATAAATACTAGGTAGTAAAGATGGATTAATCCTTTCTTAAAGATTTAATTATGTCCCAGACTGTTGGGACTAAACCCATTAAATCAAGATGGAATTTCTAATCTATCAGCATGTCTATTCCAGACATGCTGGTGTGCACCACAGGCAGCTCATCTGTGAGATGCAACCCCCTGGCTCCAGGCCATGAGGCCTTGCCAGACTGCTGGTTCAGCTCTGTGCCTCTTGGGTGTTGTGCTCATTGCTCTTTTCACCACTTTCTGTTGGAGACTCTTATAGGGTTAAAGTAGGGTTAAACGGGAGCCCAAACCATCTTTGCATGCTCAGGAGTTTCAGGCATTTATCTGATGGTGAGGAAGGCAAGACTACCCTTCTGTCATCAAAAAAATTACCCTTTGTTCACCCAGTGTAAAAAAAAAAAAGAATAAGTCTTTGCTCCCAGTGCCTCCCGGGAGAGGAGCAGAAACTGAACTTGTGTGACTTCAGGCACAGCAGCCAGGCAAGTTCAGGAACTTCCTTCTGAGATCACAGTTTCTTCCACAGTGATCTGAAGAGCCTGGGTTTCATTTGCTTTTCATTTCTAAATCTTTTCCATGCTTTTTGGGGCATTCCCTCTGGCAGAAGTGTTCCAGGGCAGTGGTTTCCATGCCTTTGACAAGAGGAGGACAATGGGCAGTTTGACCCCAAAGGTGAAACCCTGGCAGCTCTGAAGCTGATAGGACCTCCTCATATACCTCTGCTCTGGATATATTGCCTTTTCAGAGTAATTCAAATGGATAAATATCTAATGAAACATAAGAAAAACATTGTATTTTCAAATGAGAATCACTCTGGAAACAGCAGAATTGGCGTGCTGGGACAGAGCAGATCATACGCACATGTTTTTGCTGTTCCTTCCCTCCTGCTTTCTTTTCTAAAATTCCTATCGGTCCCATGAGGAGCAGGAGAATAAACCTGTTGTCAGTTTTATTGCAGAGCTGGCTGCCTAAACTGATGTCTCACTGCAACATGGTTATAAAAAGGAAAAAAAGAAAAACTGCCAAAAAGCCTAGCTGATGTAAATGATATTCCTGTTGGAAGACTCTCCAGGAAAGGGCCTCTGAAACAGGAGAAGCCTAATACATACAGCAGTATTTTCAAAACACCACCTTAAAAATTTAAAGCCCTATGGCTTTTTTTTCCTCTGCTGTAAACTGTGAGCAGAGCTGCCTGGGCTCTGCTCTGAAGAGGATGGAGAGAACAGATCTACACAGTAAACCAAAGCAGTCTGGTGCTGATATGGTGATATGAATTTTAAATTAACCTGCAAGACAAATAATTTTCCATATTTTGGAATGCAGCCTAACCTAAAATTTTCATTTACAGGTGCATTATAGCTTCAGGAAACTCTTTTCACCACCACCCCTGATTTCTACTACCCAACATATGGTGTTTCTTCTTCTCTTTCTCCTTCACCAGGGGAGGCATTTTGATGATATAACTCCTCGTGTCATTCGGATGAGGCACATTGTTGATATAAATTGTCCCAAGGTCTGGCATGATTGCTCAGTTGTAGGCTGTGTGTACTCTCTCCTCAGGAATCACTGCATCCCTTTCCAAAGCCAGGCTTGTCATGTTGTATTTGAAAATGTCAATACACTTGGAAGTTTCATTAAAATCTTAACGTTGTCTTGGGTTTGCATAATTAGGATGGAAATCTCGTGAGAATATTGTTCCCTGTGATGCCACTTACATTTCTTCCTTATAGCCAGGCAGAGAGCAATACCAATACAAAGCTCACTGAATTCATGTACATTAAAATGAAAAATAACCAGGGAAAGGTACTGATTTCTACATGTCCAGAGTTCAATTTGCTTTATTTTGGGACCCACATGCTGAGCTGTTCATTTGTTACACTCATTCCAAGTGGCCTGCCACTGATGAGATACCAGGCTTCCCAGAAGACAGTTCAAGGGATAAGTCATGCTCTCCCTTAATGCCACCTGAGAGCCAGAACTGCAGCTTCTGTGCAGTACCAGCTCTTGCCTGTTCCTCACTGCCACTGCTTCCTTCAAAGGGGATTTAATTACCAACTTTCTCTGCTCTCCGCTTGAAATTTTAGAGAAAGAAAAAAAAATGTATAAGCATCCATTTGACCTCTCTTCTGAAAAGCAGTGATGTGAAATGAATATTTGTTGGACTATTGATCTTTGCTTGTTCTTAAATACACTGCAGCCTTAATAAATGCCTTTGGTCCATCCCTCAGCCAGAGTAAATTACCACGGCTCAGTGCGGCTGAGCAGATTTACATCATCTGAGGCTCCTCGTGCTGGAGCAGCTGAGTGTGCCTCTGACAGCCTCACACCACGTCCCACCCTGTCACCCACCCCTGGCTGCTGTCACCAGGCAGCTGTGGGGGACAAGGCAGGCATCCTGGCTCTCTGTGATGGTTTCTGTCCTGTTGCTTTGCGGATCAAGGGTGAATTTTGGGGGTCTGCACACCCCCCCAACCCTCGTGCCACAGGTTGGGAGAGCTCCCTGGGCTGCCCTTGTGCCTGCTGCTCCTCACCCCTGAGCCAGCCCCACTGCCAAAGTTATTCAGTGTGCAAGTGCTCTCACTTTTATGGGCACTTTATGACTCTTCTGTGTGGAACATATAATTTTAATGGGTGGAAATCAAATTAACTCTAAACCCCACTTGACTAGTGCTTCTTGTGAAGACAGTGGAAATTCTGTTTGCTGCATTCCCAGCTCCCCAAACCGTGGTAACCTCTTGGCCTGCAATGCTTGCTGTGTGCAATGGGAGTCCAGAAATCGGTACCATTTCATTCTGCTTTGCTATTCCACCACAGTTTGGATTTTCATAAAGCAAAGAACTCAGCTAAAATACTCTCACTCCCCACACCACACCAGCACATGTGCACATTGATGGAGAGAGGACTTATCTCCATTTGCAAGCTGCTAATTGTGAAGTCTTGCAACATAACAGGGATTGTGCTGGGATATAGAAATTCTGAATAAGACACAAATCGAGACCGACTTTGAATTTTAAGAAACCTTTGTCCATTACTTGGCTGTATTCCTCTGCCATTTGAGATAGTCAAAGGGAGCTGGGAATAATTGATCCAATATAAATCTCTGACTTCAAATGTCTGCCCTCTTCTTGCATGTCTGATCTCCTCTTCCAGGCCTGCTGAATACCTCTGCTTTGTATGCATTTCTGCATGTGATTTTACCTTTTCCAAACTGTTTCTGATAACTAGTTGTAATATAAGCAAAAACCTGCAATTAGATGTTGTATTGATTTATTCATGAGGTATGGCAATTGTTGGGTAACTGTATGCTGGTAAACACTATTTGGCGTCTCTGAAGTGAAAAATAGATTAAGATTATAAAAGACCATAAAATGTCCTGAAGACTGTTCCTGTATCTGTTGGAAAGGCTTGCAAGTTATTTATATAAAATGTCTTCAAGAAGAATTTGGTTGGGAAAGGAGGGTGGATCATGTTTTGGGTTTGCAAATTTTATCTGATTTTTACTGCCATCATAGGCCTCCCTCTGAGCTTTTCCTCTCACATACAGTTTGTCTTTGCTGTCTATGTTTGAACATTCACTTTCTTTGCAGGTGCATTAATTTTACCTGTAATTCAGTTTGCTTAAGCCAAGATAGCACATTCTGTAGGTGGTCAGGGCTCATGATTTCATAATTCAGATTATGCATTACTGACAAATGGCTCCTTTTTTTAATGAATCTTGCTGTACAGTGTGAATTCATGTGAAGATGCACCACTATGTGGACTTGCATTGTGTGTGGCCTGATGATTACTCCTCAGTGGCAAGATGTGATGTTATTCACATGCCTCTGTCCCCACAAGGTGGTCTTGCTGTCCTTTGGGATGAGGCTGAGGTGATAAAGCACTATGGGTTACTCAGCTTCCATCTCAGGGTGTCATTTTTTAGCTCTGATGTAGTCCTCAGCTGGGAAGCAGTGGCTCTGACAAAAAAATATCATTTACACAAAAGCAAATGAAAATTGTATGTGTAGCCAAGGACAGCATTTGGTTGGACAAATGCACAGTAATATCCTAAATCAAAGAATTTGCAGCAGGAATGACAAGGTGCGGTCATACTTCCAATGTTGCTGGCAATCTGGAGGTTTGGGTTTGTTTGTTTTTTAAACCAAGTTCAATTTTTTTTGTACAGACACTACCAGCCTCCCCTGAGCAAGCAAGCAGCAAGATTTCAGCTCTCCTTTCCAGTCTGATTTAAATGAGCCGAGCCAAGCAGCCAGACCTTGGTGCAAATGTTACATCCCATGGAGTCAGACAGCTGTAAAGGCCAGTCCGGGCTTTAAGGTCTCTCCACAACTAAGGACTCCTCGTAGCTAATCATTCAGTCCTTGTCCTCTCTTCACCCTTCTTAAGAGTATTTTTCACTTGAAAGTTTCCATTCCTTTCACAAATCAAGCTTTGGGTCTCCAGTGCTGCTGTAAACAGCCCCTGGTCTCCTGGGCAATCTGCACGCACCAGCAAAGGACACTCACAAGAGGAAACTCTTGGGGAGGGGATGAAATGTTTGATCTGGAAATCATACAAAGAGAGTGAAGGTGGGATTTCATGCCATTGTTTTACAGAATTGCTTTTTTTGCTAGCACTGTGCTTTAGTTAGCACAGACAGGAATTTATGCTGACACTGCAGAGCTGAAGTTTGAATCCTTTCCAAACTTCCTTACTGACCAGGAGCCTTAAAGGTTTTTGAGAACTACAAAGGAACATCTGTGCAACAGAATTCATTGAACAGACATCTGCTAGAGCCTCTCCAGGGCTACCTGCACCCTGCTTGGTTTCCTGTTATAGATTATTTTAGAGGGGGGTTTGGCATCCATCCGATTCTGTCAGATCTTCCAGCACAGAGCACCTCTTCTGATCTCATTCATTATATTTGTTATCGTTATTTTTCAGTACATTTTTATCATTCACAGGTTACAATCCTAACAGTCTTGGAGTGCAGACTCTGTGGTGTCTTTTAGGCCAAAATATTCTTTTCTATTACACACCTTTGACCCTGTTACTGGTCCCATGAAGAGTTACCCTTATCTAAATCTCCTCTAGTCTACTTTGCAGCAACATGAGCCAGTACAGCTTGAACTTTCTCATGTGTAAACTTGCATCTAGACTCTGCTTGTTATCCCTTCTGATTTTCAATATTTACTCTTCAAGCAGTTTATTAGAAATATCTTTAATCTTTGTAGAAATTGCTTGCACTGAAAGATACTCTATCATCAAATTTCTGTCATGGTGCTGGTCTGGGAAAATGGGTAATCCACGCAGATAACAGGAAAGAAGCCAGGTCCTTGCAGCATCAACAAGCACCTTTAGCATGGTGCAGTCCCAGACAGCCTCACGTTCATGTCCAGTGCCTCAGAACAAGGTACAAGGTTCTTTCCCTGCTGTGCTGGGGGCAGCAGCCTCAGAAAGCAGCAGGGTGGTTTCTCTGGAAGCCAAGAGCATCCAAAACTGATGAAGATCACATTAGAGGGAGATTTCTCGCTTGTGTTTGTGCCCATGAGCTGGTCTGTAGTGTTGGGATGGTGTGTGTCCCCAGGTCACCCTCTGTGTGCATGTGCCACTGTCCCACTTGGGTAAACTGAGATCATGCAGGGGGGCTGGAGAAAATAAACCTTAGCACCTCTGTTCTTAAAAGGAAGTTAATTACTGACCTGTTTCACAAGGAAGATAAAAAACAAGACCACAGCCTACCAAAAAGAAAATGTGTATGTGACTGACTAGGTCAATATACAAAGCCTCTAAAGACCTTTTAATTTTCTTTTCTTTTTTTTTTTTTTCATAAAACTGAAATTAGCTGAAAGTGTCTCAGGGTAATACATAAAACAAGATGGCACAGATGTCAAGCCTAAATTCTGTGCTGATCTATCAGATTATGCCTCACAGTCACAGGAATGATATTGGGGTGGATGTGGGAGGAATGAAGAGAGGAGACCCCAGCACTTCTCTGCAGCAGGTCCTTCCCTGGTGGTTCCATGCTGGAAGCTTGCACCATGAGCTGCATTGCCCTGAAAGCCTGCTGGGTACCTGGCTTCACTGGCACTGTGGAACTGAGCACTGAGATATAGAAATTCTGAATAAGACACAAATCAAGACCAACTTTGAATTTTAAGAAACCTTTGTCCATTACTTGGCTGTATTCCTCTGCCATTTGAGATAGTCAAAGGGAGTTGGGAATAATTGATCCAATATAAATCTCTGACTTCAAATGTCTGCCCTCGTCTTGCATGTCTGATCTCCTCTTCCAGGCCTGCTGAATTCCTCTGCTTTGTATGCATTTCTGCATGTGCTTTTACCTTTTCCAAACTGTTTCTGATAACTAGTTGTAATATAAGCAAAAACTTGCAATTAGATGTTGTATTGATTTATTCGTGAGGTATGGCAATTGTTGGGTAACTGTATGCTGATAAACATACAGTTTTGTTGAGTGACACACTCAAACACAAATGGAAATGTAGGAAACAGCTTTGGTTATCTGTAGGGTAAGGCTAGTGTCTAAATAACTGGAGGAATTGCATGCGGACTTGGATTTGAAAAACAGAAGTGCAGACAGATGCCTGATCAGAAGAAGTATGCTAAAATGGGGTTTGTAGAGGTATAACATGAACAAAAGGCAATGGCAGATTATTTTATATCCGAGACACCATGATCTGTCAGCAAATTCCTCCTGTTCACATCTAACCTTCAACACTGGGTTAAGTTTCCATCCAGTGAAGGGAGGCTGCTGGATGCTCCTTGAATGGGGAGGAAAGCTCCCCAGGTGTCATTTCAAGCTACATGTTTAGTTCCTAAAGTTAGAATAGCTTTCCACTGGAAAGAGAAATATTGAACTTCCTCATGAGGGACAAGAGGAGTTACTCAGTGTTGTAGCTCTAGGTATTCATCATCTGACCCTTTCCTTGATGAACACAGACCAAGCATGAGCCTGCTAACCCATTTTTGACCCTGTTTTGAGTGAAAGGTCAGATTAGATGACCTCTTGTTGTCCCTTCCAACATGAACTCTTCTATAATTCTCTCTACCTGCTTTTTTCTCAAACCTTACTGTGGTTGTCAGGATTCCTGACAGATCACACTAATGGAGTAAATACTGGACATTTTCAAGGATAGGTTATTGAATGCCCAGGAAGGCACAATTATTCAAATATGTACCAAATTATGCTGGGCATAAAAACATCCGAGTCAGAAGAAATGTGAAAGCAGAGACATTAAAAAAAAATCAACCACAAAAAAAAAAAAAAAAACCCACCTTAACACATAGAAATACAGAACTGAGGATGGTAGAGAAAAAGGATAACGATTTGGTGGCCACAAAGATCAGACACAGACTGTGTCTGGAGGTTCTTGCTACCATCAGTGAATAATGTGTGGTGGCACTTGAAAGTGGAAGAGGTTTTGAAGGGATTCATGGAACCCCCAGAGCCTTTTGAAGCCAGAGGCAGAGATAATGAGTCTCTGCATGTGTTCACTGGTAAGCTGTTCTAGTTGCAAGATAAATTAAATTTAGGAAAAAATTAAAACCTTTAAGCCTCCACACTTAATGTTCCAATTGAAATTATTTTTCCATTCACCCAGGTGTTTGTTGAGTGCCCACAGAACCTTTGTGGTGCTGGAAGACCAGACTAAAAATGGTAATAAAGGACAACAGCCAGGATATTCTTCTGGCTCTGTGGTTACTGGCAAAGCCAGGCTTGGACCCTGTGAGGAGCAGGACACTGCTGTGTCCCCATGGCTCCCTCAGTGTCACACTCAGGGATGGCCCTGTGAGGAGCAGGACACTGCTGTGTCCCCATGGCTCCCTCAGTGTCACACTCAGGGATGTGAGGAGCAGGACACTGCTGTGTCCCACAGCTCCCTCAGTGTCACACTCAGGGATGGCCCTGTGAGGAGCAGGACACTGCTGTGTCCCCATGGCTCCCTGGTGTCACTCAGGGGCTGCTCTTTGGGCTCTCAGCTTGCTTTGTGTGTGATTTCTTCCCCAGCAGCACCACCAGCCCACACCATTTGTCACCCAGCCCTACAAAGTGACAGGGATGCATTTTCCCCAGCCAAGCAGCATTTTGCAGGACATAAATCCTGAAGATGCTTGAGGAGGGCTGGCTCCACGAGGGCAGGGAGTGACCCTTGTGCTGCCCTGGCTTTGCAGGGATGGCTGTGCTGTGGCTGGCTCAGGCTCTGGCCTGGGATGTGGGATTCTCTGCACGTGTACAAATGATGGAATGGGAATGTTTCTGTTCATCTCCAAATCCAAATTTCTCGTTAAAATTGGTCATTAGTGAAATTAGTGAAAGTATCTATTAATATATGCATTATCATTTGTGAATCTGCTGCAGGCCTACCAGCTCAGGAATCAATTTAGATGGCCATTTCTGTGGCTTTGGCTGTATAACACACACGGCTGAGTTAATTCACATTAAGCATTAAACCCCTTGCAGTTTTTGCTCTTTTTAACAAGTGTTAGCAATACATAGATTTTTTTTTAATTTCAACTTTATAGGCTAATTTTGGCTTATTCCAATTTTATATTTAAAACAATTTTCTTCTTTAACATGTTTTCAGGGATAATCTGTTACTGAGAGCACTAATGACCTTGGATATTAAGTTCTAACTTTTATTTCCCTGCAGCTGCTTGTGGTATCAAAATGGAGGAGGTACAGGGCAGTGTTAGCAGCTCTGATGCCTTTTCCCTTCAAATGGGCTCATACCTAATGCATTTTCCTTTGGATTGTTTTGTTTTCAGTGGTGTTTCTTCTGAAAATTGCATTCCTGTCTCATCCCATGAATCACAGCTTATGTCTTGTGCGTGGGTTTTAGTATTTGTTTCCATTTCTTGTGACTCCCACATATAAGCGGATTTTGGTGCATATTGTGCTAATATTGTGATTGCTGCTGGCTGTGCTGCCTCCGCATCAGGTAACCTTATTGATCTTTTTTTTCACCTCAGCTACCAGCACTTTTGCTATGCCTGACCTAATTTCTGCCACTGAAGAGGCTCTAAAGTATTGATAAGAGCAGAGAGGTTATCTTTCTTTAATATGACAATAAAAACAAGTCTGGCATTGTCCTAGGAAGGTCCAGATTCCAGCAGCTGCCTTTGCCCATCTGAGCACTGCAGATGAACTGAGAAATTCCATTCACTCCAGAGGAGGATCCTGGTCTTGAGGAACCCAGAGTTTTCAGAGGAGACTATAAGCACTTTATGAACACACATGTATAGAGGCGTTTTTAGTACAGTCCCAGATAAAAGTAGACAAATTCTTGAAGGCCAAGGACTCATTTATTTTGAGTAAGAAATGTCTTCAAAATAAATATTTTTAATGAAGGTGCAGAACCTTATTAATAAAGTAAAAAATTCTCTATAATGAAGGTGCAGAACCTTTTTAATAAAGTTAGACTTTCTCTTCAGCAGCACCTGGAATTATTTTTTTGACATACTGAAAGGTGAACTGGCTTGGGTTTTTTAACACTATTCCTTTTTTTAAAACTGCATCCCCTTCTCTCTCCAGTTTACTGCATTTGCTGGCTGTGAGCAGAGCCTGGACTATGAGGCTGTCTATTGCTCACACCAGCCTCTTTTTGCATCATTTAGCTCTTGAAGAGCATCTGCTGGGCATCCATCAGCATGGGGTGTGTGCCACCACCATCTGGGCAGCCAGCTGCTGGCAGAGCCAGAGAGGGGCCCTGGTGCTCCCCTCCCTCCCCACAGCAGTGCCACTCACATCTGGCACACCAGGGAGCTGCAGGAACAGCACATCCCTCATCCCTAACTGGGATGGAGCTCCTTGGTGGCAGGGGGGGTGTCAGTGCAGCTCTGCACTGTGGGGACGATGTGCATGGGGTTATTTAGTGGGCTTGGCTCACCCTGAGGGCAAAGCAGCCCTTTGGAGTGTCTGAAAGGTCCTTCTAACACTGTCAGGGACACAGGGAGGCAGCAACCACTAAAAAGGTGTTCTCACTGCCATGGAAGGTAGGATTAGTGTCACAGTGCTTGATGCTTCCAGGCATGCTGGTCTGCAGGCCCTTGATGTCACTGTGGATGCATTTTCCACAATGTATTGCATTCATGACTCTGAATACATTGTCAAAAAAAGAAAAAAAAAAAGCTTTTATGGTGTTTTACTGCTCGGAGGCCCAGAGGTCTAATGAGTTGTTGAGTGACCACATGTTTGCTAGGGAATGTTAGAAATGTTTTGCCTTCTGTTTGATGACCATAATTCCCTCTCTCCAACTATGAGCAGAATTCAAGAAGGATTATTTCATTTCTTATGTTGTGTGTCCCTTTCCACAGCCCTGAAGTTGCTTTCAGATCACATTCACTCTTCTGTGTTTTGGGGCATTCAGGCTTAAATCTGAATCCTTCACACTCTGGCAGGATGAGGTTACAGAAATGTTTCAGATTTTCTTGGAGTGTATTTCTGACTTAGAGAAACTTGCTGACAATTTTTTTCCTTATCCCTAAGTAGCTTTGCAGTGATCAGAGCACCATTTGTCCCTCTGAAGTTCCTGAGGGCCCTTGTTGTGAACCTATCTTTCATTCTTTATCACTAGGTAGCTGCCAAGGCACATGAATTAACTCTCTCACATGTAGTTTTGCCAGGAATCTCATAGTAACATACCAAAATTCATTTTTTTACACTCCGTAGTTGGTAATTTATGAAAGGACTTCTGCCAAGAGAATGCACCACTGCAGACTGTCAGAAAATGCTATTCACATGTAAAAAGTATTTTCTCCAGGGACTCAGCCATGTGGGCAACTTCATTCATTTCCCTGAAGGAATCCAATGTTAACTGAAATTTATTACATTAACTCAATTAGCAGAAAACATTATTGTTTATTTCATGCAAGCTACCAGATGTCAAAAGGGAAAACCAGCTTTGGAAGTGTTTGTCATACATGCAGCACCCATTCAGATGTTAAAAAACTGGGTAGAGACTGAAACCAGCCTCATTCCTCAAGAGAATTCCCCATTCTCTCAAGATCCAGCTGCTTTACTCAGACAGATCTACAAGACTTCAGACCCAGCTTCTAAAATGTATCTGGGGCTGGATTCCTTTTCATGTCAGCTGGATCCAGATGGTGAAATGCCTGCTGAGGAGCTGGGTATCATCCTTCCTGAAAGTCTGTTCTCAGCAGCAGTACAGAGCATTTCTGATGCAGGGTTCACAGATCAGGCTGTTCTCCATTGTTCAGAGCAGACCAATTTAGGGTTGATTTTGTTCCGAAAGAGAAAGAAATAACAATGCAGGAAACTGTGTCTTTATTAGGGCAGGCAGAGTAAGAGAAATGCAGTAGGAAAAAAAGTCTCATTCATGCATGGTTCCCTGCTCCCTGAACTGTAAGTGCAAATTTCAGCAGTGGGATATTTAACTACCACACCCTAAAAAATTGTCTAGAGTGAGCAGAGCCTTCTTGTCTGGTAGGACTGAAAAGCAGACAGGAGTATGATTTCCAGCTAGAGGAAACTGTGTGATTTCCAGCAGCGAGGACATTCAAATTTGACAAAACCTGACATTCTCCCAGTGCTCTGAATGGCCCTTTTCTGCCAAAGACACATTTAAATGCTCCAGAGTGCATTACCTGCCTTTATGGGCACAAAGGCCAAGTCAGACAGGGAGGGTCCTCTAAGCACAACCAAAGGATGTGTGAATGTGGACATAAGTTGGCTTAAATGGACATTTTTTTATAGCTTGTTTCTTTATAGACTCTTCTAGTTTGTGCTTGCAGAAAAACACTTCCCACCAGAAGCTTTGGGTGTGGAGGAGCATGGATACACTCATCCCTTTGCTTTGCCTCTTGGGGTGACCCTAAAGTGAGTCAGGGAGAGGAGAAGCAGAAAATCAGTTTGGTTTCTCTCTGCAGCCATGAACTAAAAGCCAGTGTGGGAACCCCATGCCCCATATTTTCATAACCTCATACCTATAAACTTGCTGATAAAGGATTTCTGTCCTGTTGTTGACTCATATTTGTGGTTAGTTTGGAGGAGGCAGTGAGCAGGTTTAAATTTTTCTACAATTTAATCCTGTAAAAGTAAAACCTGGACTGCTAAACCTTTTTACTCAAAGACTTAAGGCTGCTCATCCAGTCTGAATAAATTAGAATTTAAAAAATAAAGCTCCAATGACATTTTCCCAACAGTAAAAACAGTAACCATTGCTTTGGTGCTTGAAGGGCAGCAGCCCTGTCCATATAAATGGCAGCCACAAATGGGAGATACCAGAAGAAGAAAATGTAGAATTCTTTGATATCTTCTAACCTACAAATAGGTTAATTTTTAAAACTTGTTGGCTAACTTGCATCACAGAAAGAATAAAATTATCTGTGGTATTTTGTCACAGCCACATCTCAGAGAAGGTCTTTCTGAAAAACCTCTTCTTCTCAGGCTGCCTCAGGTGTGGGACACGTTTCTGATGACACCACTGCTCCCATCTCATCTGAATGTAGTGCTGGCATCCTCAGCCCTCCAGTGCAGCCCGGGGACTCCCTCTGAATTACTTATCTGCTGGCATTTTGACCAGGAAGTTTGCGTTTCCTCTCGAGCCTCCAATTCCTGCAGTCATTGCCAAAATCCTGTCAGAGAGGCTGGACAAGGTCATGACTGCAATTCCTCTGTGGCTGGCTAAACCACGCTTCTCAGCTCATTGCTAGACTCCTTAGTTGTCTTTAGGAAGGTTATCATCTCAGGGAATCGCTGCTATCAAAAAGATTATTCTTAAAAGCTGCGGAGTTACTTATTCAGTCTGTCAAGCCTCGTTACATTAGAGGACTCCATGACAGAATATCTAAGAAATTTATCTTTTTGTTCATGGAAGGAAACGATGGTCCCACTAAGGAAAGTGCAAATTTAATTATACAGTAGATTTCCTCACAGACAAAATTTCCAAGGACCTCAGTATGTCAACGCTTACTTTCAAATCTTAATCCCCAGCACCAGCTTGGGTTTTTGCTTGCTAAAACCCTTCAAGTGACACTGCTCATCCACAGCAGCCCTCCAGGTCCCAGGTCTGCACCCCTAATTCGCTCCAAGCTGTATTTGCTTCCCAAGGAGGACAGGGATTCCTCGTTTAATGTGGAGTTGGTAGGAGTGTGGCCTTAATTGCTGTTTTAAATTCTTTATTAAGCATTATCTGTTGCTGCTGAGCCCTGAGACCCGTGTGCTATTCCTGGCGCCGCTGTGCCTCGCTGTGCCTGCAGATAAGTGGCTCAGCTGCTCAGAGCCTCACCTCCCTCCGCCCAAAATAGAGGCACTTTCCCTTGGCAAGCACTTTCCATCTGTGGTGTGCAGTGGAGTCAAGGGAAAGACTTCCCAAGGTCACTGCTCCTGTTTTGCCACAGAGAAACTGAGGCAGGCGAGGGCACAGACCTGCCCTGGCACCGGTGATTCAGCTCCAGGCTCACCTCCCACACTTCCCAGCACCCACAAGGCCAACTGAATCCCCAAATCGTTCCTTATGTGCTAAATCATCAAACTCAGGTTCAGAATCACTGCTAAACTTCACGTCTTGCTCCCTGTGTCCTTTCTTTGGGCATGACTCTGACTTTTGCAATATCCAAGCAGGCACTTTCTGAGTAGCTGGAAGAATTTCCTGACAGGTTTGAAAGAGAGCCCCTTTGGACAGCAATTGCAAAGCTTGAGCTAACAACCTCCCAGTTGTATTTGCCAGTTCCTTTGTCTCTAGAGAGGTCTAGATTTTTCTCTTGGCTCACAATCATGATTAATAGATCTTTTTCAATTTAAGGGAGAAAGATTTAGCCTCTGTATTTGTAATTCTGGCCTTTCAGAGAAAGCCAGTATAAACAGTACCGTGTCCTGGCCCAAATCCATTCTGCGTTATTAGGGTGGCATTGATTTGAGATCTCACTCCATTAAAATTTGAAGTCTAAAGCAGTTCCTGCTACAAATGGGGTCTCTCAAGGTTTATACATTAGCTTAGCCCTCAACATTGCCAGATGGTCAAAAACTGGAATGTTTCACAAGTGCTACCAGTGCCCTTCACAAAGTGACACTTTCAAATTAGTCCCCACTTCCATCCATTTACTGTAAGGTGCTACTTCCCATATGTAAGTAAATGGTGATTCATTACTCCACCAAGAGGAAAACATATTTTGTTGAAAGAGATTGCTGGGATTTTCTTTTTTTATGTGGATGAATAAGCATTTTCCTGCCTGCCATTGGGGTTCTTTTTCACTTGCACGCTGATTATCTTGTCCCTTCCCAGTGTATCAGAAGAGGAAGGTGGGCAGGAACTCCCCAGTTCCTTCTCCAGTGGGTAGAGAGGGATGATCCCCAGGCAGGGGGGCACCTGCCCCTCCCTCACCCCAGCTCCCTGGAGATCTTGGTCTAATCAGGCTCAGTGCTCCCAAATAATCTCTTTTACTTTTTTTCACTATGAAGTTCAAGTTTGAAATCTACATAAAATTGTTTTGAACAGAGTAGACTCTGCTCTATTTCACAGGTTATCATAATGAGTTTTTAAATTTTTAGTTTATATTACTTATTCTATATATTTATATTTTTTATGTAAAATTTTGTTTATTTATTTTATTGTGTTTTTTTTTTTTCCCCACTGGTCCCACTTGCATTGTGAATCCTCTCCAGAACTCTACTCCAGGACAATTGAATCCTCTCTGCTGACAAAGCAATGCTGGTACCACACTTAGTCCTGTCATATTCCCTCATTTTCACTCAAGACACAGATACAAAATATTGAGGAAAGCTAAAAAACCAGGAGTATATTTGCTCTTCCCCACATACAGCTCCTACCTGATAACCTCTGTGTTGATGAGATCTGACCTTAATGCAGGCAGACACATTGTCAGGTTCCCCAGAATTTCAGCACTCCAAAATGTAGAGAAGCTGCAATTCTGAGTAGGTCTGTGTATACCTGTGTTGGTTTCTTTCTTTTAAAAACCATTCTATACTGTGTGGTACGTGATGAAGCAAGAAATTCCTGAGCTTTCACTGTGTCTAGCTCATTGATTTTTAAGAGTCTGGGAGTTGGGAGCCTCTGGAAGCAGCCTGACACGTAATGTGAAACCTGCAAATCCTGCCAATCGCCACGGAAAGGTGAGAGAGGTGAAAAAAATCATTTTACACTGTAGACTTTGGATCATTTTTTGACACTGAGAAAACAACTTTTGCCAGCAAAAGCAAAAGCTGCAGAGCATGGGGTGGGGAGCAGAAAGCCAGATAGACAGAGCTGCACTTGCTGCAGTCCCAGGACCAGGCATGTGTGCCTCGTGTACCCTGAGCACTGCAGCGAGGGCAGCCAAACCTTCTCTTGCAGACCCCAACTGCTTTTCAGACCTCAGCAAGATTTTATTTGCAGAAGAAGTCTTTGAGACAAGAAGGTGACAGGGGCTGTCAGAGCCTGACACACTGCAAGGACAAGTGCACCACGTTTCTGCCTCGGGAGCTTGGTGTGGCTCCGTTCAGTGCAGCATTAACCTAATATTGTCTTTAGCAACCACGTGGTGGGCTGGGCTGCTCCCTCTCTGAAATTGCTCAGGTTGTGATTCTATAATCTTCCTGCTGGCAAGGACTGCATCATTCTTTAACCCTTCCTTTCAGCATTATCCCAGTGTCCACCTTTGACTCCTCCTGATGACAAACTGGCACCTTGCTGCAGCCCCTTAAGGACACAGGTGGGACAGCGTGTGTAGGCAGGGATGAGATCTTTCTTAGAGCCAGAGGAAGAGGTGAAAAACATTATATAAACTTTTTAGTGCACAGGTAAACAAATGCATATGTGGCATTAATGAAACTGTCCCCTTATGAAACTTGAAGAACTCCAGAGAGGAGTGAAATGACTCAGCCATTCCTAGGTGATTTGCTCACCCACCAAAATGCATGGATATTTCTGTCTCCTGCTTCACCAGGACCAAATTTCCGCTGCTGTGCAGTAAAGCTTTATTTCCTATCTCACTGCAATGCCAGGGAGAGAGGAACAAGATAGAATGTGCAGAGGACTTGTCTGGCAGTACGATAGGATGGGAAAAGAACACCAGTTCCAAGGTGCATCTAAGATGAAAAATTGAAAACTTTTTCTTCTTAGGGTAAAGAAAAATTAAACCCAACCCAAAAAAATCTGAGAGCAAAGTATGCTCCTTTTACAGAAATTATGAAATGGTTTCTGTTGGTACAGGAAATGGTGTCATTCAGATGCTGAGTTCCCTGTTTATGTTTGCCATCCCTGCCTTATTTGGCACATCTTTCATGCATCTGCCTTTAACCACTCCAGATCTTTGAGGCAGGGTGTGTGACATGTCCCACTGACACTTTTAAGTCCATTTCTGTGGCATCTTAGGCTGAAATCAAATGACTGTGCAGCATTTAAACACTACTGATAAACAATTGTAGGCAATAATGCTATTTCTAAGAGCAGACTAATGCTGAGTATCCTTTAAGGCTGTCATCTTCATCTAGAACTCCTGGAGCTGTGTGTGCCATACAGACTAAAACCTTCTTGTTGAAGAGCTTTGAGAAAACCCCTCTAGAAAATACTGCAGTCACACATATGGCAGACATAACCATTCATGTCCTAACTCAAAATCCACTGAACGGATTGTTCTTGAGACAGCTTTTGTTTTTCCTTCCTCAAGAAGGGTAGTAAATCAAGCTAAGTTAAAAATTTTATAGCTACAGCTGGTTTTGACTTATGCAAATGCAACATTTCAATCACAACATATGGGAAAAGCATATTTTTTCCGTTCCCTCACATAACTCAAAAGCTGTTATCCTGATTTTTTCTGAAGCTCTTCAGAAATTATCATATTTGGGTGGAAGCTTCAGACAGGAGGCACAACCCAGCTCAAATTTGTTCAATTGAAAGACCACTGAGCAAATGAAGGGAATGGAATTGGAGATTTTAACTACTATTTGTTTGCTGACAGAAACTGTAACCAGGAAATATTTGTAAGAAAGCTCAATTTCAGATTTCAAAATTATGATAATTTATTACCTGGGCTTCTCCCTAACAGAGCACACTTGAAAGAGTTGCAGTAGATCAGTTTGATTTTCATTATTTCTCTACCTCCTCCATTGCTTATTGTGCTTAAAGATGCTTTGTGATGAGATTTCTTTGTTGCAGACACAATTCAGAACCACACAAACTGAATTGCTTCCTGATGGAAGTGACTTGTCATTGTCTCCTCTTTTCCTTTTGAAGCATCAGTACATCAGAAGATCTGGGAGCAGTGGGGACTGAGTGTGTCCTGCCTGCAGCCTCACTTTAGGGAGCACTGGGGCTGCAAAAAGCTGTAGCACCAGCACACATCCAAAGCTCATTTAACTCCACGGGTTTTTTCCTCCTCTCTTGTATTATTTAATTATTCCAGAGTTGTTCTGGAGGAACAAACCCTTCAGCATGGAGCACATTCAATTACAGGTGGACTAATCCTGAATAAACTTGTGCTAAAGCCTCATTCCTGGGAGTCTCCTCCAGTCTGCCCAGGGAGAATGAGGGACAGCTGGAGCTGGTTGGGAGGGGATGGTGGCAGGAGGGGAAAATCCACAGAATAAGGCTGTTTCTGTAATTAAAATGATATCATTTATCATTCCTTTGCAATCCAACATAAATCCCTACATGCTGTGACAGAAGAAGTGGCTTTTCCTGACAAAACCTGATGACAACCTAAGCACTGATGTTCACCCTGGGCATTCACCAAAGTCAGCTCTGGGGGAGAGAGCAGAGAGAGGAGGGCAGGAGGTCATTAAACACCAGACACCTTCAGAGATTAGCAGAATATGCCCAGCACAGGAAACCCAGTCCCCAAACCCTGCTCCTTCAGCTCCCTGTCTCAGGGCATTAGCCAGTGGCCTGGGTTTCACCAGCCACAGCTTCCAGGCAGTCCTGGGTGAGCGTGGATGAGACTGGGAAGAGGAGTTGATGCCTTTGGTTCTCACTGTCCAACCCTGTTTTGAGTGGCAATAAATTATATTAATTTTCCCCAAGTTAAACCTGTTTTTCCCGTGGAACTGGTAAAAGATCTCTTTTCTTTATCCCAACCCATAAGTTTTCCACCTTGGTTTCTCTCCTGTCTCCTGGAGGAGGTGTTGGGAGGCAGGGGCAGCCAGCAGGGCTCAGCCCAGCACACTCCTCTGTTCTCCCAGGGTATTTTGGCAGAGTCCAGCTGGACTCCAAGCCCAGCTGAAGCACAAATCATTGGGAATGCAGAGCACAGGCTCACGAGGCCCTTGGTACAGGTTAGAGGAGAAAAAGGAAACTCAGGTTTCTTCTACACCTCTCATTAGCTCACAACACACAACCAAAGTGTGGGACCCCTTCCCTGAGGCTGCCATTTGTTTGTGGGTCCAGATGGAATTTAAACAGGTATTTAAAAGGCACAGGTATGGCTGCACACTGTGGGCTGGAGGCAACTGCTGCCTCAGGAAATGCTGAAACACCATCAGGGGAAGAAGAGCACTGTCTAGAATGGGGACAGCACGTGAGGGAGACTGCTCAGGACCATCCCGCCCTTGCAGGATGCCTTCAGCATCACACAGCAGCAGCAGGACGCTGAGCTAGACAGACCTTTGATCCTTTTTTAGCTAGTTTTATAGCTGATCTTGCAGTCTGGTATTGAACAGGAAGGTTTTTGTATGGCTTTTTGTGTGTCTCTCCACTTGGAACAACAGGGTTCAGCCCCTGTATGGGGATTTGGGGGAGTTTTCTATTTCTCATCCATCATATTGCAAGAGTCCCATTTGGGACCTGGAATTACAAAATAATATCTTCATAAAAATATCAGTATTGATTTCTTATTGTCAGAACTACAAAGCACATGAGGCATCCAGAGTCCCACAGGGGTGTGCATGCCAGGTTTGCCCAGCTCCTGCCAGTTCCCACTCTGTGATGGATCACACAGATCTGTGTCTGTGGGCAGCTGATGCCCACATGAACATGCCCATGTTCAAAGTGCTGCACCATGGGAGTGCCTGTTCCTCCACCACACACCTGCTCCAGCACAGGCTCCTGTGCTGCTGTCAGCATGAACCCTCTCAGGATGCTTATTCCCAGCTCCAGAGCCTGAATGTCAGTCCCTTTCCTCTCTTTTCTTCTCAGCTTTGGAAATTATCATGGTTGGGACCACGTAGCTGTGTCTCTATGGCTGCTGTTGGAATATTATTTAGCTAAGCCAGTGTTAAATTGTCCCTTAAGGGTGACTCTCATACCACACCTGTGTTTTCCCATTTGCCACAGACCTGAGAAATTAGGAACTTGCAAAGGAGCTGAAAGGCCAGCTGATCTTCTTATGGAGAACAAAAACACATCCTGTGTTTTGGAGGGGTGGCAGCTTGCACATCCTCTTCCCCCACCACACACCCCAAATGCTGAAGTCCTGCTGCCAGAGTCCATCCCTGGCCACTCTACCTCTCACTCCACACAGCTCACTGCTCCAGTAAAAAAAACTCCCCACATTTTTACCTCCCTGCTTTTCCCTCTTTCTTTGCTCACTATTAAGAAATGGCAGAATTTTCCTCACAAAAGTAATATCTAGCTCCTCACATAAGAGAACAGCTGCATTTACTTGACTTATGAGTATCTTTACTGACAGATTTATCCTTAGCATCATAAAATGCCTATTTGGGCTTTAAAAAGTGCACCGGCTGCTTCTCTGAAGCTTGCAGCAACAGACCATTCTCATTTGAAAGACCTATTATTACCCCAAAACTAAACATATTATTTTATGCATCCCAGCCCCCCTGATTCTTTGTGCCTGAGGGCCTCTGAGCAAAAGGTGTCATTTGGAGCACGCAGCAGAGAAAACTCGGTTATGTAGATATCACATTTCTCTGCTCCTTCTGTTCCAGAAGAGCTGGATCCACACCTCTCCCTGGGAGGCTGCTGGGTTTTCCTGCCTGATGGCCAGGTTGTATCTGTGTTATTTATTTTTGGCAGGCACATACTTCCCATGAAGAGCGTGAAGGGCAGGAGCTGGCAGTCAATCTCGTTCCATAGCCCCTCATGGTTTGGGTTTTGCCATGAGCCAGGTCCTCAGGGGTCAGGGTGATGCATGATGAGGCTGAGGGGACAACCAGGGCTGGGGGACACAGGGGATGAGGCTGGGCAGGCTGGGGCAAAGGCAAGGCTTGGCCAGATTCCAGGGGAGGTGTATGGTCAGTGTTGCGCTTGCCTGAACCCTGCTGCCCCCAGAGCCACAGCCTGTCCAGCCCCACCTCAGCTTGGGGGATGCCACAGACACCCCAAACCCAGCAGATTTCCAGCACAAGTGATCCCCAGACCGTGGATTCCTACAGAAGGGAGGGAGTGTGGTTTGACACCCTGCAGCTCCAGGCCAGAGCGGGAGCAGGGATGCTGCCGGTGAGCTGCTGCTGCCTAATGAACTGCTCCTTTTCTCTGCAGCAGCAGATAAGAGCAATTAAACACTAGATAGCAGATTAATGATTACTGCAACATCATGCTAGCTCATGGTGACAAATCTGTATAAATATTCCCCACAGTGGTAGGCGAGGTGCTCGGGCGGTGCTGTGCCCTCTGTGTGGCAAATCACTCAGAGAAAACTCAAAGAGGGAGCGTCTGCTGCTTGTCACATCCACTAATTATCACTGCAGAGGAAACTGGAGGAAAGACCAGCTCAAGTGTGTTATGTTGTGTTTGCCAAAGGTTGTTTTGGGCCCAGGCACTAACCAGGCAGGCTCTGGATGTGGAATTTCCACCTTGGGAGGATGCTTGTTTTTGTGGTGGAATGGCTTGCAGACGTGGATTAGCAGGTTCCTCAGAGCTGACCTGAGTCTTTGTGGCAGCTAAAGGCTACCAGAGATGACCTGGCTCCCCTGTGGAGAGGCTGAAGCTTGGGAACTGCTTCAAAGTGTCGAGTGAGAACCCCTAGTGAGTCTCCTTGGAGTTAGGCTGAGAAATGGGAGCACCCCCACGAGCCTTTGTGAGTCCATGCAAATTCTTGTCTCCTGGTTCTTCTTTCTCCAGTCTGTTAACCTAATCTATCGTATTGGTCCCAGTTCCATACCCACCCTCTGAGTTCTGTATAACTTTAACTCTCCCTGGGTGTTTGGGGTTCCTTGGACCCTGGGAGCCCTCGAATAAAGAAGACCCTGTGGAGAAGAAGAACCCTCTTTGTGCGCTGTTTCTTCCTGTATCCTTGACTCCCCTGGAGTACAGCTGCATTGGCAGCTGCTCACAGGGAGCTGAAATCACTCTGCCCCACACAAGAGTGGAGAGGGCTTCTCAGGGTTGCTTTTCCCTGAGATTCTCCTCGGGGTTGCTGTTCCCCGAGGTAATCAGGTTTTGTGTCTTCTCTCTTGCCCCTAAGGGTTTCACACCGAAGGCAGAGACGACAAGCTGAGTCCACCAGTCCGAGTTTCCAAGGTTGTTTATTTTTCATTATCTCAGTTATTTCTTTGCTCTGTCAGATCTCGTTGGCAGGGGCATTATCTTAGTTCTTTCTCTGCCCTGCGAGGCATCCTCAGCAGAGCAGGACACGCGGGGACTGGGGCGGACCAGAGATCCCGTGCCTTAAGTACGGTATCTCCGACCCAACCACTGTCCAAGACGTATTTCTTATTTACAAAATCTTACCAATAACAAGTTCCTACACTAACACGTCAATTCTATGCCAAACCAGNCTGTACAGTCTCCAGATTCTCCAGAGCTGCCAGAGGGATGTCCTGGACTCCAACAAGGGCTTAGATAAAGGCGCTTCTGCCGGGGACTGCCAGGGCACATGAAGGCCCACTAGGCCCGCTAGGTGTTACCCTGGTTTTGAAGACTTTTCTAAGCCTTCTGTAAGATTCTTCATATTGGAGTCAGAAATGTTACCTTACCACACTTTCCACTATAAACACTGGCCATGTTTTGCTAACTCTTTCATTGTTTCCATATTTCTAGGTGGGAGGAGAAAGGTGATTGACAGTTGGCTTGACCAATGTGGGTTGAGAGGTGGAATTCCATCCTCCAATCCACAGGCCACATAGGAAATGTATAAAACTGAGTTTTGTAAATAAACTCAGCCCTTTTCTTCCTGCTTTGCTCACCAGCGTGACCTCGTGTGGTTCTTTCTGTGTCCACAGTGATACGCTAGGCCCACTAGGCCATGGCAAGTCTTTGTCTTTTTTATTGGAAATTATGAGGAGAGTTCCGTGATGACACATTGTACCCATGGCCTCTGGCTCCTGCTTTCCCTTCTGCTCAGCTCTTGCTCGCTATTCCTGCAGGCAACAAGCTGGACTGAGTAGATTTGGGGTCTGATGCCACCTAAGGATGCTTGTTAATAAAGGATGGAATGAAAGAGATGAAATTTCTGTCACGTAAATTGAAGTGCTGGCTAAATTATCTTTCTGGATTTTAGGGACTCTGATATACAGCCCTAGTGGTGCCTGAGATACCCAGAGGGTGAGACATCACCTGTGCAGTAATTTGGGGAAACACACTTGATTGTGGCCTGTTTTTTTATTGCACACAAAACACCTGCAGAATACTGGCAAGGCAGAGAAAGTAAAATGATAGCTGAACTGAAAAAGATCTGGATTCCTGAGCTGAAATCTCTGTTTGATCAAGAGATTTTATAGAGCAGCTCTATTCTGAGGATTCGGGATTTTGTTCCCTAAAGTGTGCTTTGCTGGAGTCACAAAAACCACATATGAAACATGGTTAAGAAAATAATAGATTTCCCTAATGTGTTTAGAATATTTAAAAATAATTCAATGATTTTAGCTGAGTTCATGCCTGAAATGTCTCTATAATGGTGTCCTGGTGTGCAAGAGATGGGTTTCAGCACACTTTGTTACACTGGCTGCTGGAACATCTCCCAGGATGGACAGGGCAGCCAAAAGCATGAAGGGTTATTTGTAATTTTGTTTGTTTGGTTGGTTTTGGGTTTTTTTGTTTGTTTGTTTTGGGTTTTTTTGGGTTTTTTTTTACCAGAAACTTCACCGGTGGCTCACCAACAACCACAGATGGCAGCTGGGTTTGAATCAACATCACAGTCACCTCACAGAACATTTTATGCACCTGTATTCACATATAATCCATGTAACAGAGAATGTAATTAGATTTATTTCTTTACATGTCAGCTATGTCCCACATCAAAGGCGTTTAAGTCTTTGCAATATCTCCAATTGTGTTTGGATCTGCCCTGTGATGGGCACAGCCCTGCAAACAGGCAGCCCCTGAACAGTAGCTGGTAATAGGATTTGAAAAGATGATTGCACCTCAGAATGAATCATTATATCCTATAAAATGCATCTGTCACTGTAGTGTTTAAACTCTGCTTTCTCCACCCTCTCCCCACCCCACCATTTGCAGTAATTAGTGTAGGATGAGCTGCTGCCTAAAAATTAAGAATTCTAGAATATTTAATTGATCCTAGTCCCTGTGAATGCCACGCCTGAGGAATCAGAAGCAGAGATGCACATGAGCATGGCTCATACAGGGGTGCATTCCTGGTGCCCCCCAAGCCAGGGAGCCCAGAGGGGGGTGGAAGCCCTGCCAGGCACCTGCTGGTCCAGGCCCCAGCTCCATCAGCCCCACCTCGCCCTCCTCCTGCTCCCCACCCAGCCCCAGCTCCACTGGCACAGCAGGTGAGTGTGCCTCACCCAAAACCCCCCAAGGGAGGAGTTACCTGAGCAGAAATGGCCTCCTGGAAGGTAGAAGTGTTTCAGTGTGTGATAACTTTTCAAACTCTGCTCTTTAGGATGCAGGAGTTGCCAAGGATTATGAAGTTTTCCTCTTAAAAGTGGCGTAGTGTGGAATCATGCTTATTGCACCCCTGTGGCTCTCCCCTGAATGTGCTCAGCCTGCACATAAAGATGTGAGCTGTTTTTCACTCATCAGCTCTGAAAATTTACCTTGGATTCTTGCTTTATCATCCATAATTTGTTTTAAAGGCTCCGCTGGGCAGGTCGTTAGCAGGAGCCTCCTCCAGGAGCGCAGAGCACATAAAGCACTGCGGGCCCCGGGGGCTGCCCGGGCTCCCCTCCCTGCACTCCTGTCTGACAGCCAACATTCCCAAATGCCTGCTGCCTTCCCGCTGTGCACACCTCGCTGCTGCTCCGCCTGTCACAGCCCAGCACTCCCGTGGGATTTGCAGGAGTTATTTGTGATTAGGGATCTCTTTCCCAACACCCAGCAGCCCCAGATTGCAGATGTGAGCAGGCACAGGGCACAGGAGAGGAGGAGGATGCTGGGGATGGTTTTCTCTGCTCAGGCCCCATTCCTAGCAGGGCAAACAGACCCCAAAGCCCTGTTTTTGTGAGGACCATAGCAGAGCAGACACATCCTGCCAGTGACTCCACAGCTCAGAGCTGAGCACCTGCAGGCTGCATCTCCAGAACAGGAGCATCCCAAGATGGCAAGGTGAAAATGCCACACAAATTGGGCTTGGTCTTCTGTTTGTGTTTGGCATTTAGTTCAAGCTCTCTGCAGACCTAACCCTAACAAAGGCAATAGAGCAAAGAGTTTGACAATTTGATTTAATTTAAATTCTTGTCAGGGCTTTTTGCTGGCCTCCTTGGCATCCCTGCTCCCTTTGCTGGGACAGCTGCTTAGCTGGGCTGACAGGGCATGGGGCTGAGAGGGCAGGCCCAATTAACTGCACGGTGATCACTTCTTCTGTCTTAAAATCCCACACGCTTCCGAATTAATTTAGAACAAATTCAATCATAGCCATTTACAAGGTCTGCTGCTGGGCGCTGCGAGGAGCAATTTGCTGGTGGGATTCTCATTCTTTGCAGTGGCAAATTGCCTGAGTTCACCATACCACAGGGATAAAAAGCTGGAATTTAGACCTGAAGTGGCTAAATGCTAAATCTGTGCATCTGTTTACACTGAAGCATAGCTCTGGTACCCAGGTGAGGTCAGGGGCTAATGCCAGACAAGGTTCTAGAGGAACAGTTTCATTTTCCTCTATCTGCAGCTAGGAAGGGGCAGACATACCACTTGGAGGAATATGTCTTGTAGCACAGCAACCTTCCCAAAAGTCCTCACTCATACCTCCATTTCCTTGTGCTGTGTCTGTCCACAAAACAAAGCCACACACAGCTCAGCGTGTGCTCTCTCCTTTTTTCATTACACCACTGTCTTCAGTAAACCTCAGGCTGAATGCCCATGTGTGTGCTTTGATTGCAAATGCCTGTGCTTTGCCCTATAAAAGAGAAGTGCCCTATCCAGCCAAGCTTTCTTCTTTATGGGCTGCTCAAGTATCACTTCTGCTCTGCCGTGTCCAGGCAGCTTGACCAGCTTGGGCCTCTCCTGTGATATGAAACAATTCCAAAATAGAAACATCTTCCTTGTGAAATTGATCTCCTCACCACAACCCTTATTGTTCGATTCCCCTGCTGCCTTTTGTTCCTTCAGGGTCTTTCAGTGTGTGAATTCAAGGGTAAATAATCTCTTTTTTTGTTTGGTTGGGTTTTTTATATGTTTTACACCCAACTGATGGCAAAGCTCTACTTCAGGATACAGAACTTCTCTGGACATCAACCAGCACCAATCATGTGCATTGGAATTGTCTTCTCAGATTAGTAATTATCATCTAATTTCTACTATTTCATCTGCCACCTAGCTACTGGAGTAAGGACAGATTGTTCATCTTATATTAAGCATAAAAATTGCTCAGCAGGCTTAGATAAGGCAGGCTATCCCACTCCTAGAAGGAAATATTTGTTACCTCTGGTCCTGACCCCTTCCCTCACACTTTGAAGCACTGGATGGGTGCAGGGGGTGCCTGGAGGCTGGGTGGGGTGTCCCTGGCAGGTGGGGTGCACAGGGAATCCCCACTGCCCCAGAGGTGGGCTCAGCTTTGGGGCTTCTCTCTTATCAGCTCTAATGGCTTCAAAGAATTTGCATCCACTTGGCTGAAAAAATGGCCAAGGGTGAATGAATGAATGCAAATGAGGCAACTCCTCATCCTGTATTTCTTTATCTGAGGAGCAGTTTATAAATTCAAGGTAAGTATATCTTTCCACCAGCTTTGCACATTTCTGCTCTCTCAGGGTGAATAAATTTTTTTGATGGGTGAGTTAAAACATCATTATTTTTTTCATTATCATTGTCATCAGTATAAATGGCAGAGGTGTAGGGGTTTTGCCCAAGCTTTTAAATTTTCATGACAATTTTACTAAGCTGTTTTATACGTTATTAAACACACTCGTGATTTGTTTCAACCTATACCTTAATGGGATGTTTTAAGAGAGTGTTCCCAGAAGAGGGCAAAGGAATCCTGCACACTGGGGACTCAGCTCCAGCCTTGGGCTTCTCCCCTGCTGGGGCCCACAGACAGGGATGGCCAGGGTGCCAAGAGTGTTTATTTCTTTCACTGAGGTTTTTCTGTTCAGATCCTTTTGAAAATCCCAGCCTAAGGGATTAACAGTGTTGATCATTCTTGAGAATCAGGACACTGGTGTTGTTAAGACTCAAAGCAATGGGTTTTTGCAGGTTTCTGCTGGGAAAAGGGAAAAAAGTGCTGCAGATCGAAGGTCTCATTTTCCCAAACACAGAAATAATTCTTTCTTGTGGCCATTTCTAGAAACTGAAGTCAATTCTTGTACTTATTTTTTGAACAAGACTTTTTAATGAGTTTTTACAGACAGCTGCTTTTTGTAAACCACTGAGAGAGAGCAGGGGCATCCACATTTCAGCACAACTCACACAGTCACGTTTGGCTTGGGAGGAGCTGAATGGCCCCCACTCCTGAGACAAAGTCTATTTTCATGACATGACACTCTTCTCAATACTGTATTGGCCATACTTCTTGGTAAAATACTGATTTCTGTAATTTGCAATAAGCTTTAACAGGCTAAACCCTGAACAGTGCAGTTGTCATCAGTCTATGAGAGCTCCAGATCTGCCTCTCTGCATTGTTCCAAATGTTGGTTAGTGCTCCCTGTGACTGATGCACGTGGGACTTTGCTGGGATCTGATTTTTATTTGTTTGTAAAAAAAACTGTCTGACAATAAATTTAGATTTCTATTTTCAGTCATTTTTCAACCATAATAAATTTGATTATTTCTTGTACCTGGTATTGTGTAAAAAATGTCATCGTGCATGTACAAATTAGTGCCCCCTTCCGATCTCCCCAGCTGTGATTTCATAGAAGTGATCAAATCCTGAGCATTTTTCTCAACTCTGGCTGCAGTTAATGGGAGTTTTTTCTGTTAAAAAACTTTCTGAAATGTTTTGGGACTTCAGGATTAGATTTGAGTAGTGTTGAGAGGGCAGGATAATGATCATGCTAGAGGCAGATTCTGCCTCATACTCTTAACTGGACATGTCTCCAGTCTAAATATGGAAGCTTCCCCCAACTCACCCAAGGGATTATTTAATTTTCACTACATTTCTCCTTCCATCTCCATGTAATTTTGTGCCAGACACTCAATACACCTGTCCCCATGTCTTTACAAAAGTGCACATTTTCTATCAGATTATTCCACTCCCCTTCACCTCTATAAATTCTTGTTTTTCTAGTAAAAGATTTCAGGCATAAAGATATTTTCCTCTTCTTTTATGCTGTATGCCATGGTGTGTCCACCAGGCCCTTCAGATCTCAGGCACACCATTAGAAAAACCTAACACTCCGTATCCCAAATGGGTCACTTCCCAAGCCTAGTGCTGAAATCCTTTTAGCTAATACTGTTCAGGTGACTTAGTACTAAATTATATTTCAGAAAGATATGGCCTGCCCTTTACTTTTTCATGGGCCCACCATTCAGTGAGTTTTAAAGCTGTAATTCTTTTGGGGGTTGCCATGGAAACAGGTTAGTGTTCCAGGGCTGCCTGGTGCAAACGAGCAGAGTGCTCATACATCATGTTCCTGCTGCTGGTCCCTGTGCAGCGGGGCTGCTCTGGGTTTCTCCTCTCCCAGGATCACGCTGGCATGGCCAGAGCCCTGTGCTTCTTTAGCTCCTGTGAAAAATGGGAAATGATTAATTCATGTTCTTATAGATAATTATGAAATGGAAACTGTAATGTACTGTATATGTGTGTATGGAGTTAAAATGTAGAATGTAATTCATGTTATAACTTACTGTATATGTGTATGTGGGACAGGGATACGCGGGTCTCAGCAGTAGTGTGACAGTAGTGTTTTTGTTGAAACAAAAGGCAGGAACCCATCCCAAAATAGACAGAGAATGAATAGGGATTGATGGAGAAGAGACATCAAGATAAGGAGGAAGAGTCATCAATGCAGGTGGCCTACACCCTCCCTGGTCATCAGAGCATCATTATCCATATCATGGGACATTAATCAACCAAGAGGTCTGCTGAAACCCAAACACCCAGCAGGACAGAAATAGACTCTTTTCAGCACTACCAGAGTCACCCCTGAATTTGAATAGCTAGCTGGGATTCAATGGAAAATATGGGGAAATATTACCAAGGGCAGAATAAAGGGTATAAGAACTGGGCCCCAAAACGGGCAAATTTGTGAACTCAGGGGGAGACAGCAAACAGCCAGGTCTGTGTCTGAGTTCACCCTTGGCATTTTCCCGGGAAATACCATCAAGTAGGTTTCACTGTTAGTGGGTTTTTACCGAAATTCTGTGATTCGATCTTTTGATACCGAAATTCTGTGATTCGATTTTGTACTAATAAACTAAATTATTATTTTAATTGGAATATTGGACTTGGCATTTATAACAGCTCCTCTCCCCAAAATTTCCTCAGCGGGACCAGAGGAGAACTGAAATTGTGGATGCTCCGCTCGTCCTCGCTGTTGGCACCAATCAATGCAGCCTCAGTTTGGGGATTCCTGCCCTTTGAAGAGCAGCTTTGTGAGGCCTGGGCTTTGCAGCCTGCAGGGAAGGGATTGCAACACGGGCAGAGCAGGGCTGAAATGTCCTCAGCATGCACAATGTGACTTTCACACAGGACAGGCACACCATGAGCCCAGGGGAAAATAGCCTGGTGACCCAGCTGGCCACTGCAACAGCAGCTTGGCAAATGCTCAGAGTTAGTAGCCTTGCCTTAATTGCTCAAAAACTGACAGTGCTTTGAAGAAGAAGTGTTTAAGGTTTAGTGTTTACCAAACACTAAACATTAGAAAGAAAACCCCTCAGGTATCTCCACTGACTATCCCTGCGTGTGCTAGGCATATCTGTAGTCTATATATGCTTTTAGAAAGTTATCTCTAAATAAATATGTTAAATATATCATCCTGATAGTCCATTTATTGTCTGATACGCTGCCTAACAGTGCAGCATTTAAGTTCTTCAAATGGCATGGTTAACACCCATTATCACATCCTATTTTTTTTAACTTTTATCTCAGAAAAAAATTTACGCAGGGGAATATTTTGTAATTTGAAAATTTTATTTCTTCTTGACAGACTACTGTTAAAGGCAGGGTCAAAGAAAGGTTGTTGTAGTTTTAGGATTTCATGCCATAGACCTGAGGCTTCTGGGAACCTGGCATTTCCTCAGAAAGCTTCCAAGAAAATACCTGATTAAAATCTTTTTATGTATTGGCAAAACTCTGCTACAATTTAAGATGACAAGAAATTATTCAGCATGCAGTTGTGATGTTACTCTTTGACTAGTGCTGGTTAGGACTGCAATTAAGGTAAGAATAGGAATTATTTATAGGGAAGATGCCACATTTAAAGACCAGGCTTGAAAGCATTATTGAATATAGACAACACCCAGCCAAATAAAGTTCTTTTCTGTGCCCCTTAGCAAAGCACCATCAATGAGATGCATTCAGATTTTATCCTATCTTCACTAAACTGGTGGCTTCCATTGCACTGGTTATGGTGATCAGACATGAGGCACCCCTGTGAAAGGCTGCTTTAGCACAAAGGATCTCACTGCTTTTGCAAAAAAATGATTAACAAATGAAAGGCATGGCGTGGCAATGTGGCCAAGTGCTGCAGCACAGCCACAAAGCTCCCCCAGACATGGCTTAAATGAGGAGAGTGCTCCTGTTGTTTTCTATTTCATTTCATGCTCAGAATGCTCTTCTGTTACAGGAATGTGCAATACCCGTGGTTTTGACCCAAACACTCCACAGTTCCTCTGGCCAGTGTAGAGGAGCAGGCTGATGGCTGCATCACGTGGATGCTGTAGATTTTGTTAAATGTTTTAGAGCTGTCCAGGTGGGTCTTGGACCCAAAAGGTGGAGCTGTACCAAAGCTGTGCACACAGAACACCTGGGAAACTAAAAAACTCGGAATGGGCACTGTCTGTCCACCTGAGCTGCAGAATGAACTTTGCCTGCACCTAGGAGGGAAACTTGACCCTTATAAAAAGTGACTACCTTCATTTCATGATTGTAATGTACTAATAGCAACTCTTGGTATAACCTGCAGGGCTGGAAATAATGAGGGAACCGAATACAATACTCCCAGGGCATGGGCTTAAAGTGATAACTATTCAAGCGTAGCCTTTGACTAATGCAGCTGCTCTTGCGCATCAAATAATGTCAGAAATGCCACTCTTCATAAGGAAGGGCTATAAAGCTTCATTGTGATCCTTCAGCCCAAAAATCCACGCTCAAAAAGCTAAAAAAGTTTTTCAATGTGTTGCATGTCATGTAGGGAAAGGGACACAGAAATGTAAAACATTCCAGGTCACCTGCATCACGTTATAAGTGTGTTTTCCCTGTCAGTGTTTTCACACAAACATGCCAGCACACATGGCTTTCTTACTTTAATCTCTGCACTTTTGTTTCTGCAGTATTAGATTAGCCAGATAAGGGTACTGGAGGGCAGCCAGCAGTGATACCTGGAGAACAGCATGGGTGCCTCCTAAAGCATTGGGATGGTTGGCTCCAAGCAAGCATCTTGCAGCAGTGACTCTGATCCATCCTGAGTTTAGCCATGCTGGCAGCCAGGACAGGAATAGCTGAAGAAAATGCAAGCACAAGCATTTTCTGCTCAGCAAAGGACCAGGACATCAGAATGAGCCCTCACACTGATTCTTGCAAGGAAAAGCACCTGCTTTTGTTGTGTTTTCTGGGACAATTCCTGCCATAATGATGGTGTTACAGAAATAGTCATTCAAGGGAAAAAACACATCTCAAGCATGGGCTGAAGCAGCACGTGTGTTTGCCTGGGTTTGAGGGGACAAAGTCTCACTGTCACTTGCTAGAGGCTTCCCAAACCAGCTGTGCCTGTGGAAGGAGCAGGTGCCTCTGATGGCACACTGGCCAGTCTGGGAGTTTAATTAGATATTGCAGCCCCTATTCCAGGTAAATGGTTTTGAAGTCAATTAAATGCAAGATGATGATTTTTCTTTCTTGTAAAAAGATATTCTGGTCTCTTTCTTCCTTTTTTTTTTTTTTTTTTCGTAGCTGGTAATTGATATTTTAAAACCAATTGTCACTGCTAGCTTAGGTAAAATAATTTTCATGCTTACCAAAACTCAGAGGTGCCTATCAGTCTGAAATAAAGTGTGCCTTTTTATTTCATTAAGAAAGTTCAGGCAAGCTGTTGTTTGCCAGTTTGCTGCCACTGGGGAAGCAGCACTTCCCTACAGGATGGTGGGGCACATTTAGAGCTGATGTGGCAGGCAGGTACCCTGACTGCTGCACCAGGCTCTGCACAAAGCTCCTCTCCTGGGCCCACACACCCCAGGTGAACTGGACAGCTTGTCAGAAATACAGTGAAATATCCTAAAATGCCAACAATTTACCAACACTTGCACTGCATCTTCAATATCCAGTGTTCTCTAGAGATGAAATAGTCAAGCTCTTACTCTTCCTTAATGTCTGACTTCTGTTTTCATACAATGCATCCTGTTCAGCAACACCCCAAATATTCTGGTCTGGAACACAATTTATTTACCCTTCAAGGGTGATTTGCAGTAACTTCAAATAACCAAACAAAAGTGCTTGCTCCTCTCTGCAAGTGGTTGTCTACTGCAAACAACCCTTAACCTCTTCTTCCTTCCCCAACATGTAACCACAGGTTGCTGCAGTTCTGGCTCCTGCTGCCATCAGTAAACACCGTGGCTCCCTAAATCACTGATCCTGGGAGGCATTTCCCAGATTTCTTCATGCTCCATAGGATAAAGTCTGAGAGTTCTCCTGATTGTTTCTTTTTTTTCTTTTTTTTTCTTGTTTTTGACAAAGCAAAATATCTTTCAATGTGCCTTTATTGTTGGTTAATGAGCTATTTGTTGCAAAATAAGCATTTCACAAGAGTGATTTCAAAATCTGCTTCAAACAATCCATTTTAGCATCCAAATATATTCCCAACCCGGAGTTCACCAGTGCTGTCAGACCCTCCTCTCCTGCATCCCACTCTGGATGTGAAATTTCAGCAAATATTACACAGCATCTTGCAAGATATTTTCAGTTTTAGCATCTTTTGACAACATAAGAGGTTCTTCAGCTCTCTCCATGCAGCCCCGGGAGGAGGGCAAGGCTCTGCCTGGGAGTTTGGGAAACCTGTGAGCAATTCTGGGGTTGCAGTGCATGTCAGGAGTCCAAATCTTGTTTTCAACTTTCAATCCTCCACAATTTTTTTTCCTGGAAAATATTCAATACTGAGGCAATCATTTGCTCTCTTTTTTTATTACCCTTGGCTCTTCTCTGTTATATAAACCAGCTAATTTTCAAAGTCATCTTCTGACACAAAGGCATAGACAAGCTGGGCACAAAAATGCTCTGGGCAACATTTCAAAGCAGTGGCAAAGCTTCTTGATGGTAAAAAAAAGTTTTAAAAAAGCCTCTCGTGTTCTTCCATGCAGTGCCCAATTTTTGTTTTGCTGTATAGTACAAAGAAAAAAATATTTTACCACTAATGCTATCAGCAGTGCATTAAGAAAAAAAAGAACAATGGTACCTTTGAAGGGCTGTTCTTCTCAGAATTAGGAACACATATGGGCAGTGCAGTGACTAAAATTCATGTCTGGCCAGCATTTGCTGGTGTTTATCCTAGACTATTGCNATATATAAGATTTGTGGAGTTTTCTGGGTGAAATAAAACCAAATACTCCCTAAGAGCTTAAAGCAGAAATCTCATTTCAAACCTTCCCTTTAGGACAGTGAGTTAAAACCACCCAGATGGTCACATCCTGTGTATTAATACACTTTTTCATTTGAAGAGCTGCTGAGCTGGGCTAAGGGACTAAACCTATTGAAAGCGCTACATTTCCAACACTGCTTCTTATTATTGCTGCTTTCTTTTATTGTTGTGGGTGTCTTGGTGTGTACCAGGTGTCATCATGGTGGAGAAAAGAGAATGGCAAAAAACTAAACATTTCTTCTCAAAGGACCATGTTATAAAATATCAACTCTTAAAGGCCCAGTAAGGGAAAAACTTTTAGGAACGTGATTGACTAGTGGATTGCAGCCAGAAAAGCTTTCAAAGCATCCAAGCTGGGCCAGTGACTGGAAAAATAATATCTGTATGCCCTAGAAAATGCAAAATAAAATATATTTATTTGTGCATGATTGTTTCTTTCACTGACTTTTCTTATATACCATCAAATATGTATGGTTTTGTAAAAAATTAGTGTGTGTCTATGCAGGCATTTACAAAAAATACCTCATTTTAAGAAAAAAAATCATTCCAGACTATTACTGGGCTGAGTGCAGTCATTAAGCATTATACACTGATAGCTTATTGTTCACTTATGTGATAATTTTACTTCCAATTATATCTGGGTAATGAATAAAGACAGTTAAGACTTTAACCTATTTTCAGAAACCAGAGTTCTATCAACATGCAGTTATTTATGCTAATGAAAATAATGATCTTTTTATAGTGCTTGTCACTGAAACGGAATGATGTCCTGCCAACTGTGCATGTTTGCCAGTGGCTACAAATTAATCAGCTAAACTGGAGTGGTAATTGGAGTAGAGACAAGTCAAGGGGCAGCCAGGCCAGCTCTGGCAGAAAAGCTTTTGAAGATGAATGCCCTGTGCAGCACACAAAACAAAAGAACTTGTTTATATAATGCTGTTGTTTAATTAAATCTAAGCAGCTGTTTCATTAAGAGGTCTCTGAAGATGAATGTGGAAGGTGATGGGCAGGGGAATCAAAATGTGATGATGATTGTGTTCTACAGGATTACGCTGCACATTTACCTCACACCTCACACCTGCCTAATGAAATTATTTCATCGAGCTCGGGATTATAAACTGCAGACAGACAGCAGAGTGCAACCCCTGGCACTGAGCACACACATTTGGAGGGGCTGGCTCAGCCTGCCTCAGCCTGTGCACGGCTCCACCTCGGTGCTCCACCAGTGGCTGCCCATGGCAGATGTCCCTGTGTACCAAGTGACATCCTCGCTGTCCTCCCCTGCTTTATTTTGGCTCTCTTACATAGGGGTGAAACACGGGAAGGGCTTGGTCCTTGCTTTGCTCAAACAGCTTTTTTTTTTTTTTTTAACCTTTCTTCTTTTCACCTTTTTAACTCCTTGGCTCCTTCTCTGCTGTTTATTTACCTCGTAGGCACAGCTAGCAGTTGCTCTGGGCAAAATGTGTGACTGTGCTGGACATTTCTGTGCACCAGGGGTGGAGTCCTCCCCTGGCTTGGGGAGAGGCTTGCAAGGAACTGTGATGGTCCCATAACTGCAGAAAAGGGATGGAGGAAACCTCCAGAAGTGCATCTCCACAGGCTCAAAACCACTCTGTTCTCCTTGAAGTTGACCCATTCTGAAAAATTCCCTGTTTTTCATCCCACTCTGTGCTTGTGTGAAGAGTTTAAGCAATTATAGAGGGAGTGTTCCTCAGCTGCAGGTTCAGAAGCTCTGGTTGGCTGGGTAGGAAGGAGCAGCCATGGACAGGAGCCTGGAAATGTCACAGGAATAGTAGGAATTTGATAATTATTCAGGTATCTGACATTTTAAAATACTGTTAACCTCCATGGTTACAAAGGACAAACTGGAAAACATGGCAGCAGTCTCCTGTAAGGACTCACAAACCATAAGTCAGAGAAAAAATACCCCAGACGTTCACATTTCTAAAGCATCCTCTGATTTTCTGCATTGGCTTTGTATTAACACAAAATTCAGAATTTTGCCACCAAAGGAGGTTGGGGTCTGGATGCTGAAGGCTTCCCTTGCTTTTTCAGTCCAGGCTGCAGCTCAGATCTCATCAGAAGCTGCAGACTCCCTGCCTTGGGAGCCACGGGCAGCAAGGATGCTCATGGACACCCTGGTCCTTGCAGCCTCTGACACACAGCTCTTGCCACATCTAGTGAATATTTTAAAGAGTTTTCATGCCCCCATTAGTTAAAAAAAAAACCACATTCTGTTGAAGGGCCTGGTCTTGAATTATGAGATTCTTAAGTATTTTTGCAGTATAAATAATATAATATTTAAAAACTGGCACTGGTTGAAAAAGTTTTCACAAGGGTTTAAATTTCTTCCAGAAAAATGTATTTTATAACATTCACAGCACATTAGGGGAATATTCCATTTTTACTTTCTTTTATTCAGTGCAGACTCAAAGAATATTTCCTCAATGATAGATATGGAAGCATTTTGCCTAAAGATGAAAAATAAATTTACAAATTCTAATTTTCCAACGAAATGTATTACAAGCAATTTATCTGTGAGTCATTCAGCCACTTCCTCTGATAAAATACTTACATGATGAGAAACTTACCCTAGCCAGATTCAATAGGATCTTTGTCATTCCTTCCTATTTAAGAACTTTCTGTGGCCCCATTAAGAGCTTGCACTGCTGTGTGTTGTTAAAGGCAGAATTCTCATTGCATCCCAAAAGACACCACAAGGCATTCCTTTGGGAATATCTTTCTTTCCTTAATAGGTCAACAATTTTGATCTGTGCTGGATGGGAACAGGAGCAGGAGAAGAAGCTCACCATCCCTATTTAAAGGATGTTTAACAGGCTATTGACAATCCACCTTTCATCAGGGATCACCAGGTGTCTTGGGGCTGCTAGAACACAAATCCTGCTCCTCTTGCCATACAACATCTCCATTTCAGAGGTATTTGTGATCCTCAAGCTGAAGGGCCTTTCCCCAGGGTGTCTCAGGGTGGAAAACAGCAGGAATCCCCCAGCCCTGTGCTCAGCTGTCCTTTGTGGCCATGAAGGTGAGCTTCTGAAGGATCCAGCCTCATTTGAGTAAAGCACTGTACCATATCCTATTAAATTGGCACCCCTGACTGCTTCTGTGAGCTTGGCCCTGTGCAATTTTCAATAAAATGTAATTATTTTGTAAGGTGTGTAAAGAGCTTATTCAAGGCACATGCTCATTAAGCTCTTTCAGTGGTCATTAACATCAACCCCTAAAGGACAACAATGGCAATAATGCAAGATGGGGCTGAGGACTGGGGCATTTCTCAGGAGAGCTCAGCAAAGGGATTTAACAGCACTGATCCTCTGTCCCAGCCTTCTTCTATGGCCAGGATACTCCAAATTAATGATTCTTATATTACTCTTGGACTAATCTGAAAGCTTGGCATTTAATTGGGAAGAGCCTGGCATTCCAGATGGATTTGATGGTGATACACGAGAATGAGGGGTCATTTCAGATCAGTTTTGGGAGGCCAGGTGAGAGATGCTCTGTTCAGACAGCAGAATGAGCCACCACCACTCCGGGGGCCTCTGGGGGCCCTTCAGCTGCAGAAGGGTGGGGATGTGCATGTGCAGGAATTTGTGCAGAGCAGGAAGCTCTGCATGTGCAGGAGTGTGGAAAGGCCTCACCCAGTGGATTCAGGGAGAGATGGAAGGGTGACTGCATGTGGAGGCTGGATGGGCTCCCACTGGTTCTCCACCACATCTCAGAATTAACAGGCTGGTCTGGGTTGCACTGCTGTAACTGGGACCAGGTTCAGCCCTTCAGAGTTCTGCACCATGGTGGTCCCCAAATCATCACAGCTCTGTGTCCCCACAGCTCTCTGCTGTGAGCTCTCAGAGACCAGAATGAGGTCCTGGACCTTCTCTTCCTTCTAGTTTGGAATTGGAGTCTCTCAGCTTCTTCTCCTCTGCCCTTCCAGAAAGATATCATGGGTGTTATGTCCTCCTGACCAAAATGATCTGACTCACTTGATCTACNAAAAAAAAAAAAAACCACCAAGGTAATTCTTCCCTGACTCAGAATCTGGAAACAATGAGACTCCCTGAAGACTTCTCACTGAGTTATGTGCTTCAGAGGAAAAGCAAAACACATGAACATTTTATTTTATTTCCTTGCAGCCCTGCCACCAGAGCAGTGCCCATGGCCTGAGCCCTGCTGCTCTCCCTCTGCCCAGGCAGCTGCACCAGGCACACCTGGCCCTCCCAAACCTGACTGTCTCCTTCACTGGGGACTTTGAAATGAATTTTGAGTCCTGTACTCACAACCTGGGCCCCTTCACTTACCAAATGAACCTGACAGACCTTCCAGGCATCCAAATCCTGACCTCACCTGGCTGCTCAAAGGACAGTCCCTGTGTGAGCAGGCTCAGCCAGCTCAGTACAGAAAACTGTACCCCTGAAAGGAGAATTGTTCTGTCTGTGTGAGGATTGATCCCAAGCCCACTGGGATGTTACCTACAATGAGAGCAGCCTGGCCAGCATCCAGGCCTGTACTGCAGCTTTGGCCACGCAGTGAAAAGCAGAGGCCAAGGGGCAGAGCTCATTCTGCAGAGCTCTCTGGGTATTACAAGTTTAACAAAACTCTGAATGTTTTTTATTAAAAGATGAGGAACGAAGAGAGAAGGCTGGGAAGGACCATTAAAAGTGGCTGAGCAAGAGGGGAGGAGTAGCAAGCCCTGCCAAGCCCTACCCCTGTCTGGCAGCTCCAGCAGCACCCCAGAGACCTGCAGACACCTTCACCTGCAGCTCAGTGCTCACCTGGGCTCCCCCCCTGCCCCTCACCTGCTGCCCCCTCTCTCCCATCAGGATCAGCCCAGCTCCTTCTGGACTTCACAAGCAGGTGGCTGCCAGGGAGCATCCCTCAGTGAGGGGGTGGACTAAAATAGGGGTGGGAAGAAACCTCTGCTTTGCTGAGCTCTGTCAGAGCTCACAGTCCCTCTCCCATGACTGAGGGGTGTCCTGCCAGAGGGCCCACCAGAGCCCAGATGGGGAGGCAGCACCATTTCCCCACCTGCCTCATCTTCCTCCCCAGCCAGAACTCCCTGCCCAGCAGAGCCTGAGCACAAAAGCCACTCATCAAGTTCAAAGCCAGGCTGCAGTGCCAGAGGAGGGGCTGGCAAGAATCATGTAAGATTAAATTCAGAAATGGGAAGGGACAGGTAATGAGGGTTAGGAGTTGATCCAACGGGTCTCTACCCATTTGGCTGCTCCAAGGTTGGCCTCTTTTTTTGTTTCCTCCAGTGTATTTTTAATATCCTCCTACCTTCCTGATACAAATCATTGATTCCTGCTTGGGTACTCGTCTCCTGCAAGATTTTCGAGCAGAGCTGAAGGCTACAAGGTTACTGAACAACAAGCAGAAGCTGCTTTATTGCCAAGCATTTAATATCCTGTTTCCAGCAGTGGAGGCTTAGGGGGAAAGTATGGCATGAGACTTCTGCCAGCATATCCACTGTGCCTCTAGCACAAAGGTGAGGAGAGGGGGTAGGTTCAGAGCCATCAAATAAGTCCCTTTCTCAAATAAATCTGCCCCTGAAAAGCCTTTCACAGTCAAACAAGGCCAAAACTGTTTTCAGTTATGTCCATCACTCTCAATCTTCCCTTTTGCAAATTTATTGCATATGTGGAATACTGGATAGTAAATGCAACGGGACAAAGAACTAATAGTCTCAGAGGTGCCCACAAAATGCCTAAAAATTTCAACCATTTTAAAAACAAGTTATAAATATGTTGTGTGGAATAAATGCTTTGTCTTTTTTTTTTTTTTTTTTTTCTGTTTTCAGTAACTGATTCTAGTTTTCCACTTTTTGCCTATATTCTATCTAGCTTTTGGGAACATCCTTCACCTTCAAAATAGAAGTCATGCTGTCCAAAAATTATTTTAATTTTATTACTTCCAAGCCACAGGCGGGTTTGTAACACAGTGAGCTGTGCATATTGCATATTGTATATTGCATATCGTATATTGTATATTTTATATTGTATATTGTGTATTGCATACTGTATATTGCACAGCTCGTCAGTAGCTTTTCCTGGCACACCAGCATTACTACAAAATCTGTTGTGTTTTAGGACAGGGTTTGCAAGGGTCTGAATGAGAAAACTGCCTGTGTTATGAGGCTGTAGGCTGAGGAGGGAATAGCTAAAGGTGCATGGGGGTAGATTTTGTGATGCCGTGGGTTTGCAGCAGCTCGTGGTCCCTGGAGCTCATTTCCTGGTGGGATGCTCCTGCTCTGCAGCCTGTTGGTTCCAGCCCAGCCCTGCACCCTCCCTGTGACCCCTGGGTGCAGCAGCACCCCAGCCCCAGCCAGGGGCTCCCCACAGCTCTGCACAGGAGCCCAGAGCCCCGTGCCTGCCATCATCACTCCCCAAGTGCAGAGCCGGGGATGGCTCTGGTCCAACAAGGTATTTAACCATCTGCTGAACTCATCAGTTCCTCCAGCTGCAATGTGCAGGCTGTGATACAGGGGAATCTGCACCCCACAGCAGCTCTCATCAGGCTTTCCCCAAAGGAAAGCTTGCCAGGTTCAACTGGGATTTTGTGTCCCCTCTGGAGCAGCTGCCTGGCCAGCAGGGAAGTCCCCTGTGGCACAGCTCTCAGAGCACTGGTGCCACCTTGGTTGGTGTTGCAGATCATGGGTTTGACTCTGGAAGGCTCCAGTTCATGGTCTTGGCTGAAATGATTGTCACCATATCTGACTCAGAACTCCCTGGGTGTAGCCCTGATTTTGTGTCTGAGATGTTTTGGTTGGTGAAATTTCTGTCCCAGGTGATTTGCTGTAAACAGAAAGAGATGTTTTGTTAACTGGATCTTTGTTATTCATTCCTTTCAGAGGAGGGACTTATTGATGGCCCTCTGGCTTGACCAATGCAGTTAAAGAAGTGGTAACTTTGCCATCCAATCATATTGGTCTCTGTAAATAGTACATAAAGAAATTCCATTTTGATTAAATCTCTCTTTCTTGCCTTCTGAGAAATCACAACATCAGTGTGGTTTATTTCATGTCCTATAGCGACACCTGGGTCACTGCTTCCCTGCCCAACTTCTGCTCAGCTGAAGGGGCTTTTACAGCTGAAAAAAAAATACTTACTTTGAGTAGCATCTCCATTGATATTCAAAACAAAGATATGGATGTAGTTTGTTGTAGCTAAAGATTTTTATTATTAAAAATATTTTCAGCTTACATTTTTCCATTCTCAAGGTGTTCATTTATGGACAGGCTGTTATGGACTGTATTTAGCAGTAAAAGTGAATTTGGAAAAAATTACATTTTAAAGTAAAATGTGGTGAAATTTATTACCTAGAGAAACATTTATATAGATATAGATCTACAGGCAAAAGAGATTGTAGCATCTCAGGGCACACTTGTGTGTGCGAAAATCTATGCATGAGTCCAAAGAGACAGTGCTGAATAATACAAATATAGCTGTATGCTATATTTGCTAAATCCAAGGAGTACAGACATCCAGGCTGGAAACAATGCACATTTTTTTGTTTGTGCTTACATTGTATTTGGAAAGGATCATTCTAAAACACGAGACACCCCGAGAGACACAGGTGATTGTGTAGATGCATGTCTGCACACAGCAGTGCTGGCAAATTGACTCAGCCACCAAGGAAAAACCCCTCACTTGTTTAATGCCAAGTGTGTTCATTGCCCTTTGTTGAAAGCATCTTTTTCTGGTTATAAAACTACAAAATCAGGACAGTGTTTGTCCTGTTAACACTTTGAAACCTGCAGAGGCAGGTGCCAGAGTTGGATTCAGACCCTGGGTGTTTTTGCAGATCCTAAGCCCCTCTAAAATCAGGCCCACCTTTAAAGCAAGCAGATTTTTCAGAGAATGAGCAGTTAGCTAAATAAATAAATAATGCTTTCTCAACTGTTGCTGGTTTTCCAGTAAATTCCCCATTTCTTTCTGAGGACATGAGTCCTTAGAGCTTGGACTTCCTAGCAGTTCTCCCAGCAGACCCACAAGCAACCCCACAGGGCTCTGGGCACACTGGGGAAGGTCTGAGGGTGCCACAGATGAGATGCTGGTGTTCCCTTTCCTCACCTCTGAGCCCCCTAAACAGGGAGCACCAGCTGGGAATGGGATGCCTGTCTCAGACCTTACTATCTATGAGTTAGCTGAGAGAGAGAGCACAAGGAGCTCCACGCCATGCATGATGCCCCAATAAACTGGTCAATTACAGATAATAAATAATAACATATAATAATAATAATAAAATAGACATAAAAATCCATATTGACAGCAGAAATATTCACATTTTACCATACTTAAATCCAACTTGCAATAGCAGACAAAGAAATTTTAGAGCGCTTTAGGGAATGCTGAGTTCTAGAAGGTTCCAGGTCTCCTTTAGATCTGGACATCCTAATTCAACAACAGCTAGTGCCTGGGGTATGAATAATTCATTGGCATTTCTCAGTTTGGAACTAAATTTCTCAGAGAATTTAGTAAGTGTGAATGTTGCTGCAATAAACATATGCCGATTATTTTTTTAGAAGCTAGAAAATGAGGTTACTCCCAAAAAAGTGGGTAAAATAATTAAAATGTAAATTGAAATAAATTATTCACACTACTAAATTTAAATAAATGACTCAAACACCTAAACTCAATTAAGGCAGTGGCATGTTGTTAGTTAGAATACTCAGTATTGTACAGCAGATGTACAAAGCCAAGAACTGGCACCAAAAACTGTTCAATGTGCATGAATGTTTTATAGGTAACTGAGTGTATACCCTAAGGGCCTTGAATATTACATTAAATTATACATTTCTAATAAAGCAAACATAAATGAATATGAAAAAAAAAGTCAACTTTCAGCTAAAAACCCCAAATATTTCTTTCAAGTGAGAGCTTTACCATTGCATAACAGTTGCAATATTATCTTGTTTAATAGTTTAAGCACTGTTGTCAGCTAAATAACTGTGTGTATGCTCGACAAGGCATAAGTGCCATTGGCAACTGTTGTGTAGTGTTATGGAAACCATTCTAAAATAAGACCACATTTACTGTCACTTAAAACTCTTTTAAAATTTTAATAGAAGTAACATATTCAGCAAAACAGACTTATTAATTTGCTGTAACTCTTCCTGGCTTTTTGCTGTGTTTTTTTTCCTTTTATGGCTCACTTGCAATCACAAAAGGAAGCTACTGTCAAAGCCTAGCTGTAGGGATGGAATATTCCTGGCTCTACAACAAACTCCTAGTGTCAGGAGCAGGACTGAAGGGGAGGGACCTGGCAAACAATCAGAATATTTTCTTTGCCATGGTTTTGTAAAACACAGAATCACATGGTGAAAGTTCATGTATATGTAGTATTTAAACCTAGAGCCTAAGCTCCAAAATAGAAATAATTCTTTTATTTTGGATGAAGAGGAGAAAGAGAAGCTCTAGAGAAGCTCTGGTAATATTTTTGACATATTTGGATGCTCAGCCCGACTCCACACTTTCAGTGGGATGGGATGTTCCAGCTGTGCAGAGTGAGCAGACAAGGACCCCACATCACAGAGGGGAGCGCAGAGCTGGGCACGCCGTGACTCAGGGGCAGCTCCAGGGACCACTGAGCCCCTGCACAGGGCAAGGAAACCTCCAGCAGGGGCTGGGAAGGGTTGGTGATGTGACCCTGGGAGTGCAGGGCTCACTGTCCTGCAGTGAAGGGACTGAGCAGCCCCTCTGGGTGTCTGCCTTGCTGCTCACCTGGGTTATGTAACCAAAAAAATATGTGTGTTCTATTTCATCTGTTGAAACCAGTTGGGGAGGGGAGAGTTTTTTTCTCTTTATCTCTTGTAACTCCAGGGGGAGGAGGGCGGAGCCTTCTGATCACAGCCCAGCTGTTAAACCAGGCGGGGCAGGGTTTGTGATCTCTGTCCCCACTGCCCATCCTCGGGGAGAGCTTCTGTTCATGCGCCACTGAGGGTCACAGTGACATCACACCTTGCATCATCCACTGGGAGATGGAACACCCAGTGTGGGGAATGTAGGAACACCAAGCAATCTGATTTCCACTGGATTCCCAGAGGAAAATCAGACCAATCTTGCCACCACTGGACCTTTTTTTCTACAGGATCATCTCTATACAGAATCACATCTCTCACTCCAGGAGGATTTATTTGGGCTGCTTCCAAAACCCTGACAACAGGGTGTCAGGTTGTATTCCTGCCTCCATCAGGATGTTCTAGGACTTTCGTTTGTTTGTTTGTTGGTTTTTGTACTACTGCATTTGTATTTTTAATACTCCTAGTAAAGAACAGTTATTCCTATTCCCATATTTTAGCTTGAAAGCCCCTAATTTCAAGATTATAATAATTTGGAAGGAGGGGTTTTGCCTTCTCCCTTCCAAGGGGAGCTCCAACTTTCCGTGAGAGATACCTGTCTTTCCAAACCAAGACACCTGGTGAAGGCACTCACCTAAATCCATGAATTTCCAGGGACAGAGGAGATGATGCACTGGGAAATAGCTGTTGAAAGAATTTTTTTTTTCTCTCTCTAATCAGTTAAGATGTAAGCCAGTTTTGTCCTTGCAAAGCAACAGAACAGATATTGACCTGGGCCCTAATTGGATCTGTTAACTGCCTAACAGAGCCACTGCAGATTAACCAGCTTCAATTATAGCAGCTAAGACTAAAGTGTGAGGGAGGAAAAGTGTGGAGACATTTCAGTGCAGGGCCCAGACTGAGCAGGGGGTTTGTTTTGAGACCATAATCTTGGGCCATAAGAGGGGCAAATGGGGAACATCAGCCCTTTCTCCCCCTCAAAGGAGTGAGAGCCCAAACCTGCCCCACACAGATACGAATCCTTAAAGCAGGTTGTGCTCCTGGCCAGCAGCAGAGGGAATAACTGCAAAGAAACATGCAAAAGGAGCCTCCTAAAAAGCCAAGCTCTGATCATTTACCTCCACTGGAAGCCAGTCCAGTGCAGAATTCACTGAGGAGAGCTCTCCCTTGACACCAGGAACCTTGGGCTAGAACCCGTGGGTTGAGAAGGATTCCTTCCCCATCAGACGGGTGATCAAAAGAGAGTTAATGTTCTTTGCCCTGGCAGAGGACACCTCACAGCTGCCTGTCCTCATTTCAGGGGCTGCCAGGGAACCCTGCCATGGGGGAAGGAGGAGGGAGGAGGAATTTGTGCCTGGGCCCAGCTGGAGTGATTTGCCATGTCCCACAGGGAGCTATAAAACTCCTCTGGTGAGGCTGGCATTTCTCCTGGTTCAGCTCTGCAGCCAGGTCTTTCCCGTAGCAAAGATGAGGAACTTTCCCAGAAAGGAATAGTTCAGTGTTAGGAGTGAATGAATCAGTTTTATGTGTAATTTTGGCCTAGCTTTGATGTGGTCTCGAATAAAGGGGAAATACCTACACCAAGTACCAATCTTGGCTTCATTATTGACATATGAGTGGTAATAATTCAACTAATATTGCTATATGCAAGGAAAATTAAGTTTGAACCAGTACAGAACACAGTGGTGCCTTAAGAAAGTTGGCTTATAAAACCGAAAAACATTATTAGCAAGATCAATTGGAAAAAGGAAATAAGGCAGAAAATATGAGAGCTTTGTAAGAACAACTTTAGGGTACCTTATTTTAACAGGAGAAAGACGGCTGTATCTGTGTAAAAACACAACAGAATAAACTCAGCATAATAAATCATAAACCTCTGCAGCAGGAAGAGAATGCAGCCATAAAAGTAAGTCTTACCAATAAGGACAAAAAAGAAAAATGAGATAGTAAAAGAGGATAGATAATTGACAACAAAAACAAAAATGTGTCATTGAGAACATTAATAAGGGAACAGTTTTTGCAAAACATTTCTGGAGTGGAAAAAAACCTACTTGAAAGAGACCGATAGGTCTGTTCCCAAACAGAACAAACAGAAACAGCAGATACTTCTTTTTTATTTAGCTACAATGCAAAAAAAATCAATAAAGATGTCTATTCTGTATTTGGAGGAAAAGATGAAGTATTTGTTAGATGATGATGGTAATATACTTTCTATTCCTACTGTAACTAAAGAGGATATTAATCAACAGCTACTGTAGTTAGACATACTTAAATCAGAAGTTCTGGGTAATTTGCATTGAGAATTTTTAACACAGCTGGCTGAGAAGGGTTTTTTTGGCAGGTAATGTTCATTTTTCAGTAACCCATGGACAGGAGAGAATTCCAGAAAACTCTAAAAATGCTAGTTCCTTGTTAGTTCATTAAAAAATATGGTCAAGGTGTCTGAGACAACAGAGCCTGACAGGCTGAGTTCAGTATGGGACAACAAAGGAAAAGCTCATATTTAATTCAGTTAACAGAGACTGGAAGGTGCTTGCTACTGTTAATGCTGATCAAGGATGGAAAATATGTCTGTCCAAGGAAATTTTAGAGAGATTATTAGCCTAGTGCACTTAGGAAGAGCATTTAATAAATACACTAAGGAAAACATTGCTATACAGCTGACAAAACAAAACCATGGGCTTGGGAAGATTAAAAGAAAATAAATCAATAGGTGTGCTAAAGGTCAAACAGAATAGAAAGGCACACAATAACTTGGCTGTAGAGTAAATAACTGGAAAGGTAAAAGTCACCAGAAAGCAGAAACCTCTGCTGAACAAGGAAATCTGTGGTAGAACCAAAATTGCTTCAACTTCAGGCAGCCTAAATTTTGTATGTCCCAGACATGTATTTGAGGCTGCTAACAGTGATGCTTGCTAAGCAGAGGAACAATTCGGTGAAGGTTGGGATAGTTTTCATCACTACCAATCTTTATATTAATGGTGGATATTTTTTCTATCTCAGTTCCCCTATCACTCCTGGAAGGTAATAAAGCAGACAAAATGTTCCAAGCCCAGCAGGACCTGCAGTTTGCCCCCATGGCTCCAGAAGCTCTGTAGGGTTACAATATGTATATTCCACCTGGAGATTCTCACCTCTCCTCACTTTCTTTTCCTCTAATTGCTTTTTTTTACAGCATGTGGCATTGACTCTTGCAACAGTATCCTGAAAAGTTTATTTATAATGTACTAAAAGATGCAATCTTTGTAGCTGAACCAAATTTACAGTAGCAGCAGTTTGGGTGATGAAACTGTAGTTCTCCAAGTTTTGTGAGTGATGCTTTACTTGGCTGGGGTTTTTTATTTGAACTCAAATAGAACAGTCTTACTTGTTTTGCACCAAAAAACAGTGGGAGCAGAAGTGACTAATTTGATTCCTCATGATCAGCCCAAAGAAATTAATATTCTTCAGTGCTAGGAGATACAAATTTCAGCCAGCCATACAAAATTCAGCCTCTTTCCTGAGTGCATTTCACAGCCTCAGTGTGGGATTCTTAAGAGGAAAACAGATGCTGAGCATATGAGCTTTAGGGACAAATCAGCTGACCTTTAATGATTCTGTAAGTCCTTCCCTCACTTTCCATCAATAGCATACTTATTGATCACAGAGCTGGCTAGTACTGAGTTCCTCTGGAGAAATTCAGTATCAGAAAGGCTAAGAAAAATCTTTAAAGTGCATAGCTTAATTCTCAGGTCTGTTGTCATCAAAACTGAACATCTGAAACTGCACTTTGCTAACCAAAATGGAGCCTCTTCCCTTACCCTCTTGGTATTGTTTGGTATTCCAAAGTAAAATCTTCCCTTCTGCTTAAAGCTGCTTGTAGGCAGGAGATTCAGCATGACTTCCCAAACTCACATCACTGTTTGGGAGCTGGGAGGCATCAGTCCTTCAGGGAATCTCACTGGAGAGTTATCTAGGAATTATGTCATCTGAGAAGGCTCCAGAGAAAATGCCACTGTTGTGAATGACTTGCATCTGTATAAGCTTCCCGAGAAGACAGCTGCCAAATAAAAGAAATAAAGAATAATTAGGGATGAGAAATATCTCTAATTTTCCCCTCCAATTACTTGTCCATCTGCATGCATATCAGGTGTAATATCATAACATTATTGCAGAAGAGTTGGTTGGCACTCCCAAAATAGTTTACAAGCCTTCTGGCAGTAATCACTGTCTTAGGAACAGGCTGCAAAGCAGTCACAAATTAAATTGAAAGCCTCCTGACCCTGGCCTATCACAGGGCCCTACACATCATTTTGCTGTTTTAGTACAACAAAGAGGCCACCACCCAACACCCTCACATGGCAGTGCAGGATGGTGAAAACCTGGAGAGCTGATTCCAGCAGTTCCATCACTCCATGGTCTTAGGAGTCCAGCCTAAATGATCCTGTGGTCCTATTCTGTGATGATTTGCACACTAATATTCCCTTTTAAGTATTCGGCTTTGTACAGTGCACATTCCCTGTGCAGTCCCTGCCCCACTCCAGATGCACGTGCTGCATTATGTCAAACCCTGTGTTCAGAGGATGTACAAGGAAATTTTCCTCTCCCACTAATGCCTGAGCTCCATTGCCTGCTGATGTATGGCACAGTGCATGGCTGGAGTGATGAGGATCTGATGGGATATTGCCATCATTTATTACTGGAATATTATCACTGGCATATTATTGCAATGTATCACCAGAGCAGCAGCCAGCAGGGATGGAGCTGCAAGAGAGCCTTGTATGTTTTATTAATTCCTAAGTGATAGCTGCAGGATTAGGGTGACACAGAATCAGCATGGACCCTGCTTTCCTCTCCTTTACATTTGCAGCATGAACTGAAATATTTTTTTTGCTGCTTTGCATGTGTGAATCATTTCTTTGCTGGAGTTTTAGATTGAGACTTTAGTCTGAAAGTTTTGTTAGCGATTATGAAATAACGAGGACCAAAAGAAAATGGAAATCTGATCTTGTCTGTTTGTTTTATCATCATCTCTATCATACATTTTAGGATTATTTTGTGGCCCTGACTATTAAAGTTTCATATTACCCAAGGTATTATACAAAGACTTAGAAAATAGACAATTCATTAAGGTATGGCATCTATTTACAATTATTTTTTTTCTGCATTTGCATGAGCATTTTAAAATTCGGTATCTCACTTGCTGCTAAAAATAACCTACAGTTTAAACACATTATATTCCTGCCACTCAGCACCTCAAACTGGCAAAATGACATCAGATATTTAACCATCTTGATGAAACCTGAGTGTTCCTTCTCCCATCAACCTTAATTCTCCCTGTCTCACCATGCTTTGCACAAAGCAAGAGTCTACTTATATTACAGTGCCTCTCCCACAGTCATTGCCTGGAGGAATTCTGAAAGCTCTCCTGCAAATGTCCCCTGGATTTATTTCATTGTACTACCAGAAAATAACATTTGCTGCGAGCTTTATATAGAGCAACTTCTGCAAAGTGATGCCAGTGTCAGCCTGTCTGATTCAGTCAGGACTCTGTTTTAGTTACTGATAAGGCTCCTATCTGCATCCCACTAGGATCAGACAGAGATATTGGATAACTACAGTTAGTTCTTGCTACTCACTGGAGGATTGTATTCATCATATCTCTGCTACTTCTGGCCATTATCTATCAGTACACAAATATCTTCATCTTCCTTAGCATCACACGTTTTTAGGCTAAAAATGCCTCTCTGATAACCCCTTCAGATTTCCATCATTCATCCATCCCTACTGTAGCAGAACACTAGGGATGAAAAGTAGAGCTGCACATATTTTTTAAATGCTGATCTAATTTCAAGTTGCTGCCCTGGGTGAGGCACTCACCTTGCTTGACCAGGGTTGCTCAGACACACAGAGGCAGAACCAGACAACCCTGGAGAGGAGCCCCCTGTGATGCCAAATTAGAGATAATCCACAAAAACACAGCATCTTCTCTGGTTCTGTAACAAACCCCAGCCCCTAGAAGACCCTGAGCAGCAGAGCAAACTGAAAGAATGGGGTGAGTAGTGGTAGATGAGGAGCCAGGGGGACACAGACTCTCTGCAGAGATGCTGAGAAGCATCTTGGCAGGAAGGAGCCCTTTGAGTGGCACATTTGTGTCACCAACTCCCTCAGGGCACCACCCAGGGCTGGCCCTGTTACTGAAAACACAAGGCATGGCAGTGGTGGAAGTGAAATGTCACAGGTTATACCTGGCTGTCTGAAAAGAGCTTCTTGTTCCTGCACATGGGGGGTTTAATCCTGCCTTCCTCTGTCCCAAGAAATGGTTAATGCTCCTGTAGCAGCATGTAGATCAGGAGGTTAATCCCAGAATGTGCAGTGCATTAGGCACGATAAAAGTGAACAAAACAGCAACATCTGTTTCAAATGACAGCTTCTCATTAATCTGCACAGCCACTGCTGAAAAATATGGATTACACTCAGCAAGAACCCTACCTAGATTAGCAGTTTGGAAGCCTAAGTCCTCTTGCCTATTTTCAGCTACACTGCCCCTTGCTGAACACATTGACTTTCCCAGGACTGACTGCAATAATAATGGACATTCATTTAATCACATTGCCTGACACATTGCAGGGAATTCAGTAAAAACTGGTGCAAGAGATACAGAACTAGCAGAGATTTAATGTCTTGCTCTTCTTTTTGCATGTGTTTGCTGGATAAAAGTGTTCAGGCTCAGCCTCAGATGCTGATGTCATTCTCTGACCAGCAGTAGCTGTTCTCTTCCAGCACAGTGTGACTTCTGCCATCACAAGAAAACATCTGCAGGATGGCACAAGTTTTGGCATCCCTTCAGAAGGGTGCTTAAAACCTTTTGTCTCCTTTCCCCTCAAGAACTCAGTGCAAGACTAAGAAATGATGGCTTGGGAATTGAAGGAAGGTCCTGAAGCAAGTCTGATTAGAACTAGGAAAAAAAAATTCCTAAACTCACACAACACAGTTTGTACACTGCTACCACCTAGTGAAATAAAAGAAAACAAAATCTCCCTCTGAACTAAGATGAACCAAATCTAAGGGTGTGAACCTTCATCACTGAGGTCACTGGGACTTTTGCCACTGACTTTACTTGCAACAATCCTTAATGGGATAGGCCATATTAAACACCAGACACTTGAACTTCAAGGGCAGTTACAGAGAGTACCAAAGAGTTTACATATATTTGTGATCTATATAATTGCCATAATTTGTCCAGAATAACACTGAACCCAAAGCAGCATTAGCAATTATTGCTTTAACTCAGTGCAAGTAGGTTGAACTGGATGAAAATACCTATTTGAAGACTGGAAAAAAATAAAGGGGGGAGTTTTTGTGAATGCTGCATTTTATTTTTCAAATTAAGTTAAATGTTAAGAAAGAAGTTTACACAGCAGCTCTGGAAACCTCAGTTCTACCCTGGTGCAAAGAATTTCTCCAGAGAGTTTGGCCAGCCTGCCTTCTTGCTCTGTGGTGCTTCCCCAGGGCAGGAAGGAACCAGTCACTCCCACTCAGTCTTTAGCTCTGATTTAGTGGGCATTTTTCTCAGTTAGACTGGCACGTGGTATCTCATCTCCCAAGTCAGTCATGCTGAAATGTCAGTGCTAACATCCAGTGCTATTAAAATCCACACTGATTTTGACACTTCCTCCTGCAGACTCAGCATTTTATTTACCCCAAGGCACACTTTCACTTGCAATGTGAATCACAGTACCAAGTGTCAGGATTAAATGATTCATACCTTATTTGCAGCACTTGATCCTTTCTTGCCCATGCTATGCCAAGAGAAATCCCTTCCAAACTGATCTGCAGGATAGATTTGAAGCCAGCTGACTTCTGCCACTGCTCTGTGACTGTCTGGAGATGCTAAAAGCAATCATGGCACACAGAACAGAGTGGCAGGAGAGGGTTTTCAGTACTTCTGGAAATGAAGGGATCAGTGTCACTGTGATTCCTCTTACCTATCTGTAATAATAGCTGGGAAGAAAGCAAGGGCTGTAATTACCTAATATTAATAATACAAATGCATTTCTATGCAACCGTGCTTTAATCACTCTCACAATATTTATCATCGTTAGTCTCATGCCATAGTTCAGCAAAGATCTGAAGTGCATCCATAACTCAGAGCACCAAAGTTTTACCCTTTATTTCTCAGCCTTAAAATGAGGGACATTATTTGAGGCTGAGCCTGGAATCAGGCCTCACAACAGCCTTCCTTTTGTCCCAGTTCTGCTGTGTTTATTTGGAGCTCAGATATGTTCAGAAGAGAATCTTTCTAACGGAGTAGAACACCCAATTAATTACCTCTCTCTTTTTTGTTAGCAATGGAAATTGTTCATGTTAAAAAGCCAGTTGCAAAAGAGCTCTTTGGAACCTTCTGCAAAGCAGGTTTTTGTCACAGAAAAAAAAAAAATCTTGCAGTAATTAAACCTTCCATAGGTTTACTGTTTTAGAAAGATTACAATTTATGTTTCATACAAACCATGCTTTAGAGGAAAAAAAGAATTTTAACATTTTATCAGTTTTAGTCTCAATTTGAAAATAGCTTCTTAAATGCTGTATATTAGTGAATATAATATTGAAAATAAAATCAAACCTTTGATTTTTTTCTCTGATTTTGCTGCAATGTAGGTTTCATAATATAGGGGGTGTCTCAAAAACCTAATTCTGATACCTTAAAATTCCAGGGGAAATTACAGTGTGTACAATCCTCCTTGCACCATCTTCCTAGCTTCCTTTAAAAGTCCTCTGTTTACAGCATCTCTTTCAAACCTGTTAAACACCTTCCCAGTGGCTGCTGTGCCATTTCCCTGCAGCCCTGGCTCGCTGGCTGCCTCCCCCAGAGCCTCCTGCAGTGCCTCACCCACACTCATTTCAACTTGTACTTCGTGTTGCTACATAAAGCTTTATTTTTTTTTTCTTTCTTTCTTTCTTCAGGGCAAATGGATGGGATCTGTAAAGCAAGTGATTCTGAAATGCGTTTTAACTTTCAGATCAGCCTTTGAGAAATTAATTTCCACTTAGTTTTTGGAGCCGTTCCAACTCATCCTCATGAGTGAAATATGGGCATCAGAAGGTGGAACAGAAAATACAAAGCTAATGATCTGGTTCATGTTAGTTAGTTCTCTCTTAATCCTTTGAAAGATTGCATTTCCCGTCTCTGGAATTTCCTCTCACTGATGCTTTTTAAAAGAAACAAGACAATATTTGCCATGCATTATATATCAAGATTAACTCAAGAAGCGAAGATGATCTATTCACCATCCCTCTAAGCCTCTCATAATTAGGTCTACCAGCTTTCAAGGACAGCACTGTCTGAGCTTTAAGAGTAAGAATTCCCACTGAAATTTAAAATGTCTCACAGAGTAAAGGTTAGAAAGGACAAAAGGGCCCCAACCTTCACCCCTTATCCACCCTGCCTGGCCTGAGCTGTGAGTGCACAAGGGCTGCAGACCGGCAGTCACTCTGCTCCTGGAAGGGCACCCTGCTCCTCCCCAGGCAGCCTTGGACCAAAGAATTTTCATTTCTGCTCAGCCCCATAGCAGGGACCACATTTAAATTTCCACCCACTCTAAGCCTCCCAAGCACTGTAGGCTTTTCACCCCATTTTTGTAACACTGCACTACCCTCAGCTGAGCTCCCTACAGTGTTTGTGCTAGAAGACCCCTCAGGAGGGGAGGTAGGAGCCATGCCCAGCCCTCCAGCAGTGCTTGGTGGCTTTTGCAGTGTGACCCTGTGCAAGGCAAGGAGCTGATGCCAGCAGTACCTGGGGACATCTCTGCATTCCTGCCCTGGGTGGGGATAAGAGCAGGTGACACAGCAGGCTGTGGCTGGGTGACTCCAGTCAGGCCAGTCCTGCAGGGGTTTTCCTGCACCCAGCATCTCCAGAGATGAATCTCCCAGGCACTCAGGGGGGTTGTCCTGAGTGGTCCCCTCCTAAGGCCCACAGGCTGCCCCTGTGACACAGACTGGACAGCAGTGGCCTCTGGAAGAGATGGGGTTCAACCCACACTGGGCACTCTGTTCTCCTCTGCAGCTGGCTCTCCCCAGCCCTGTGTCCATCCCAGCAGGGCAGAGCAGAGCAGCCACCCTCCTCCTGTCCTCTCCTTCTCCAGGAGCAGCCACCCTCCTGTCCTTGTCCAAGAGCAGCCACCCTCCTCCTGTCCCTCTCCAGGAGCAGCCACCCTCTCCTGTCCTTCTCTGGGACAGCCACCCCCTCCTGTCCTTGTCCAGGGCCAGCCACCCTCCTCCTGTCCTTGTCCAGGAGCAGCCACCCTCTCCTGTCCTTCTCCAGGGCCACCCACCCTCTCCTGTCCTTCAGAAGCAGCCTCCCTCTCCTGTCCCTCTCTGGGACAGCCCTGCTCCCTCGGGCACATGTTCTGCTGCTACAGAAGGTGCAGTGCAAACCCCAGGAACAATTCCTGAAAAGTTTGAAACATTCCTGCAGGTTGGACAGAGTTGGTTTCTATGGGTGTCATGGAAATACGTTTATTAGAAGTGTATCTCAATGAGAAATGAGGATTTAATCAGTATCAAGTATTTCTCCCTCTGTCCCCAAATTTCCTTTACTGTCTAGCCAGTTCTACCATCAGAGGTACAAAAATAATGTAGGAATGTAAGTTATCAGCATTATTACTGATATGCAATTATAATAACCAACACTTGGTGATGTTGTCAAATAAGCAGTAGATTTGAAGAGAAAGCAGGATCTTCTGTTTCCTTACAAGTGTGTATGCAGGGAGGGGGATATTTGCATGAAACCATCCCAAATATCATATTTTTACTGTCATATTTACAGTCCTGCAGAACATTTTCAGACAACTATCCTCTTAAAGCAATAGCATCCTATCACAGTCAGCTGGAAAAGGGTAAATTTGAAGAGACAATCTATTCAATTTTGTTCCAATAGAATTGCAAGCACTTTGCTTTTGTCTACTCTTATTGCAAATGCTGGACTGCAAAATTCAGTCCACTTCCCAGTTCTGGAAATCAGAAGCTGCAAAGAAAAGTCATTTGTTTCTTCCCAAACAATAAGGATGACTTGGGTTTTTAAGTGAATGAAAGTTTCTTGGAAACAGCAAATTTCAGTGTTCATTACTGGAGATCAAGATTTAGCATGGAGAGGCTTTTGTAAGTTCTCTCAAAAAGATTGCTTGTTTAGAATTTCAGAATTTCTCATCTTTTTTCTCCCTCCTGCCCCCACCCTTAGAAGATACAGCTGATAGGGGTCTAAGACTATAAAATAAGGCATTAAATCAGAGAGCCTGTGTTTGTCCTACTTCCTTCACTTTTCTGCATTCAATTCCACACTTAATAGGAGGGAAGACAAAAGAAGGAGACATTTTCAGTACTCAGACCCTAATAATATCCCTCTGGGATTACCTGCAGCTCAACACATCATTCAAAAGCAAAGATTAAAAGTAATAGTCACGTTAATATCATTTCACAATCCACAAACATAAATCCTCATTTGTTATTCATGAGCTTATCACACACACCTCTTAAGGAGCAAAATATTGCAGCATGTGCAGAAAATGGGCACACAAAGTAAACAGTGAGGGGGAGGCAGACAACTTTATAGCTCATTTAAGGTAAAGATATTGCAGGTATGTTTGCTAGCAGAGTAGAAGTGTTCCTGCCTGGCTTTGATGATGCATCTTGCAGAAGCATTTGCTGTTTCCCTAATCATGACTTAATCAGATCCTGAAGTGCCCACATCCTCAGGGTGTTGTTTTAAAGTCATGGATGAGGTGGGGTGAGGTGGTGGAGGGCAGCAGTGCCTGCACACCCTTCCTGTGGGGTGACAGAGCCAGGAGAGTCACACAGAGCAGGGAAAGAGATGGACTCCCCTGCTGGAGGAGATTCACCCTCCACCCTCCAGGATATTTTTGCTTGCTGCAGAGGAATGAGCTGCTGGAGCACTGGGTGTCTCCTGGGCTCTGAGCACACAGGGCTGTTCCCACACAGCCTGGCAGCAGCAGAGGCTGCAGGAATCCCTCCCAGGCAGCCGTGGGTGGGTGCCTGCCCAAACACCCCATCAGAGATTACTGCAAATCAGAGCTGGGTTTTATTTCACAAGTGTCCTCCTCCAGTGCTAGCCCATCCCTGCCCACTGTGTGCCCCCTGAGCCCTGAGGTGTTCAAGGCAAAGCCACGGGGTCTGTGGGTGGCACTCACAGCCTGGCACGGCTCTGGAGCCATCCAGGCTTGAACCCCAGCCAGGAAACACAAGCACAGTTCTCCTGATGGTGGTTACTGTAGAAACAGAGAGGAAACTTTCTCTCTTATTTCCCAATAAATAGCAGCATCTCCCCTAGAAACTATATCGATCTCTAGTTGTTCAAATAACTACTATTACAGAAGTAGATGAACTCTCCCCTGATAGACCTGTCAGACTCCCTGCTGATGAGAAGCCTTCCATGCAATCCATATCCACAATTGCTTTGGAAGTCGACAACTGATGTTCCCTCCCTCTTCCCCCTCCAGCTATATCCCTGTAGCTTTCTTCAGTTTCAACCTCCTATGTTTTTTTAAGCTGATACTTGTTTTGAGAAACTGCTGGAGTTGTGACAGAAACTTCTGAGCTCTCCCAGTAATTGGCCTGTCTGTGTGCAAGGGAGGGGTTGAGGATGACAGTGCAGGGGAAGAGAACCTTGGAAAGTTCTTGTCTTGGGAAGCTCCTGCCATAAATCAGGTGGTGTTGCACAAGCTTGCCTTGCACGTGCAGTGAGTATTTCCTCACATATTCATAGATACATGGTTTGATTTTACACTTTAAACCTATTATGTCCATTTTCTTTCATTTCTATAACTATTGCAAACCATTTCCTCTGGCTCAGAGGAAAAAGGCATTAAATGCACAACTTGCTCAGCTGGAACAGTTGCAAGTTTGCTGACGAAGACTCAAACAGCAAGAGTTACCCAGTTCAAGCAGAATCTCATTATTACCTGGAACTACTGAGAAACCTAACACTCCCCATGTGTTAAAGCATTTTGTTGTGCAAGGCTTAAGCAAGAATTAGCCCAGGCTGTATCCTCAGCTGCCAAAGCTGCAGTGGCTGTGCTGGAACAGCGCTGCTTTATGGAGCACAGACTCTGGCCTGCAGCTGCCCTGTCCCAGGCAAAGACAGCCTGCATTCCTCCTAAAAATAATTAATTGAAAGCTGTTTGGTAGCTTTCCTGACAGATGGGTAGCACAGTCCACTGCCTGATTTTCTGATGCTGGTGAAGTGACCTGACTGAGCCAGCAAAGTTCTCAATACTTCACCACCTCGGCACTCAGGGAGCAGCTCGGGCATCCAGCCCTCACACGTGGGCTTGGTTTGTTAACTGTTGAGAGACAGAAAATGAGTTCTGCTCATCATTCTCTCTTCTTCTGACACAAGGAATGAAGGAAAACCCTCCTGAGGAGCTTTAATGGCACAGCCTGAAGGTGGCTGAGCTGTTGCTGCCAGGTTTGCTGTGCTTTGTTCAGCCCTGATGTTGCTCAGGAAGACAAGGAGAGCTGCTGGACAGCATCACCTCAGCCTCCCAACAGCTCTCCCTGCACTGAGCAATCAGCATCCTCCCACAGAAACAACTGCAAGTGAGGGAACTGGAAAAATGAGTGTATTCATCTGTCACCTCTAAGTGCAGGTACAAAGACCTTGGGAACCTTGATGCTGTCACCTCTGTGGCTGTCCTCAAACAGTGCAGAAAACTGGGAGTGTGCTGGAAATCTAAGCTTGCAACGGAGGGGATGCACTGATTATCCAGTTTCAGACATCACTATATGGAGTTGGGCAAAGGGGAGGTTATGACCATACTGTGACAATAAAGCTTTCAAATTCCTCAGGTGTGAGCCACCTGCTGACAGGCTCCCCACTTAAATGTCACTTAGCAAAGCTTTTGGCACTGGTGTTTTCCTAAGTGTATTTCCCTATTCATCTTCCAGATAATTTCATTTTCTGCCTGAGTGAGGCTCAAAGAAAGGCTTATGTAAAGGTTTCTCCTATCAAGACACATCCCAGTTTGAAGCTGACTATTCCAGACCTTTCCAGGATTAAAACCAAGTTCTCACTCGTAATTTTCATTCTCCAACATAACAGGCATCTCTTTTCCACATTTCCATTTTCAAATGAAAAGAATATTGCTGCCAATCAGGTGTGGCAGCCTGTCCCTCTCTTACTTTAAGAATGAACAACTTTAGTGTAGAAATTACTGCTTGCAGACACCAGAAAGGATCAGCAGATACCTCTCCAAGTTTTTTTGGGTTTGTTTAAAGTGACATCTGCTTGAAAATTTTCAAGTGTCTGGAAAATTACAATAGGTCTCCTGGGAATGGATTAATAGGCTGCAGACATGCAAGGCAAAGCTAAATGCTGAATAAAATACCTCACCTAGCACTGCACTTCATCAGCTGGGTTCCCATACCTGCAATAAACCTCTCCCATCTGTGCCTGCCCATGCAGCTTTCAACCTTCACCAAGCAGGGAACTCCAGTCCCAGTAAGGTCAACCCTGGCACAAATTCTTTGATATTACAAAGTACTCAACCCATTTGGTAGAGAAATGTTGACTGTGTCTCTCAAAAGTAGAATAAGCAGGCAAGGATTAGGTTTTTTTAGTCACTAAATACTCCAAAAAACAGAGCTCCAAAACCTCTGGGTGTTAGTGCACTCTGGTTTTGCCAAAAGGCTACCCAAGTGTCCAGGCTGTAATCTGAAAAATGCTCTCTCAATATTTGGTATTTGATTGCTGAGTGGAGATGGGAACAAGCTCTGAAAAGGAGGGCAAGCTGTAGGAGGAAAGGTGAGAGAAACTGTCCCTACAGACACACCTAAATTAATGGGCAAAAAAACAAGGCTTAGGCCAGAGCTGCAGGAAAAATCAGGGCTTTTTTCCTCTGTTTAGTAAGAGCAATTAAAATAATTACCCAGTTAAAACTTTGCTCATTCTGTGGTGGCCACAACAGAGTAGCTTGGTGACCCTGCCCAGCTCTATGGCAGGAATTGCTGCTGCTGGTTGAGGTGCTTGGGTTGGCAGTTCAGAAAACTGAGCCATGGATGTCAGAGCAGTCAATGAGCACACACAGAGCACAGGGAGGCTGAGCTGAGCCTGCCTCATGCAGCTCAATCCATGAGGAAAAGGAGAGTATTTTTCCTGAAGAATGCTCAATGCATCCATCCCCACAGCAACAGAATTCTGACATTGACTCCACTGAGCCTAGTCACATCCTTATATTTAAAATCTCTATATAAGTACTTTTCTAGACTGAGCACTACAGTGCACATCTCATGTCAAATTAAACCTTTACTACATGATTTACTGCTCCATTTTGTGCATATTCAAAATAAAAAAATCCCTTCAACTCTTAGGTCTTTTTATGTTTTTATATATCTTGCAAGATTCTTTGTGATTCCCATATAAAATGCTTCATGTGAGTGAGATTTCAACCTGACAGGCAAATTCTTTACTCAATCCTCATCTGCATCACTGGTGTGCTTTAAAAACCATTTTTAGCCTGCTTTTTTGTCATGTACCTCTGGAGAGAGATGCCACATGGACATGACTGCACAGACCATGTGACAGGAGCCACCAAGTGACACTGGGAGAAGTCAGCAAGGAAGGGAAAGGGAAAGGGAAAGGGAAAGGGAAAGGGAAAGGGAAAGGGAAAGGGAAAGGAGAAAAGGAAAAGGAAAAGGGAAGATGAGGATGCTTGAAGAAGATAAAAACCACTGGATTTTATGTGTGAATCTCAGTGCAAATAAGAGACAGGTAGAGAGAGGATTTTTGGTAAATTCAGTTTGGAAGCCAGCTCTGTGATTTATTGGATGATGGCCATCACACAGGTTATGCATAACTAAGTGCACTTGTGGGTGCATGTGTATATAATACATAAATTTTTAGTTTGACAATATTGATTGAAATCCTTTTTGGTTTGATGAATGAGTGCATTATGCAGTGAACAGTGAAACCAGCCTGGGTGAGTCATTGGCAGGATTTTCCCAACTTTTTGAAGGCATCCTCTCCCGTGGGCTAAAAGTCAGAAATGTCCTCCCAGTGTGTCTGACTGAGCTCAGTTTTTTACTGTGACAAGACAAGCCCAGGTATTACTTCAAGTCTGTCAGTTCCTCCCACCTCTCCAAATCCCTCTACACCTACCCTGCTACACACATGGAGGATCAAGGCATGGAAAGTCTCTCAGGGTTCATTTGAACTTGCAATGCAGCTCTTTCATGTTAATTTTCCTTTTCCTTTCCCTTCACCTCAATTCACTCTGACGCCTTGCCACAATATTGTCAGTCTCAGAGAAAACAACAAGCCAAAGCAGATGTGCTGAACACATGGTCACCAACAGGAGCAGTTCCCAAGCAAAGTTAGCATGTGAAATCACTCCAAAAGAGGGATGTCTTATCCAAAAAATAATCTACATCTGCTCCTGTTGTTTGGTGGATTGGAAAAAAAAAACCCAAACAGCTTCCATGTCTAAGTTTGCAGTTTGAATTTACCCAATGCTCTTACCTTAGAAGGGTTATGATTTTAGGCAGTCTGATACCATTGCAATGGGTTTTTCTTTTGTTGATTAACAGAGATATATTTCTAGTGCTTTTTAAAATAAATAGTATCATATTGCAAACTTATGTTTTAGTGCCACAGAGGTGATAAAGGGTGACACCATAATTCTGTAGAAATTCTAAGAAAAATAAATCTGATAAAAAATCTTAAAAAAAAAAAATAAGGCTACTTTACTTATAATGTTTCTTTATTACTTTACTTTGTCCTATAGAATTTAGGTAACTGATGTTAGACCGGGCTGTGACCTGATCCAAAGACAACAGAACAGCAATTGGACATTTTACTGCTGTTCTGTTCTGTTTTGGGGAATGTGGGTAAACACCTGGAGAAAGGATACATCTGGCAAGCTCTAAAGACAAGCTCAGCCTGCCAAGGAGAGCTCAGAGTGCCAAGGTCTGGTCTGGTCTGAAGATGAGGAGGACACTTTCTACCCAAATCTTGACCTTGCAGCTGAAGGTTTGTACTGGATAAGCCCATTCACTGCTCTCCCTGATAAGAACCACCACTGCCCTGAGATGTAAATAAAACTGGTACAGAAAAACAAATAACAGTTAAAGAAATGTGATAGCAAAATCCATCACTGGGAGGAGTGGCCAGAAAACTCAAACAATCAAAGCATGAAGTCACCGAGAACTTGTCCAAGTCTCACACCCTGAGACTTGCTCTGCTTTGCTTACCCATAGATTCACACTCAGTACCTTCCACCTGTTAACACAGAGAACAAAGCACTTCCACCAACAGCATTTGGTAAATAAATGACTTGGAAAATATTATTAAGCTCAAAATCAATATTTTACTGTGTTTGATTTGCCACCAGATGCTGTGGGATCTGAAGATACAGAGAGAATAAAAAAAATGTCAAACAATGGCAATGAGAGACTGAAATACAATAAAAAGAGGGGTTTTGTTAAATTACAGTCAGAAATTAATGCAAAGCTGTTATTCTAGCCTGGACTATGTCATGTACAACAAACATTGCCTTTTCATGGAGGGGAAGAGTCCCTGACAGTCCATAGACCTTATGGAGGGTATTGTGTCTCATTCAAAAAGCAAATATTATATGAAATTGGTACTATTTTCTGTAGTGTGTTACCCCACATGCTGGGACATGCTGATGCACAGATGAGTGGCTAGGAGGCAGTTCCTCCTGTTGAAGGCAGGCAATAAACCCTCAAAGAGATTTGTACTGAGAGGATGGATGTCAGGAAGAGCAGCTGGTGCTAATGCCAGCTAAACTTTCATCTTTTTTCCCTTTCCTTGAGGAGGGGGGACTGTTAGTATGAACAAGCAGCAACTTTCCTCTTAAATGCCCTCTTTCAGTCTTAAGGCTCCTTCCTGCAACTGATAAACATTTTCAGCCTCCCTTTGAGAATGAGAAATGTGTGTGATTGGTGGAAAAATCAGTTTAAAACGTTAATAACCTGATAAAGACTGTGGCTAGAAATGAGCAATGGCCATTGGAAGGATCCAGTCAGATCTGACTCAGTCTTCCTGGATAATCCTGCTTGGGATTCACCTTAAACTGAGTTCACAATGGGGCCAACAAGCCCATCACAGTGTAGAGAGACCCCTTGGAAAAGCCATGGTCCAGCTGATGTGCTCCACCCTGGGGAGGGAGATTCCACCATCCAACACCTCTCTGTTCTTCACTCTGCCTTCTCCAGCAGGGAAGGGTTGGTGTTGGACAACTCAGCCTCAGTATCACTGAGTGCTTCCACAGTTCTTAGCCTAAATCCAGACCCAAATTCAGCTGCAGCTCTAGGCACCAACAGCAAATTGAGCAAAATCCACCAGATAGCTTCAAACTGAAACATGTGCAAAGGTGTTGTTTTATTTTGAGCTGATATTCTGCTTTACAGGATCATACCAGACAGCACAAAAAGCTCTGCCCAGGAGCTGCTTCCCAGCCAGCTCAGCTGGCTGCAGAGACCAACACCAGCTACTGTGCCAGTTTATTCTCTTCTATTTCCTCTCTTTTTATTATATTTGAGCTGAAAGTTACTCCAAATCAAACCACTGACAGGGAGATGAGGCACAGTTGATATGTGCTAAGCAAATCTGTGAAATCCAAAACCCTCAGTGGAGTCTTTGCTGGTTTCCAGGTCATGGGGTACTACACAAACATCCTGGTCCCCAGCAGAGATAACACTAAGAAATAATATTTCTTCAAGTACCCAAGTTTTAAAGTTACCCAGTGAGTTGGGAAGGGGAAATTTTTTTCTCCCCCTTTTGCTTTCAAGCAAGTGCAGGACGAGGTTATATGACTACTTGGAATCAATGCAGGTTCTTAATGATGCATGAAATGAAATATTGCTGTCCAGTGCACAGTGAATATTCAGAGTTCTGCTCTGTGATAGATCCATCCTGTGCTGCTGTGACAGGGCAGAAACGCCCCCCACAGCAGCTGCAGCTCTGCCCTGCAGCCCAGCCTGCATTTTGTGGCAGAGGAGTTGCCATTCTGCTGCTGCTCTCTCTTCTCATACGTCTGGCAGCCAGTTAAGCTCCTTTAGCCAAGGGGTAAACAGCATTTTCCATGTCGGATTCCTCCCTAGGGAAACAATAAAAAAAGTCATGGACCTTTCAGAATTTCTAAACACCACATATTATTTAGGACCTCCAAAATTCTGGCCTGATTATCTGTAGATGGTAGTCCAGCTTTTTGCTCTTTAATCATAGTGGTAACATGGCCTGTTAATGCTGGACCAAGATGAATTAAAGCCCAGTCAGGGCTTTAATTACTCAAATACTGAGTTTCTGAAAGCTTTTCACATCAGAAGAGAGAAGCAGCATAGAAAAGATTGAGTATTTACAACTCTTATGGAGATGAATTTGGTATAAGTGAAAAAAGAATTAAATAAATAAACAAGTAGAGAAAGGTGTAGATTTCCCTTCAGCACAGCCCCATCTCCAGTGTCATTTCCTCCTTCCTAAAATACTGGGCACAAGCAGTCAGGGAGGACAAGCTTGTCAGGCCCAGTACCAAACCAGACCTCATCTGCAGGTTTCTGGGTTGTTTTAGTTTTGTTACCTGTGCATGGCCAGGTGGCTCTGAAACTCTGCAGTCAGATCCTGAAGGGACGGCAGGGAGCTCATAGGGAATGCAGACAAACTTCAGAAAGAGGAATTATTGCCCTTTTGCCTGGGGTGTAACAAGGCAGACTGGGGCAACTGCACCAGAAATCTCTGCCTGCACATCTTGGCCTTGATTTTGGGGGCATCAGCTGCCCGGGCAGGCAGGCGTGAGGCAGAGCTGGGAGGAGCAGGCGTGGGGCAGGCAGGGGCACAGGGCTCTGCCTTCAGCTCCTTCCCAAAGCAGCAGGACTGCTCCATCTGATAAACCCTTTGAACAATCGATGGTAAAGCACCTAAAGCAATAGGAGAACCTATTCCTGGTGCCTTTCATGTTTAATGGCACACACAGATTTCCATATTCCTCCTGCTTCTGTTGATAAATAATCTGGATGTTCCTTCTGGTTGCTTTTATCCAGACACAAAGGACAGTGCAAGCTACCTGCTGTGCCTCATCTTTTCTCCTGATCGGCTCTATTTAAAATGAAAATCCAGCCAGCAAAAGGACACCAAGGGCTGCTTGTTCAGTATTCCCTCTGTGCTTAGATGATTACACCAGGGAAGAAAAAAAGAGGGACAGCAAAACCAAACAGTGGGAAGCCAGGATCCAGCAGTAGGAGGGAAGAAACTTTTTATCCCCCAACTATTGCAGAAAGCCAGAAGAGGATCTGTAAGTGAATTGCAATTTGTTCTCTCCTGACCCTTGTCCAGGGAGGACTGCAGTTTTACTACCTCATTTTCAAGTATTTCCGCCAGCCTATGCTAATTTTCCTCTCCACCCCCACCAAGACTTGTTCCTACACACCTGACTTCAGCTTTATCTTCATCTCTTAACGCAGCTTGAATCACCATTCCAGACCCACCAGATTTATGGTTAAAATTAAAGCTCTGGCAAGCTTCTGTCACTATGTTGCCCATTACCGTGGTACAATATAATGTAATTAATGTTTTTATGTTAAAGGAAGAGGAGGCACATATGTTCCTCAGCTGCTGATGAACAGATTTATAGGTAACACATCTGAGTCTGTGCCCGTGTTTAGACGTCAGCCTGACAGACCACTAATCATTTTCTAAAGGCTGTGCACCGCTGCCCTGCTTCCCTAGATTTGCAAGCAGGACTGTGCTGGGATGCCATAGAGAGATGATAGATTTCAGGTGACACAAGGGGAGGAAGCAAAACATCAGTAAATGTTTCAGCATATCTATCTCTTCATAAGCAGATGTTCTTGCTTAACACGTACCATTAAGCTGGAGCACACCGTGTGCCTTCTTAAAGAGAAACCTTCTTAAAGAAGCACCCCAGCCAGCCTCTTCTGGCCTCAGAAACTCCAGCCCTATTTCCAGAAAAATCTTTGGCATGGAAGAGTATTGGGGTTCCAATACCTCTGAGGATCCAGCCTTGCAGAGAAATGGCTTAATAACAGTGAGACGAGTTCTCTGGGCATGCTTTGTAAAATAAAAGGTTTTAATAACCACAAAAATAATAAGCATTATAGAATAAAGAAAGACAAGCCAAACACAGTGTAGGAAACACTCTTACAGTGGCTAAGGCAGTCCAAAAAAGCCCTGAGCCCCTCTGTGCTGTTCCTTTAGTACCTGATTGTTTAGGGGGGGCATTTGGCACCTTGCCCAATGAGACTGGCACCAGGCTTTGGGATGCACTTCCTGCACAGTCACTGTCTCTGTGCTGGCACTGAGCCAGGTACAATGGGCAGGCCATAGAAAATTCTGGTGTAACTTCCTTACAAGTTCCAGGGTAAGCTGGAACTCTTTCCCTTATACAGAGACACCTGCTTGGGTGTGGAAATTCACTGCTGCAGCAGAGGGGAGGCTGCCACCCACAGGACTTGTGGTGTCCACAGCCACCCAGAGGACTTGTAACTCAGAGAGACCCTCCTCATCCTTTCATGCCAATGCCATTTTGACTGCACTCAGCAAAAAGGCATAGTGTTGGTCCATGGGATGGACACCTCTCTCCATTGGTTCAGCAACACAAACAACACCTGGGAGAGAGGGAAAGGAATATTGAATACCCAGAAATGTTATAGGAAGAAAAGTTATTTACACAAAGCTACCTGGGAAAGAAGAAAACTGACAAAAAAGTCCCTGGAAACCTAGTAATTCTCAGGCCTCAGAAAATAAGGATCACATTTCTCTTCTCGTTTGTTTATTTGATTTGTTTGCCTCCTGTGCTCTGCCCAGCCTGGCTCTGCTGCCCCTCTGCTGTGCCCAGCGAGGGCTCCTCGGGCACCTGCCCTGGCCCAGGGTGGGATGGACATGAGTGAGACCCACAGGTCAGCATGGGACAAGTGTGGAGCTTCCACCTCTTCTCCAACAGTCAAATTTTCCTTTAGATTTTGGGGGGTTTATGCACTCCAGTAACAGCAGTCAGTAATGTGGGGCTTCCTTTCCCTTCCAGCCCAGTTCCTAGGGGACAGGGCATGGATAACAGGGGAAGACCCAAGGCCCCAGCCCACTGTCCTGGACATCAGAGAAAGGAATTCCTCTTCTTTTGAAAGTGCAATGCTCAGCTCTCCTTTAGGGATTTAATTAGCCTGAAAAATGCGAGTTTTCTCCCATACTTATAGCTGGGGGCTGCTTATGCATTTTGGTGAGTCATGCTCCACTTCCAAGCACAGGCTCTCCTTCAGAGCCCACTGTACTCAATCTACTGACTACTGACTTAATGGCATTAAGGAAAAATAACGCAGTTTAAGAAAATCTTTGCACAGAGCAGATTTTTTAACCTATACTAAAGCCCATTCTGGGCACTCTCATTCAGAATTAAAGTGGTTTTAATTCAAGTTAGTGTTTGAGTTAAATCTAAATTAAATTTGAATTTAAATCATTAAATCTGCGCGGGGATTTAATGCAGTTTACATAATCAATTTTAGGTTCATAGCCTTCATTAATTTGGATGACTATCATCCACTCTTTGCTTACTTAAAAATAGTTCTAATGCATTTATTAGTATTATACTCCTCAAACTGGGTTATTCTTGAAGAAACAGGGAGTTTGAGCTTTCTTTGAAGTTCCACAAAATGAGAGTATCTTGCTGAAGAAAGTCATTTTGTTCTCACGCATATTAAGGGCAGGGAGGGCTTTTAATTCCACTTAAAGAGCTTCTGTGCTGTCACAGGCAGTAAAGCAGGCACAAGGAGCAGGGCTCTTCCCTCATTAGCAGCAGCAGGGGAGCCCAGGCGGGGGCTGCACTCATGGGAGACATCCCAGCCCGAGGACCAAACACAGCAGTGAGCCCTGGGTGGGCAAACAGCACATCTGGAACCTCCCCAGACCACAGTGAGGGGTGTGTGGGCACTGGGTGGGCAAACAGCACATCTGGAACCTCCCCAGATCACAGTGAGGGGTGTGTGGGCACTGGGTGGGCAAACAGCACATCTGGAACCTCCCCAGACCCCACTGAGGGGTGTGTGGGCACTGGGTGGGCAAACAGCACATCCACCACCTCCTGCAGCAGCCCCAGACCAGAGTGAGGGGTGTGTGGGCACTGGGGATCCCACAGCAGATCTGCCACCTCCTGCAGCAGCCCCAGACCACAGTGAGGGGTGTGTGGGCACTGGGGATCCCACAGCACATCTGGAACCTCCTGCAGCAGCCCCAGACCAGAGTGAGGGGTGTGTGGGCACTGGGTGGGCAAACCTGGAACCTCCTGCACCAGCCCCAGACCATAGTGAGGGGATGTGGGCACTGCAGATCCCCTCTGCCACAGTTTTTGGTGTATTTGTGTTATGATTTCACCCCAGCCAGCAGCAAAGAACCCCCTGCCACTCCCTGTCTGCCCCAGCAGCAGAACTGGGTAGAGAAAGGGAGCAGTAAAAGTGAAAACGTCATGGGTTGAGAAAAAGAAGGTAAATCAAAAGCCACGAGTGCAAGCAGAGCAAAACAAGGAGTTTGTTCCCCATTTCACATGGGCAGGCAGATGTTCAGCCATCCCAGGAAAGCAGGGCTCTGCCACAGGTTTGGGAGGACAAATTGCATCCCCCTGAATGTCCCTGCTTCCCCCTCTTCTTCCCCAGCTTTGTACACTGAGCAGGATGTCACAGTCTGGAATTATCCCTGCCATCCTGTGTGCCCCCCAGGTTCCTGTGCACCCTCAGCCTCCTCACTGGGCTGGGGTGAGACACAGAAAACACCTCAGTGCTGTGTGAGCCCTGCTCAGCAGTGACAAAAACATCTCTGCTGCATCAATTCTGCTTTCAGGGAGACCCAAAACACAGCCCACCAGAGCTACTGTGGAAAAACTGACTCTGCCCAGCCAAAGCCAGCACAGCTTGGAAATGCAGCCACTCGTGCAGAGCCCCTGCTTTTCCCCCTCTCCATGAAGTGCCAGCATTTGTGATCAGCCTCCCTCTGTCACCAGATTTCAGAGGAATGCAGAGTGGATTCATTTTACAGTATCAGAACCAGCTGCTCACAAAAATAGCTTTCTCTCTCCCAAGGTCTAGTAATCATTTCAGGAGACAAGCAGAGAAGAGGATATCTCAGCTGACACCGGAGAGCACAAATGTTGACACAAATATGAATCTGAATTTTCTGACAGCAGCTGATTGTGTTGCTTTAGAAGGTTTAACAGACATGCCACTCAGCCGACAAGGCCCTGTTTAATGCTTCACTTTAAGTATTTGTATGATCTTGGGGGCTGTCAGCTCTGGGAATTGCAGAGTTTGAGAGCTGGTGCAGCAATCTCCCTGTGTGTTACACCTGTTAGAGCACAAAAAATGCCTCCTTTGGGCTGCTGCTGATCTGAAATCCAGGGGCATCCACATGCACAAGTGGTGCTGAATCTTTCCCATGCTTTCCCTCCTTTATAGCTACTTTTTAAGTGCCCATGCTCACTGAGTGCCCGTGGCACCAACAAGGGGTGTGAAAATGCAGGGGTGTCACAGAGGATGTGCCTGCCCACAGCCTCTGGAACCTCAGCTCGGATTGCTCGTGCCTCAGGATATGATTTCTATCACTGGAAATCTATTAGCCTGGTCTGTGTTGCTTCTTATTTTCAGTTGATTGGGGAAATCGAGTTTCAAACAGTCCAGTCAGCATTAGAAGGTTTCAATACAGTGGGTTTTGTCCTGTCATTTTTTTTTTCATGGATTCGCAAATCCCCTCAAATTAGAATTTGGGGCAACTGGAACATTTGGATGAAGGCTGGACTGTTCCTAGGAGAACTGAACTGCTCTGTTATACTTGCAAGCTGCATTTGTATATTGCTTGCTTCTGGGGATCTGAAATTCCATGGGAATGCACTGAAAATTATTAAAAATTAAACTTTGTATCTGCTCTGTGTGCTCAGCATTAATGTTGTCTTTCATTGTCTCCTAATAGCGATAATTAGGTGTTGCATTACTCTTGGGTATGTCTTGTAGCACCCCTGGGAGGGCTTCTATGCACAAGATAAATACTAAATACTAAATACTGTATACATGAAACTAAACTTTGTTGAGATAAAGCCTCTGTTGGTTTCATTTTTATAATGCTCGCTTTCAACTTCTTCTTCCAGACCCACAAGGCTCTCTCAGAATTTTCCTTTATCAGCTGTTTCTTATTCCTTCTACATCCTAGGTGCTGTTTATCTTTCATTCTGCACCAGTGTCATCCTCACCACAGAATGAGAGGCAAACTCTCCTCACAGTAAATACAGCAGTATTTCAGTATTTTAAGTGCCAAACAAGGAGAGCTGTGAAAAGTCACTTGGAGACAGGCTGGGCCATCTCTGTATGGACAAACATCTTGTACTGCAGTCCTCATGGTCAATAGTTCTCTTCACTGGGACAGAAAAATAGAAATTTGGCTGTATGTGATAATAATTATTACAATTATGTTGGTGATGATGGAAATAAGAAATAGAAGAAGAAGAAAGTAAGCCAGTAGTGATGGGTATCTTCAAATTCTCAGCATTTCTGGACACCTGGAGATTTTCTTAGGCTGACTTCTGTGTTCCAGTTTAAAATTCCTGGCTGTTACATGGCAATCTGAATTCCTCACATGTACCCACACAGGCACAGTGTCATAAAATGCTCCACACTGAGTGACTGTTCAGTTCTTCTGCCAGGAGTGGTGGACACAGGGAAGCCAAGTAGATAGCAAATGTTTAGTGAGGCTGGGAGAAATGCTCTGAGAATACTGTCAAACATGACTATTTTAGAATTTTTTGCTGTAATTCCTAGATACTTTAAAATGGGTCATGTGTTCCTACTTTTAGGGTTTACAATACTCTAGACAAAACCAGGTGCAGCAGTCAGGTCCAATAAAAAGGCACCCTGGAGCTGCAGAAAAGCATCCATCTGATCTGCGGGTCTTGGCTACAGGGATACAAATCCTGACTTTCAACAATAGAAAAATGGAGAAAGTGATGACAAAAATAAAGCTGCAGCAATAATTGTCTGAGGTGACTTGAGTGGGCCTTCAGCATTCAACCCCCCCATGATAAAGCACATGGGTTTGGGGTGCTATTTATTTAGGATTATTACTGCAGCTCTTATCATAAAATGGAATTCTGGAGCTGAGTGACCACCTGCTGTTCCTGTTGATGCTCAATTTGCAAACAGTCAAGTACCATTTGGTTTGTGCCAGCTTGCTGCATTACTTCAGCCATAAAAGATATTGTGTAACCTAACAGCAGCTTTTTAACTAAAAATAGGTGTTCTGCTTATAGCCAGTAGAAGCCTGGTATTTAATGATTACAATACAATGTATTCAGATTCTTTCAGCTGCTTCAAGCTGTAAGAACAGCTTTTTCAGCTGCAACAAATGGGGCAAACCTCCTTAAAGAAAAATTTAGTAACAGCAGCAGGCTGAGAGACAAGACAATTGGCCAAATTTACTGCTGCCATAGCCCTGCAAAAGGCTGCCTGTGTGACCTTGGGCAAGCCTTCACATGTGGCTTTAGAAAGGTTAAGGATTTAAAACCCCTCCTGAAGTTACTAGCAGGCCCTGGGTCTAAGCACCTATGAAAAGCAGAGCCTTTAATCCTCACCATTTGTCATTCTGATACCACAGGAGGATAAAAGGAATCTTCTGCTTTACCCTCAGAGAGCCGGACCAGGCCCCTGCTTACAGGGTCCAGTCTGAATTCCAGGGGTTTTATTTTTCTTATTATAACAGATCACCTGTCCAGAAAGAGGTCAGGAATTGCAGTTACCTGAGAAGGGAAGTGTGATCTTCTGTTTACAGGGAGAGGCTGACAGTCAGAGCTCCTGGGAGCTGCTGTTATATCACATTATGGCTTTGGGCAAGAGGCTTTAGCTCTGTCTTTCATCCAACCCACCTGCAACACTTCCATCCCCCGGGTGTGCTGATGCTTCATGGTTATTTATAAAACGCCCAGGGATGGCTGGAGATTTAAGCACCCCAAAATGAAACCCACAATCCTTGGCAGTGGAGGTGCAGAGGAAGGGATCTGTGCCAGGGCAGCACAAAAGCTTTTCACTCAGGTTCCTGTGGCACAGGACATGTTAAACAGCAGCAGAGATTCCTTATCCATTAACAGACCCTCTGTGGGATGAAGGGAAAGGCAAACTCTGCCTCCATTTTGCTGATATTAAGGATTTCAAACAGATAATAAATTACACGTGAACACTGTTGCTGTGCATCCATCCTGAATCCGGCCCCTGGGGTTCAATCCCGCTGCTCTCCTGTGGCTGGGAATATCAATGCCCTGAAACAAGGAGCTAAATTCTGTATCTCACCAGGGCAAGAGCACCAAAGGGGGGGAAGGAGCGCAGTCCTGGCTGCCCACCCGGGCGGGGGAGGAGATCCTGACCCCATCTCCTCGTGTGATGAGCACGGGTGGGAGCGGCACGAACGGGAGCACACACACGAAACTTCCATCAGCATCTCTGTCAGGCAGGTTTGGTTCCGATGAGAGGGAAGGAGGAGGAGGCTCTGTGCCCGCTCAGGAATTCAGCCTGGCAGCTCCATCCAAGCCTTTTCTCACAGCACCCTCGTGTGCTCTCTGCTGAAAGTGCGCTGTGCCACCGGGGGACTGCCGTGTCTTCCAGCAGCGCCGTAACTGGTTGAAAAAACTAATTTAAATTAAATAGGACAGCCAGTACATATTAATTAAGTATCAATTGATTCTTAAAAGAGTACTTATTGAGGGTTCTCAAGTTAGGAAGGGATAAATCTGGTTGTCATGTAATTAATTCAGAATGACACAGGAAACAAATGCATATTACATATTTTTCCTCTGAATATTAACTTGTAAAGAATGTTTACATATTCAATTAACATTTAACAAGATAACCTTATACCACATTAATTAGCTATCTGCTAATTAAAAATGTACTAAAATTAATATAGACATTAGAGTCAAGTCAACTGTATAACTGCTTATGCAGAAGGGGAAATCAACATGAAAGATCTGGAAAGGTTCTTTGGGAGAAAATATATGAGAATCTAGACCTATTATGTCCCTGCCAATGATTATGGAAGTCAGAATCTGGCCAAAGTAAACAAGGAGTGGTGGAGTTTATTTTGCCTCATGTACATAATTAATGAAGTCCTTTCTGGCCACCCCTCATCCCAGTGCTTTTGGGTTTATGAAAGTTTTGAAGGTTTATGGAATTAGATTGGATGCTTCTCTTTGGTTTTGGAGGATCAAAACTGGGGATTTTGAGAGATATGCAAAAGAGAGAGAAGCAGTAGTAAACAAGAAGCTAAACAATGGCTTGACCCCTTCAGAAGATCACTGCTGCACACATCTGCCCAGCCCTGTGCTGTAATGTACCCTCCACTTTGCAGGCTGCAAAAAACCAAATGCTCAGTGAACAGTAAAAGGAAAATGAGTGGTTGTCACCGTGTTTGAAAGGACAGTTCTTAGCCATTAAAATAAGACATTGGGTATCACTCGTGGTTGTGCCTTTTGCAATGATTTTAGCATCTGACCATGTGCTTTGGCACCTGTGGAGAATTACAGGAGGTCATTCTGCCTTGCCTTTACCAGTAATTGCAGCTAACTGGAAAATCCAGCCTGTTTCGATTCTAAAACGGGCTGTGGTATTCTGAAACATTGTAAATTGGCCTATTTTTAAATTAATTAACTCTGACAAGCACAGCAGAACTTCAAAAATAAAAAATCACCTCTCTTGCACATAACAGACCTCCTGCTTTCAAAGGCCCACATAGCAGCAGTGCAGCTTCCAGCCAGCACACAGATGGGAATAGTTGCCTGTGTGGATATTTCAGTGTGCCAGAAACCTTTGAAAAATGTCTTAAACTCCTCAGTTTAACAGTCAGCTGCATGGGGTTTATTTCTGGGTGTGTATCTGCACACGTGCATGTGTACTAACACCCACATGATCTTTTGGCATGGTCACCCTTTCCAAACTGTAGCACTGATTTAAGGCTTTGAGATACAACTGGTCTCTTATAATGCAATTGTTGAGCCATTTGCATGCAAACATTCCCACATTCGGTTTTCATCTGAGTTTAATCATAATATGGATATAATTTAATCCCTTTTGTGATCATTTTAAGACCTGTATAGTTCAAAACCTGATGAATGATAACAGAAGTGAGAAGAGCAAATGTGAAGCAAAGGGAGAATTAGGATTTCATAAGGAAAGAATAAGAACAATTAAATACAGGCGTAGCAGTGAAAGGAGTTTGGAAAGATGCCACAGAAAGTGAAAGCAACCGGGATGAGAACAGGACAGGAGGTGGAAGATGTGTGCAAAAATAATGGGAAAAGCTGAAAATAGCAAGTGATTCTGCAGAGTCTGAGTGATCAGCAGAAAGACAAGGAGGACATGGGAGGGAAAGACAGATGTCATGTTCCTGTAATGGAACTGACTGTGCTAATACCCCTGTGAAGCCTCTCAGCACGCCCCTTGTAAATGAGATGTTTTCAGAAGCCTGAGATGATTCAGGCAGAGCTGACAGCCTCTGGTCAGAAAAAGGCCCTGGGTGCAGTCTGTGGCCCTCTCTGCTGCTCCCCAAATCTTACAGAAAGCACAGTCCTCCTCCAAAGCCTTTCCTGAGCTACAGGGACCTTGGAACAAGGCTGAGGATCCCCAGCACACGTGAGAGGCTGCAGAAGCCTCTCAGCCATTCACTGCCATATTTTCAGCTGTGTTAATGAGCCAGTGGCCAGCTCAGTTCCAGCTCAGTGAAATCCAAGCAGCTGGGTTAAACAGCAGTATCAGGCTGGAGAGATGGAACCAGATGTTGGAAAGTTACAGAGCAGTGCTGAGCCCAGAGAGTGAACAAAGGCTGCTAGTCAGTGGCTCTGAAAAGGAGATTAATGCTGGCACTTGGAAGGACCTGACTACAGAAGCATCATTCTCCAGGGAATAGCAGGGACCAGCAGGCTGAGCTGGGGTTACAGCAGCACCAACATTTCTGCAGGGCCAAGCATCATCTGCTTGTTTTCTAACAGGAGAGCAGAATCACAAACTGGATTCTCTCTAGGAAGAGAGCTAAAACACAAACTGAAATCAGAAACAGATTCCAGATGAAGCCATGGCAGTATGAGGCAGGAAGAGGAGGAAGCAAAAACTCAGTGGTTCCATACAACAGACAAAAGTGCTTTTATAAATGGTGAAGTTAGTTCATGAAAAAGATATCCTTGTTAAGCTTCCACTGTGGTTTATGTGGCTGTCTGACAGTGAGAATGCTAGACCTCTAGCCAGAGGAAAACAATTTTTCACTTCTTTAATTGAGGAAGGGGAAAATATACAAAGTAAGCCTTGGTCTTTCCTTTGAGGAGCTGCTAAATCCTGATTATACATTTGTAATTATTGCATGTGTTATATCAATGATATTGATAATATTATATCAATACAGTCTGTGACTGTTACCTAAGACTGCTGGGTAGGATGAGATTCTTGAGCTCAAAACTCCAAGAGCAAAATCATTTTTATTGAGAAGAAAGATGCAGATAAATAGCTTAATCTGAGGTCTCTCCAGGCCTTAGAAGGTTTTACCATCTTCTTATAAGACCAGTTTTGTCCTTCACCAAACTCACTGCAAAATTCAGCTCTCAACTGGGTAGCAGCCTTCTCGTGGACTTTCCAAAGTATGCAATAGTTCAGTGGTCAGTAATGTAGGAATTAATGCAGCAGATTTTGCCTTTCTAAAAGACTTCTTCAAACCCATGGAACTCAGTATGTTCTCCTTTGTGGCCTTAAGAATCTATTTGGAAAATAGCAAGGAAGCATCTACATTGATGAATTCTGTTCCCAGGTCTAGGAGAGAAATACTGGTTTACATGTGAAAGAAACTATCATGTAACTGGGCATGGATAGTACAGTGGGGAAGCATGTCAGCTTTTGGAGGGCTGCTAAAGGTTTCATTCCAGCTAAGCCTGGTCTGAGAATTCTGATCATCTCAAAAAACTTCAGTGCTCTTTAAAGCCTCTGACTTAAATGATTTTAATTTTCCTTGGGGTGTTCTTGCTCTGTGTATTTCGGTGTGAAACATGATCCTGGAATTTTTGGCCATGTTATTATTCCAATAATTTCAGGCAGTGAACTGAGGTAACAAGATCATTTACTAGTCTTTTTTTTGTCGTAACACATGCTGCTTATTTGAGTTTCTTGGTCTCTCTGGATGCCACTTCCCCCATCTGAAGAAAATAAATAATGATAGCTCCTTACAGATGAGTCATCAGGAATAGTTATGCTCATGTTTGTAAAATTCTTTACAGACACTGAGTGTCTTGGCCCTTTCCTATTATTAGATGTTCTGTTACCCTTTTTTCCAGATATATAAATGAACGTTTTAAAACAAAGAGGGTGAGCTGCTACTCATTTTTAAAACATAATGTATGTACATAATCTGCTGGATTCCTCACTCCTCGGCTGATCTATCCACTTTCTTACACTCCTACCAAACCCAAAAGCAGCACAGTGAGGGATTTTCAATTGTATCTTTACTTGGGGGGAAATTTTAAATGAGAATGTCCCTGGAAACAAAGGGGCAAGAAGCAGAGTTGAAAGACAGACAAATAATAACTTTTATTAAATTAGTTTTTAAACTATAATAATATATATATAAACTATAAAAATATAATAACTATATAATAATAAACTTTTATTAAATTATTGAAAACAATAATTTTTCAGTCCTAACACATGGGCAATTGTTACCTATCAGGAGTTTTTAAACATGGAATAGCTAGGTTCCACAGACAGGTTCCACACTGCCCACAGCAGAATTCTTTCACTTTATTCCCTGAGAAAAGGATGGGGGGACAGTGGGGACACAAGGGTGGAAATACAGATGTGCTACAATAGACACCAAAAGCAAGTGAGCATGAATAACTCTCCTGTTGGATTTTCTTCCTCATTAGTTCCTTTCTCCATGTGGAGTTCAGGTATACTCCCAATCCAGGCAAGAATTGTGGTGTCATAAGGACTGGGCTGAGCTAAAGGCTCGACTTTGCAAGGCTGAGAAATGGATTTTCATTCAAGGACCTCCAAAACCTACATATGCCAGTTCCATTCAGGCCAACAACAGCAAAACTCTGATTTACCTTTGTAGAGCCTGGATTCCCATTTATTCATCAGGTTTTCAGGTGCTCACCTTATATTAAAACATTTCTTTCACTTAGGTATCTCCATGGAAACAAAAAACAAACTCCAGAAGCCAGTGTTGGGACAGTGCTGGCCAGACTCTTCCATACACATCCATTAAATATTTGGTAAATGTGGCTGTGCTGATGATGTTAAACCTTTTTGTGGAATCGAGGCATCAATAATAACTCATTACTTCTAAATTAGGACTTAATCTAATGTACAGATTTTGGGACAGTTACATGTCTCTAAGAAGATAAAATTAGATTTTGTAGAGACACGGGTCAGTGAGATGAAGAATTCCCTCAAATTTTGCAGAGTGGAGCTTGGCCTGGCTAGAAGTCACATTAATCATTTTTCAGGTTCAGTTTTGGCATCACAACTCAAACGTTTTACTTTGATCAGACCCAGCATTCAATGAAGGACTTGCAGACACAGCCAGCTTCACCCAATTGCTACTCAAAATAATGTTCAGCCCAGGTCTGCTCAGGATTCAGACCTCAGTCCCACGCAATGATTTGTGCTGGGAATTGAATACTGTTTTCAGGCTCTAACCTTACAGCAGGAAAAGCTCAGGTAAAGAATGATACCCTTCTCTGAATGTCACTCTAACCCATTTTTTACTGCTGTTACATTAAAAAAATAATAATTTTTTTTTTAAATGGCACGTTCTGCAGAATATTGTGCCTAATTTAATAAAAATTGTAAGAAAATTCTTCCTCCCCAGGATTATGAATTTGCTGAAACTACACCGTGCTTATGAATGACTTGGTAAAGACTCCTGTTACCTTCAATGGTCTTTGGATCTGATGCTAAGTGAGGCAGCATAAATAGATCAGTATTTGGAGGAAGGTTTAACTGTGCACTATCAATTTCATAGCACCTTTAAACCAATATTTACAATAGCTAGCATCAAGTGATTCACTACTTAAAAGGCTCCCAAACACACTATTGACAAACCTGCAATTTGCCTGCCATTTCCAAACTCTGGATGAGTATTTTTGGCTCCCCTCCTCATCCCCCTTTTCTTTTTAAACTTATATTGACACTTAACTTTTTCAGCACAGAATATATATTGACAGAGCCATCAAGACAGCAAACACATTAAACATAAAACAACAAGAAAAAGCTCTAAATAACACAAAACTGGACCTACAAGCATGCATGCTGAAGAGCTTTAGGTAGCTGGGTCTGCAAAGAGACCCTCAAACTTCCATTTGGGCTTTTATAGAAAACAAAACAAAATTAAACCTTGCAATTATACAGACAACAACAATTTATGGTGTCAGGTAAAGACCAGATTTGGCTTCTCTGGCTCCAGCCATCCAGGAGTTTGTTAATCACACAAAGAACTTGAAGCTGTTCAGAGCTGCCTTGCTGAGAACTTCACCAGCAAAGCCTCTGCAAAGATCCTTGTCCTGTAAAATCAAGTATTGCTGGTTTGAATGCTGATTCTCAGCTCAGCCAATGGACAAGGCAAAGCACAGCTCTTCCCTTGCCCAGGATGGACCTGCAGTCAGGCTCAGGAGCCACAGGGCATCAGGACTTTACTATGCAGCATCTGTGGCTCCCCTAGGCCCTGCTTTCTCTGCCAAGGCCTGAGAGGAGACTCTGGCCCGTAGTTTTTGTCAGGTTTCTTTCATCTGTTATTTGTAGGAAAGAAAACAGCTGCAGGCCAAGAGCACTTGGGGCAGTGCAGCAGCAGGGAGAGCAGGAGCTCTGCCAGGACCCCTCCCTGGGCACACCACAGCACAACAAAAACTGCAGGCAAAGGAAAAGCTGTTTTCTCACAGGGCCTGAAGAAGTATGGACATTTTCAATCCTCTGCCTTCAGTTCTGGACTTTGATACCCTTCTGTGCCTTCTCTGTGCTCAGCAATCTTGAGGCAACAGTTTTGATTGCCCAGTCTGTGCATCTTCTCCTTTAGAGAGCATCCCTGTCTCAGCAGGATGCAGCATTACAGCACAGCCATTTGCTTCAGGAAAGGGTTTCCTTCCCTCTGGCAGTATGATCTCCTCTCATGTTTGTGGATCTGGGCTTATCAAATAAACATTGGTTTCGTAACCTCAGAAACAAAACTCCTCATTCTTGAGCTGCATGAGGAATTCTGGCCTGATTTTAGGCCTCTCAGAGGATTAAGATTATGGCTGGAGGTTGCAGGGTATTTTCTTTTTGGAATTTTCTCCATTTCTGAGGCACAGGATCTACAGGTTGAGCACGCAGAGGCTCAACTTCTTCCTACAGCCAGAGGGTTGCAGGTATTTCTGAGTCAGTGCAGGCATTCCCAGGATAAGAATTACCAGGGCTCAACATTACAAAGTTGGCATCTGAGTCCTGCTACCTTTAGTGGGGCCCTAGGGAAGGAGAGCAGAACGCTTTTCTCAGATTTTATCTCTTCTGCCAACAGGAGATGTGGGAAAGCATCTGTGGAAGAACTGCAATCACCACAAATCAGGGCAGCAGTACCAGGAAAAGCGCAGCGGCACGGGAGGCATCAGGCACCACACAAACCTGGCAGGAGCACTGCCACTCCTCACTGGAATGTGTCCCTCAGCTGGGGACTGGAACTGCAGTTAGAGGAGTAAACTCTCAGGGTTGTATCTCCCTGAGAGTCTCCTTGGAGTTTCTGTTCCCCGGGATATCAGGGTCTTCCCCCAGGGTTGCTGTTCCCTGAGATTCCTCGGGGTTGCTGTTCCCCGTGGTAATCAGGTTTTCAGTCTTCTCTTAGCCCTGGGTGTTTCACACCAAAGCCAGAGAGGACAAGCTGAGTCCAGCAGTGTTATCAAGGCTGTTTATTCTAAATTATCTCTCAGTTCTTGTCCAGCTCTGCAGGGCGTCCCCAGCAGAGCAGGACACGCGGGGACTGGGCGGGTCAGAGATCCCCAAGCCTTCAGTGCGGGATCTCCCACCCAACCACTGTCCAAGACATGTTTTTTATTTACAAAATTTTACCAATATCTACTACCTACAGTAACATGTAAATTCTACTCTAAACCAATCTCTAAAGTCCAACTCAGGAAAAGATGGGGGACGAGAGCAAGAACAAGGAGCACAGGGGCCACTCCCCAATTCCTCCAGCTTGTCTCTTCAGCCCCATGTACTAAGAATCCTAATTTCTATATTTATATTCTATAACAAACTAGCTACTATTTATTTTTAAATTCTTAGGGTTTGTGATTCTTCCTGCATGTGAGTATTCACTGCCATGGCAGGGATCAGAGGCAGTGTCCTCCTGGGCTCTGTGTGAGGCTCTGACCCCCCTGTACAGATCCCAGACCCCCTGTCCTGTCTCCAAACCCTCCAAGGCAGCCAGAGCGATGTCCTGGACTCCGACAGTAAATGCCCTGAGAATGCACACACAGCACCTCGGTGTCACTGCAGATGAAGTGTGGCTTCCTCCTTCTGCTCCCAGGCCCATGGACTGCCAGCCACGTGTGGAATTGTCCTGCCAGCAGAGTCCAGCCAGGCTGCAGCAGGGGGATCTGCTCAGTGCAGCAGTCCCTGCTGGGCTGGAGGCACACTATGAACACCCACTGGTGGGAAACGATTGTTTTTAGAGTGCTGAGTGCCACAGAAGGTCTGTACTTGATAAATAATTCTCAGACAATGTGGGAATTGCTGAAAACCTGGGAAAAAGTCAGGAAGAACTGGAAATATGTCAGTACTTTTAGTGGTAGGTATTGGCAGGGGGTGCTCAGTGCTATGCAGCTTAGGTGACCTGACATAGCTGGTGACAAAGCTTTCTTGGAGTGTCGTGTTTCTACAAAAACACCTTTCAGCCTTCTGGTTCTACAGCTATGCCACACTTGCAAGCTCTAAAATCACAACATAACACTCCAAAATATCTCCTTTTGAGCGAAGGAAATCTAAGAAGAAGAAGAACACGATGCAGCTCTTGCAGTTATATCTGAGCTCCTCGTGCCTCTGGTCTCAGCCCCCTCGGTAACACCATGAGCAGAGCACGGTGTCATTGCTGCAGGGCTTGGCTATCAAGGGCTTCAGTGCCCTGTCACATTTCCCAGGGAGAGCTGGCAATTCCCACAGGATCTGTTATCCCTGGCTAGTGAGCACTCATTTTTTTTACACCTTTAAGGGAAAAAAAAAAAAGAAA
>VXBR01007851.1:438030-486204 GCA_013400215.1 Cisticola juncidis | reverse complement strand
GCTCACAGCCCCGTCCCGCTCACAGCCCCGGGCGGCACCGCCGGCTCTCGGAGCGCTCCTATGGAACACAGCAGCCCCTTCATCTCCCGGCTGGGGGCTCGTTCTCTCACTAATCCCGAAATTATCACCACAGGGCTGGGCGGACTGAGGCCTCCCTCTCCCTCGTCTTGCTCTGTTCACCCAGGCATGGAATTGCCACCAAGGGGCATTAGGGGGTGCCCCGGGAGCTGCTGCTCACACCCTCGTAACTCGCTGGGTGCAGGATGAGGCCAGCACCCCTGCATGTCTCCACAGCTAAAACCCCAGGTGTTTTCCTGCACTTGGGAGACTTTGGAGAGGAGCCATCCCCTTGCTCCACGGAGGCCAAGGGGATGCCAGGTTAACAGGACAGGGTGACATGCTGCACAGGACCTGCACAGAGGAGGCTGCACCCCAGAGAGGGCCATTCCTGACATGGGACTCTGTGCTGCTGCCCCAGAGCTCAGCACAGAGGCCCTGGAATTGGCTGACAGCCCCTAATGCATTTTTGATTTCCCAAATATGTGCCCTTCTGATCGTAGTAAGACGGATAAAGAGACTTTAATCAGCTGCTATGAGGAATTATGGATGGCTAATTGTGCCTGCCACCTTCATTACATCTCTGCCGCCTAGAGGGCTTATAAACACTTAGAAAGACCCTTTCAAGCCTTCATTAGCTGCACACCAAAGGCTTCGGAAATAATTGGCCGCTACAACTTAGAAATTGGCCACTGGGCTGTAAAATACCAGCCATTGGGAAAGGCTCTTAATTCGGACTGGTGCTTTGATACAGCTTGATTCTGGTTTCAAGGCTGCAGTGGAGCTCTAATCTCTCATTAGTGCTGTGATGAGGAGTAAGTCTCATTAGCATCGACCTGAGAAGTGGCACCAAAGCTTTCTAGTCCCTCTGATGGAAGAACCTCAAACCAAAGAGGTGCAGCTCATCTCCCACACCAATACAGCAACCCCAGACAGCTTCTCTGCTCAGTGGCTCTGGGCTCTATCCCTTGTATCTTCTGTCCTTTCTCCCATTTATCTGGGTGCTCCAGCCCCTGCCTGCAACCCATAACCTGAGGGTCCCTGTGGGTTGGCAGCTTTACCTGCTGCTGTGTCTCCCTGGCAGGTGGGAAAAGGGCTGTTAGTGTTTACCACATTATTATTTTTGAAGACTGTAGAAGGTACAAAAATGCAAACGGACATTCTTGTTTCATACAAATAAAAACACTGATCACAATTATGCTTTGCTACCTGCAATCCCTTCTGAGGTCTGGCCCTTGAGATGTCACACCTTTACTGACAGAATTTTTAAAACCTGGACAAGTTGCACAGCTGCTGCTGGCTCATCCTGTGAGAGACCCTAATGACACAGGTGAGGTGCTGAAAACCCCTTCCCTATCCTTATGGATCTGTGTTCAGAAAGGGAGGAATAAGAGGCTCCAGCCCCACTGGGATGGCACAAGCAGGCCAGCCTTGGGACCATCTTCTCAGCCCTAACAAGCTGCCACTAATGTCTCCGAAGCAAAAGCTCAGTGTCTTCTCTGCCATGGCAACAGGATGTTGCCTCTTCCAGTGCATCCTCCAGAAGAGAAATGCTGGAAAAGGCAACCACTCTTCAAGTTAGGGAGAATTAGTTTGCCCAATCTTTTTTGCAGGACACTCATGCACTGACAAACCCTGTCTGTGGCTACCTGGACAGGCTGTCTCAGGCTACCTGCAGTAAAGTTCTCTCCTGCAGAGCCCTTCCCACAGCCCATCCCCATTCCTGCTGCTAAGCCCTAAGAGGATGGGTGCAGACTGCCCAGCAGGACTGTCCCTGTCTCCTCTTTCTCCAGCCATGCCCAGAGCTGCCCACAAACTCAGCCAGGACCATTCACCAGTGCACACTCTTACCTGCCAAGGCTGCCATTCCATTCACAAATACAGGCAACCATCAGCTCCTGGCTCCTCCTAGGAAAAGGTGCTCATTTGGAGGAATGATGAAAGCAGTTGGCAGGGAAAAGCTCAAGAACTTCACTACAAAAGAGAGAATCTATTTCAATTATGGTAATATTAACTGGCACCATACACACAGGGGAAATTTGTGCCTGTATCCTTATTTAAGCCAGTGACAATTCACAGGCTTTCAAGCAGAACAAACCAGAGGAGATTGGGTTTTCGTCTCTGTGACACCACATAGTGCTGTTAGGTGCCTTCCCCATAACAGTTTTCTGTACAGCTCTTTGACAGCTCTCCCCTTATCCTGAGTTTTGAAGGTTTCCAGAACTCTGTGCTCACTCAGAGCAAGCACTGTTTGTATGACTGCCCAGTTAGTGCTCCAAAGGGAAGTCTGCAACTTGGGATACCACTGGTAAGGATAAAGATATGGTGGGAAGAGAGGTGACATGAAAATCTTCTCTACCCAACAATTTGCTCTCTTTGACTGCGAGTGGAAATAAGAGCCACTTAGGACGCTGTCTTTGCTTCATATAGATAACATATTTATTGAAAAATCTGCTTCACCAACAACGGTGAAATCGTGACCAAAAATTACAAAACATCATGGTAGTTGGCTTTATAAAAATAAACTGCAGGAGTATGCCTCACTGATTTGTACTGGTCTCTCTCAGTCCCCTCCTTTAATGGTGCACGTTATACTCTTCAGCATAATACCATTCTAGAAAATTGCATTCCATCCAAAAAAATGCACTTGTTTTTCCTTAGCAGAGGTCCTTAAAGTGACTTTTCCCCCGCCCTCCCCAATAATAAATATAGAAAATAGCCTCTAAACAAATAAATTTTAGTTTGGTCAGCTTACAAAAAAGGTCCATTTTCCCCCTCTTGGGATATGTAGTGACTAAGCAGCCATTTAAACCGTATTCAAGTCTTTGGTGGCTCCTGCTGCTTAAAGCTGCAGTTTTATGTACAGATGATCAACTGAGGTTCTTTTTTCTCTCCAGAAACCAAAGACTATGAGATGATGTCAGATGCACATCCGCTGCACCTCCACTGGGAGCGACCCACGGCCCCTGAAAGCAGTCAGAGGTGATCTTTGGCACGGCAGAGCTCTCACACAGAAGGTGTCTTTGGTGGGTGAACCTGCTGCATCAGCTGCGGGCGTTTCACGCGCGGTTTCCGTCTCTTTGGCCTGCTCTTGGCTTTGTTGATCTGCACCACGAAGAACGCCAGGACCACCATGGCGCCGAGAAAGGCAAACACAGGAATGGTCTGTCCCACGTCCTGGTTGTACCGGCCCGGCATTATACCTACAAAGGAAAAGAGCTTTGGAAGCAGCAGCCACCACGTGAGCCACGATGGCTTTGTGGTGCTAATGCCATCTACCAAAAGGATCTGCCGCTAACTCCTGTTCAAAGCCCAGGCAGCCATTAATCAGATTACATTTCAGACAGGAAGATTAACAGCTGCAGACCGATTAGTGAAAATCAGATGGGATGCTAACCTTACAGAAAAGCACCAGAATTTCCACCTTGACCTATTTGGGCACATGAAAGCATAGCCCAGATTTCCCTGTAACAACAATCTTCTGTTTTGCATTAGGAGAGAGATGCAGACACTTGACCATAATCTTAGTACTAAGTAATTGCTGTAATTCAAATCCTGATGGAACGAGGAAAGTGATTTCATGCTTGCTTGCTCCAGAGACTGTGCACACAGTGAAGATGAGCTAGAGAAACAAACCCTTCATTTTTACAGGTGTCTCTGGTCTAGCAGCTCAGACTGGGAAAAAAGCACATATGAGGCTTTCCATCTGCTTGCAGCTTGGGCTGCAGTGCCAAGCTTGTACAGGAGAGCTGCCCACCTGAAAGCTGTTTTGAGTGCTAGACAAGGAGGAGTGCTGGGGTTACCAGTGAGGGAGCAGATGAGCAGGCAAATGAGCATGGAGAGCACAAAGAGGGTGACCCAGTGGGAGAAGCTCTGGTTGCACCTGCTGCTGTAGAAGATGGCTACACACGCCTGGTCTTAGTGTAACAGCCACACACACCTTGTGTCAGTGTAACAGCTCACCAAGGTGCCACTGACAAACTTTTCTGGGCTCTGCTCTTGTGCACTCACAGAAGGAATTCTAATTAGCAGTAGCTATGGGGCCAGCTCCCAAGGACAGATGCTACTGCTGACCCATCAGTTGAACAGCATCCAAACCAACCTCAACTATTGAAATGCACCCACCAAGATCTTCCTCCCCATATGTCACGCACACTTTCTATTGAACAAACCATTCATATGCAAAAAAAAAATCTTCATCAGACAGCCTTTTATAACACAGCCACACTATTATATATATGTTTTTCACAACTGAAAATAAACAGTGGCCTCTCATATGGCTGTGCTGTGTTTTGGGTTTTTTCCAAAGCTTATGCAAAAAGCAAAACCAAACTTTCACACTTTTCAGTATTTACCTCCAGGAATGTCCCACGCTCCACTTTCTCCAGGGGACAATGGTCTCACTTGGGGTCGATTCTGCCGAAAACTGGGCAGTGCCACTTTATCAAGGTCAATTGACAGTAATTTCTGATGTTTCCAAAGGTTGCTAGAAGAAATTTAAAGTCAGAGGTGGCTGCTCACTTACTTCATTAATGAAAGGAATTTTGTAGCAATATATAGAGAAAGTGACAGTATGTATACAACCCACGTACAACTCACTACTTTGGACCCAAATGATGACCTGATCCTTCTGAAGGTTGCAGACCTCCAAACTTAAATTCAGACACCACAGGGACATAACCTAGATTGGCAACTATTTACCAAGAACTTCCTTTCTTGCACACACAGACTCCCAAAAGTAACCCAGCAGACAAGCAAGGGCTGTGTGCTGAGCCCTGTCCTTCAAGGGACTGACAAATGGCTCAAGAGAAGGCAGCACTAGGAGAGCTGTCCAAGAAGATGCTGCAGAAAACTCCTTCCAAGGCACACAATGACGATGGGTTTCATCAAGACTGTTCACTCAAAGTTGGAATCACTCAATCACAACCATGACTCGTGAAGTTATTTTTAAAATCCTAGAGTTTCATAGTGTAGCTATTAGGTGAGTCAGAGTTATTCACTGAAGAGGCATTAAGCATTATTTCCTCTTTGCAATCTGGTATTTTTCTAGGAAAAGGCATTACAGCTGTCCCTTTCAAAAGCAAATAGAACAAGTAATTTTTCAGCTGAACTCAAAAATGAGATTTCTTGTATAAGAAAGACATATACCAACCTGGGGGCAGTTTCATTCAAAGGCTGTGGTTTGGCCCAGGACAGGTGAGGACAAGCAGGAAGGGATCGGGGTTTAGGGTCTCCCAAGTGAGCCTCCAGCACCTTTGAGTATCGATGCAAATGGTTACCTGCAACCCACAGGAGAGACTGGCTTACCCAAAGACAGGCAAGACAAGTTACCAACACCAACCCCAAGCTAAACAGTGCTGCTGTAAACCCAGGAGCTGTTTACAGTAATGAGGACTCACAGCTATATATTAGCATTAACCTAAGGGTACCTCACAAAACAGTAAGAGTCTGCATCTACCACAGCAGTTAATGCAAGTTTTTCTGGCAGCATGTGAGGTAAGACTGAATGCTTTATAATGCTCTGTAGCTAGTAACTAGAATGCCCCCTGCAGAACCAGGCATCTGAACATTCCTACTCTATGAAAAGAATGTTATCTTCAGTCTAATCACAACTATATCACAACAAAACCCTCCAAAATGTGCTCTCTTCCAGCAGAACCTCGCAGAGCTCACAGCAAACCAGCCCTACTGGCACATAAGGGATGTGCCCCAGCCTTGCTGCCCTGAGAGTCCCTCGGGTTCGGGCTGTGCTGGCCCCTGAGGCGCTCTCACCTTCCATGCGCTCGGGCAGGGCGAGGCCGGCCCCCGACGGCGGCCGCTGCCTGTTCTCCGAGTGGCTGAGGCTGGGCGGCATCACCCCGTAGGACGTGTACTGCAGCAGGGAGTCCAGCAGCCAGAAGCAATCTGCGTGTCACAGCCCCAAACCCAAAACAAGACGTGTTACACCACTTTTAAAATGGCTTCTCTTTCTGCTAAGGCGGCTTTAGTGACATTTAGAGTTACAATCCATTTTTCTGGCTCCTGCTTTTCTCCTGAAGTTGTAGGCTCACTTTCAGGAAGAAGCAACTTTCAACACTCACCCCACTCCCCTTGCAACACACAAACACAACATTAACTGTTCATCTTAAAGTATCATCCCTTTGTACCAAGCCAGGCTCTTTTGGGGAGCAGAACACAAAGACACAATTTTTGAATACAGGAATTCCAGATTGCGTAAGGCCATCCAAGTTTTGACAAAAAACAAAAGGTTCTTCAGTGGAAGCAAAGAAAGCTCTGAGTTTCAGGTACAATTTTTAACAGGGAAATGAGAACCAACTCGTTTTTTTTGAAAGCACAAAATAAATACCTTGTAAAGAAAAGAAAGAACAAGGTAATGTTTACAGTGCAAGGATATGACTCATTTGCTTTCTCAAGCTTAAAAAATAAACAAATAAAGGAGAAGCTACATTCTGGCTACATCCCAGCTAAAGGTACAAGCATCACCTACAGCAGCTGTAGTACAGACCAGGCTGGGAATCAACACGTGATCATGGATTTCCTTTGCACTTCAAAAGCTCATGATCCCTCACTTTGATTCTCTCCTGAATTATTACTACCTTAATCCAGTGCTACCCCTAAGGAACAAGCACTCCAGCTAGTTCACATCACAACTCTAAAACTTCCCTTTGTAGGAATAGAACAATGCCTTATCACATATTTCCACCACACAGCAAAGTATTTTTCTCAGAACTTCTGCCTCTAGGAACAGTTGGCTGGGAATGGGAGTTAATCTTCATAATCCCAGTGTCCCTTAAACCCTCACCTTTGATTCTTCAAAGAGGTCAAACAGATTTTAAGGATTTATATTCACAAATGTTAGGAATTTTCCTCAGTTAAAGCCACCGATGTCTCTGCAGGAGACACAGCTCAAAGCTCACAGCTTTTCACAATTTAAAAGCTAATTTTAAAGGATTTCTTTAGAGCATTCCACTCTTCCTTACTTCATATATCACACTGAATTTACCAGTATTAGAGAGGTCACAGAGCATTATTTTCCATTACTTAATTTAATATTATTTATCTTCTCTTTTGTTATGTGCTTTCAATAACCTGTAGCAAGCACTAAGGCACCAATGTGCAGGTGTTAGGGCAACTCACAGGAAGCAACTGAAAGGCAATAAGAAAAAATCAGAGAACTCTTTAAAAAACCCAAAATGTATGGTAGAGAAAGAAATGAGTTACAGATGGAGAGCCCCCTTAGGCAGCAAGTTGATTTAAACTTAAAAAAATTAGGCAAGGGATGGATTACATAATGTAGTATTTTAAAATGTCAATGACAAAAGCTTAAAAAATTATAGATGTACTTTTCATCACAAAAGGAAAATTCAGTCCTGTTCAGTGGAAATGCAGAAAAAGACTTCACATATTGGATTATCCTCCTCCCCTCAAGCCACATCTACCAGCTTGTGCTTTACATGTCATGAGAAACCTAAACAACCTCTTAAAAATCTGCAAAGTCAGATCAGACAAACTGCTAGAAAAAAGTTTTTATAAGAATCAGCCAGAGTAGGCAGAGAGCATGGCTTCTCTGAGAGCCACAGAAAATACACACACACCCACACATCCCTCACACAGCTGCTATCTGGAGTTGCAAACAAATGCTTTGACAACAAATGGAAGTTCCTGCTTTCTGACATGTTTACACCAGCTGGTTTGTGTCAAAGTAGGATAACCTGAAAATAGTAATGCACAACTGAAACACTGAATATTACCCACAGCAAACACTGTAAAGGCAACAAGGCAGGCTGAGGTGCAAACTCAAAAGATAAAATCCACTGTTCTATAGAAACATTCTGAAGATATAACTAGGGAAAAGTGGGAGGATCTCCTAATGGCCTCTTCACCAGTTCACATCAAGAATGTGTAACTGTTAGTGCCTTCTGCAAACAAAAACACCACAAAGAAAATCAAAACACCCACAAACAAAACCCCCTTTGCAAAACAGCCCACCCCAAAAATCAGCCCCCAAAGCTTGTGGAACAGAAAAGAAGAAATGTGTGTGGGAACAGCCCCATTTATCAGAGGGCAATCTAATGGGGGGCGCTCTTTCGCTGTAAATGCACCTCACAGCATTTCAGTAGAGCTCTGCAGAACTGAGATTCATCCCCAGTAAGGAATATTTAGAGTCCCTAAAAGCCATCTGCTCGTGGTGGGGCTGTAAAGGCCTGAGGACAGCTGTCAGGGCAGGACAGGGGCTCTCCCTGCAGGGCTCACACACCTTTCTGCCGGTGGCTGTCATCCAGGCAGTTGGAGTCGCCGTACAGAACTATTCTGCCACCGCCCTCCGAAGGAACTTGGTAAAGCCCCAAAATAGGGACGTTTTCAATTACAGCAGTCTCCTGTTTCAAAACTTCAAGACCTAAAGCAAAGCACAAAGAAATTTCATAGCCTGCAGAGCATCAATATCAATCTACCCATGAAACAACACAGCCTGCGTTTCCAACTGACAAATGCAACAATGCCCCACACCATGTCACACATTATTGCAAGAAGTTTTCAAAATCCCCATGATGTTATGATAAAAATCAAACTGCTCCAAGACTCTGATTGCAAAGTTTCCCACTGATAATATTTTTTTTTCTTTCTTTGGTGGAGAAGAAGAAAAGACCTCACAACCTGGATTATCTTCAACAATCTTGAATAAAAAATACTAGTATCTTCAGCAAAAGGTTTAAAATCAAAATGTTCTGCTCTTTGTTGCCATCCTTCTGCAGAACTCTACAGAAAGCTGGTTTTAGGTTAAAGGTTTCCTACCCTTCCTTCCTAAAATCATACCCATTAGAAAAATTAAAGACAAATTTATTTGTATTTGAAATGTATCCCTTTTACTTGAGACACTTTTTAGACACCAGAAGCAAACCAGAGCTCTTCTGCCTCAGGAATTGCAATGAAAAGGATTCAACAGAAAAAGCAGGTCTAGCAGGCTACTTGTCATATTGATACTCTGTCTTTCTCACATAAGGAAATACATAAGTCATCAGCATACAGGGATATTGTCTTTCCTCCAAAAGGCTACACAGATGAGTTCTACTGTTCCAGAAAGTTTTTCCACTAGGTAATCACCTCTGCTGCACATCCTAAGTCAAAAATACAGTGAACTCACTGATCTTCTCTGGCAGTTGCTGAGGTGTATCAGAAGTGCTGCATGTGCTTCTGCTCTCACACTCACTCTACACCCATCTGCACAAACCTGACCTGCAACACCCTAAGAGTTCTGGTCATTTCCTCCTGCACAGCACTTCCTAAAAGCTCATCAAATACAAGATTTATTTTTTAAACTGCCTGCTGCCATTACTGTTCTGAATCACCCCCTCTCAAATGGAAAGATATGATAAAACAGAGTGGAAATGCACAGAGAACAGAGCACTCAAGTCTGAGACCACAGGCATCCTGTATGCATAAAATTTTCCCTTATGAGAGTTTCTCTGGTGACATTTTGTCTTCTAAGATTTTCCTTATTTATATCCTTAGATCACCACAGCTACCACAACACTCATGCTAAATATGGCAATGATCAGGGGATACATTTCAGCAGCATTTGAAATCTATGAGAAACATGAACAAGTAACACAATTACAGCACCATTCCTGCCCTTCCAGAGACACACGTACATGCAGATGTGTTTCCATACAGCAATCACAATACAGGGCTGCATGTAACACTTGAATATTGTATTATTTAATAATTGAATACAGAGTCACATTGCAGCTGCCTGTTAGGCATCAGCTACATGTTCTAGGCAAAATGAGGAATTGTAAAAATAAAAACCTTGTCAAAGGGGTTTTTGCATTTATTATCTTTAGGCTTTGCAATTTTGCTGGTGCACTGACCCCGAAGTTCTACTCAAAACACAGAGAAAAGGGCCAGGAAGCTCCTACCTTGATCCTTGAAAGTCTGTGCAATGACGATGCCATCTTCTGGGAACTTTGCAATACTGCACCCTGACGCGTAATTCACTGGAAGACATCACAAAACTGCTGTTTGGACCAAAACTGACATTCCTTCCCTTCCCTACCCAACAAGCCCAGGAGAAAACATTCTCAGGAATGCTGCACTGAATTTGCACATTTTAACCAACGTGTGTATTTGCAGAGAAAGTGTTGCTAAGCACAGCTTTCACGGGGTCACCTTTACACACTTTCTAAATCTTTCAATTTAGGATTTTTTTTAAACTGAAAAGCTGAATCAAATACCATGAAGAAGTCTACAAAGGGAGAAATAATCTAAGAAATCATTTACAAGACTCTTTTCACTGAATCTGAGTGGTTCCCTTGACTCTTGGTCAACCTCAAACTTGCAGAAAACCATTCTCCAAACACCCCACTGTTGCCTGTGTAGGCAACAGACTCCAGTACTCACTTTCATGACTTGCCATGGTAAAATCTCCTTCATACAGCCCATCACTAAAGGCCATATTCCAGACAGAAAGCAGATCATTGAGAGCTGGTATATTAGCACCTCCAGTATCAGGCATCCACCACTGCCTGTAAAAATTACAGGGTAACAACAGTGTTTATTAGTATATAGAATATACTCCTAAAGTATGGATAACAGAAAGTCACATGTCCCCATGCATACACACTTTTCCAAAGCTATTTAAATAATGAACTTCATCTTAAAGCCTTCTTTAATTCCACAAGCATCTGAGCAGCTGTCTCTGATAACATTGCTTTTGGATTAAAATTAAATAATACTGATGTAAATTTCTCAGTGCATTTCAGCTGCATGAAAAACTTCAATTTACTAGAAAGAAATTCAGTCTTATGCTCTTTGCTTAGTTAAGCTGAGGAAAAAATGACTGTCATGTCTTGCTTCTCATTTTTATAATGAAGTAAAATGTCATGTATTTTTTCTTTATATGCAATATAAATATGCAATAATTTCAGTAACAGGTACATAACCTGGTGATACTTTTGCAATGCATATTTTCTTTCTATTCTGCTCCCCTTAAGTAAAAACGCATCCATTTTTATTTGTTGGTCTCATCTCCAATTTCTTATTTCTTTTCATTGTAAATGTTTTTCTCTGCATTAAAAGTAGAACACAGTACCAAAAAGGCCTCCACAATCATGACAAAATGGGTAGCTATGCACCTTAAACTGCAGCCTAAGGTCAGTTCTGCTACTTAAGGGAGCACCCTTTTACAGGTAACATCCAAGTGCTCAAGTACAGCACATCACATTTGGGATTTTTAGGGTAATATGTGCATTTCTATGGCATTTTATTTCTCAAAGCACTAGGGAAAAGTCAGTACCTTGTGTTTTCATCATAAAATTTGACTTTTCTCATCACAGACGTGTTGTACCAGTCACTAAAGACTATCAGGGAAAGTCCATTGTCAATGTCCCTCCTCAGCTTGGTGATCTCTTCAGGGAAATACTCCTCCTCACTGTCCACCATCAGTAAAGTCCCTGTGTGCAAAAGCAGAAACAGGAGTTCTCCAGACTGGTCCCTGTGATGTTACCACTGTTCACAAAATCCCACAGAAGCCAACACAAGGGCACATTTTCACATTATCTGGTCCACGTGCCCTGCTCTGGCAGTTCATCTAATGAAGTCGTGTTTAAGGATGGTGAATATAAGACAAATGCATCCCAAAATTGGTTTGGCAGCACAGGAAGTTTTTAGGGTGTTGCTTTTGACTCCTGCAAGAACTGAATGCCCACATGTGTGAGGGGTGTGTTTTGCAGTTTGGTGTCACCCAAATGCTCCATAAACTGAGCCAGACTGTGGCACAGCAGGACAGTGAGGGGATTCACCACTGATCCAAACTGCGGGGCTAATGCAGATGCAGCCTGCTCAGACCCCTTGAAAACTACAGCTGCATTCTGGCAGGCTTGACTGAAGTATCACTGCCACTTTCACATAACCCTCTCCCACTCCTGTTAACAAGCAAGCACAGCCTTTTCTGCATCTCTGAAAAAACACAACCAGAAAAATATACTTTTATTCCCTGAAAACATGCTTATGCTTTTAGACTGCTTCTAAATACCAAGCCCTTTTGCTTCTTCACTTTCTGGTCACCCAGGTGATGAAATTTCCATCCTCAGAGAGAACACAGATCTTGACAGGATGATACCCTGAGCCAACTGATAAACTACTGTGAGCCCCATGTCTCACAGGTCCTTGCAACCAAGCCAATCCCACAAGCCCAGGCAGTCTGCATTTAAAAACCCTTCTGATAAAGATCTTGTAGAAATGGCACAGAGTGCACCCTCACCAAGTGTGAAAACAATACAAGCTAGAGACAAGTGAAAGATGGATCATAGATCATTGAGTTTTGTTCCCCTCATTTCTTCTTCAGGAAATTCTGAAAGCCCAAGGAACTACAATCAAATGAGGTACAACACAACGGTGGATCAGAGAGAGAAGTCCCCTAAAGCTCTCTACCAATTATAAAACTAGTGATCTCAGAAGAAATACTATTTGTTACTTTTTTAAGGGCTAACATTTACATATCTCTGTGTACATCTACTGAACTCTAAAAGCACTGAAGAATCAAGATAAACAAAAGATTACTACTGGCAACAGTTCCAGAACTGGCAAACTCAGGAGAATGCACCCTTACCCAACAGTGCACTGAAAAACAATCCAGCCTAAAACAGAAGGGGGTTTTTGGAGCATGCCATGGTTAAACAAGGGGCATATGGGAGCAGAAAAGAGCAGACACCTTCCTCTGTCGCCTGCCTGGCCAACCTATCCAATTCCTTCCTGATGAACACACAAAAAAAACACATACTGCTTTGCTATCACATATGGTTGCTTGAACACTTTACCCACTCTTTTCTCTAATCAAAGATCACTAAACATAAAAAGAACCAGGATGGACACCTTTGATTTTAGTCTGTTAAAACAGGTCATGCTTGGTTTTGACTGTGCCAAAATACTTTGGCAAACACAGTTCTACCTTTGTGGGACTGAATACTGAGGGGCTTTTAACCCACTCAGAGGCTGCCTTTCCCTCTTTTTTTTTCATGGTAAGGACAGAGAACTGCACTAATTCTAAACTAAACTCCCCAAGCAAGCTTCTCCAGCAATACTCCACACAATTAAATGTCAGCACATAAATAGTAAATACTCCCAATAATGAAGTATTTTTCTACTACCACTAGAATTTTTATTTGTACCCTTAAAATGTATTTGATCTTCTCACAAAAGGTCATTTTAGGAAGAAGTTAACAGTATGGAGAACAAGGAATTAACTAATGCTTACCATACTGACTTGCATCAAAACATGTAAACGGGGAACCAAGGACCTCAACAAAGTACCCCATGCTCCTGAGGTGCTGGTACATGTCCCTGAAGTTTGTGTGGATATGGTCACCATTCCTTAGAAAGAGAAGAGTGTTGAAGACATTTAGATCTGGCATGCAGAAATCTGACTTCCACTTGTTTGATTTTCTGAAATCCTGTCCACCTGCCACTTCTGCATACTCCAAGAAGCTTTCCAAAAGCCTGTCCTGGCCACTGACCCAATTAATCCTCAATGGCATAGTTTGGATGATTTTTCCTATGGATGCTTCCCTGCTCTATCTATAAAAGGTCAGCAAAGTCTTTCCCCTTAAGAAACAAGGGGTCTCTTCTTGTCATTTAAATTGTCAAGTTTGTTTGACATGTGAATGCTGAAGCAGTTAATAAAGTGTCCCCTTTAACTTCCTGTGAGAAACTAGTTCAGAGTAGAAAAGCCAAACAAAAATCTCAGTATCCTAAATTAGCATTTTAAAAGCTTTTCATTTTGTGTGAATAAAACCATAGAGCTCAAAAAACAATCCTGCACCAAAAGCATAGAGTCCAAGTGCTTTTGATGGATTTCTTACTAAAGATAATACCATGCCCCTCTGAAGAAGGCCAGAACTATGGCATTCATTAAAGCTATCCCATATCATTAACACACAATCAAGACATACTGATTTAATAGAACCTGAGATAAATACCAATCTAAAGGATCATTCTTCATCCTCAAATTATCCCTGGGGAAGTATCCTGGCGGATAGCGGAGGTTGTGGTACTGATCCCACAGGACTCGCTTACTGCGAGGTGGAGTGGGAATAATCTTCACTTTGATTGGAAGCTTCACCGTTGAAGTCTGCTCTGCACCATTCTTAGACTGAAGGACAGAACAAACCACAGTGAAATCCTTTCTCTCTACAGGAATCAGTTAAAAGACAAAAAAAATTGAGGTATCAAATCTTTTTTTTGTCACCAGTACCAGCTCCAGAGACAAAGACATTACTTTGACCCTAAACTGCTGCAGTATATTTTTCTGCACTCAACAGTTATGCTCAGATTGTAAAATACTTTACATATGTTACAACTGTGATCTGGTTCAATTGTTCAAAACCTTAAAAGTTTCTTAGGAACAATTAAGCATGGTTCTAGAAGAAACATATTTAGCCAATCTTTTTCAAAATACATTACTTAAAATCCACAATAAACAAATGAAATTATGATGTTGGTCCCAAAGAGAGGTTTCTTGACTCTAAATTATATGCAATTTGCTCTCAATTACATAGAACATTATTTTTACTCTATTTTTCCTGACCCAAATTTAACTTATGCTTCAAATGACAGGGCCAGAGCAAACCCTTAAAACCAAGGTATTTATATATCAGAAAGCAGTTTTGATAACTCTTCACCCAGAAAATCCAAAATGCACAGAACTTACCTCATTTTCTGCGGGGGATGATACAGTGATCATAACATGACCCTGAGCAATGCCTTCCCAAGATGCTGCTTTCTTTGCTACAGAGATGGAAATTGCCAGGTATCCAGACCAAGGCCACAAGACCGGGGAATAGGAGAAAGCCACTTCGATGTTATCCCCATTTTGGGGGAGATAGGGTTGCCAGTCTGGCTGTGAAATGAAGAATACACAACACTGGTAACATAGTATTTGCCACTTTCTGCACACATAGTCCTTTCCTCTGCATGAAGTAACAAATATTGGCTCTTCTGAAGATTATATTGGATTTAAAAATGCCCTCCAAGCCCAAAAGTTTGGTATTGTGTCAAAGAACCAACTCAATTGTGACAGCCTCAATGACCCAGACCAGAGGCTTTTCAGAGGCAGGACTGTGAGAGGCTGCCCAAGTGAACCTGCTTTAATATTCTGAGATCAAGTGCAAAAATTTATTGGTGAGAACACAAGAGGTCCCTGTGATAACAAGGCGAGGTATCAGTGGAACACACACGGGCCAATTACATCAGCTGTTTATTACCATAAGCTGATGACTTGGATAAGACCTTCAATGCCCTGTAATGTAAGCTTGAATCTAAAACAGACCTCAGGAGTCACACTAAAATGTTGAAATTAGACTCATTTACATTACCTGGACTTACAGGACAGGTGCCTTTTTTAACTTGTATCAATTCTCAAATCTATTCTACATTTAAACTTGCTTAATTAAAAGCCTCCCTAGCCAATCAACATGCTCAACATCCCTGGTGTGAAAGAACAGGTTTGGCAGCTGAGTCTGATTAAATTGATACATTCAGATTACTGTGACCTATGGAAAAGGCTTCATTTAGTGTCACAATTCTTTACAGAGATAATTCATGTTCCAGGATGAAAGAAAATAAATTAAGAACGTTTATCCAGAAGATTTTAAATGCTATTACAAAATACAAAGAAATCTCTAAGTACATCTTAATTCAAACTGTTTTTGCAAAGATAAAATGTTACACACCCTGAAACCAATGTATTGCTTGAAAACTTGTAGACAGCTCGTGTTGACAAATCCTCCAATGTGGTGCACCCTTTAATCAAACATTTTGCATCTCTTGCTCCCAGCAGTGAGGTTTGTTCTACGAAATTCACAGCTAAAGCAGTATTTTCTGGGAAGGTTTTAGCAACATTAGGGTCAGAATTTGGAACAGTGTTAATACTTACCTTGTCTACAATTCTCCCAGTGACTCCCATGCCATTAAGGATAGTAACATTAACAATAGTTGGCATCCCTCCATAATATATGGGCTGAGAACAATAGGGCCACATGTAGGGACATTCCGTCAGGTCAATATAGCTTGGACTCAAACTACAGCAGGACACAGGAGGGAAAATTTAAAGAGGAAAAAATTAACAACAGAAGAATGTGCCACTATAGACAACCATGAAAATGCTTCAGATAAACCATGCCATAGTTTACTAAGCTCTCACCATGCTTCCCAAATATGCCCCAAAATCATCTTTCCTTCCTATTTTTTTTAAGTTCTGTGAAAAGATTTTCACACACGAAAAAAGGAAACATCTCAATACAGGGAGAAGGTCCTTATTTTCAAAAGTTAAAATTTAAGTACTTTTCCACTGTGTTCTTACATTATTCATAACAACTAAGGCTATAAGAGGAAGAGATCATCCCCTACACTGCTGTGTGACTTTTCATCCATTCTCTGGTCAAAATTCATGCTTGAGATTACACAAGATCTGTACAAGTCCTCCCTGTTGCACAAGCAGAGATTGCTCAACTGAGCTACACATATACCACCTGCTCTCTCAAAAAGAAAGAGCAAATTCTATTGTACCGCTGATTAATTAAGGATTAAAATTAACCTGGCCTGTGGTTTATAGCTATTGAGGATCTGATAAGCCCTTAGAAGATCCAGTTTGCCATGCCCTTGTTCAAACATGTTGACTCCAGGAAGTCTCCGTGCTGATGCAATCAGGGCCTGCTTCATACTTGCAGGATTCACCATCTCACGCTTCTGAACTGTGCTGAAACAGGAAAAAACACACCACAAAAGCAGTTAGCTGTAAAATTCTCTGTTCATGTCTGTCTATTATTGCTTGATTTCTAATGATACAAATGTAGAAGAGAGACAAGTTGCTGATATATTTCTCTTAAAAACTAGTAATACATGAATTTTTCTCCTTACAATGTGCTCCAGGACCAGCAGTCATTACAGTCAGGGCAGTATCTTTAGATGCTAAATAAAATACCTGTCTTCCAAGGGGGGAAAACACCTCTGTTGTTCAAACTAAAGTGCACCATTTTTTGGAGGAAATATGATGGTGACTTAGAATTTTTTGCATGTTTCTCAAAAAAAGGTTTGTCTCATCCATATGGAGCAGCTATGATAAATACCAGGAATGGACTTGCAGTTCCCATTTTCAAATTCTTCAGTGTGCAACAGCTGACCTATGCAAAAGGATAATGGCCATAAAACCCTGCATCCTCTAAAATTTACAAGTGCATAAATAATTACCTACTAAAGGTGCCTACTTGGGGCAGCTGCTCTTTTACAACAGTTGACAGAAGCACAGCAATTACAAATGATTAAAAAATGTGACAAAACTGTCTCCTAGTACTGTTCCCCCTAACTGTATTCTCAAAGACCTAACTACTATTCAAAAGTGTTCTCCAGTTTTTTCATGTAACATAGAGGTAGCCAGATAAGGCAATGTCTCAAGCAGAACAACAGTCATTTAATTCTCCATGTTTGTTTTCTTACATCTAAACAAGATTTAGTTTTATTTGATGGATTCCTTTATGAAGAATTTTATGACCCTCCTGATTGATATCTTTCTAGAGATTCTTGTTTAAGATTTACCTCACTAAGAGAGTGACAGCACCTGCCACCACAGGAGATGCCACACTTGTCCCCGAGAGGGAGCGGCATCCACCTTTCATTCCAGACCCTCTCACTCCAGAGCCATAAGTAACAATATCAGGCTTCACTCTGCCATAGCCTCCAGGCAGCTCCTGTGAAAGAAAACAAATGGATTATTGCCCTGATGTAAAATAAACACTGATGGCTTCATTTGGGAATGTAAATTAACTGCAGCCATTCAGAAGTAAAATTAGCAACCAAATTATCTGAGGTTCAGCATCACAGAATAGCAACTAAGCCAAAGAAGGACTCAAGCTGTTTAGGACAAGTTCCAACTTTTCAAGGTTACTTCTGATCAGCATTTCTGCTAAGCAGGAAACCACTGACAAAATGAGAATCCCACTGCTTCTGGCTACACAGACAGAAACATGTGACAATCCTCTTGATCAAGATTGCTGTGCAAGCTCATCTGACATCATGTGTGCAGCAACCACCATCTCAGCTGCACAGGCAAGTAAATGCAATTTCACATGTAGCACCTGGAAATCCCAGGATTTTAAACTAAAGGACAAGAGCAGGCCTTCATGTTTGCAGATTTAACCACACAGACAAGTCTTCCCCATCAAAAAAAAGGAAGTGGATGTTTTATAAACTCAACAAAAATGTCAACAGTAGTCAGGACTAATAATGAGAAACCCTGAAAAGAACATTAAGCTTCTTGCTTAAAAGACTTAAAATTTTTAACTATTCTGATCTCTGATGAAATCTTTTCTCCAGCACACATCTACATAGGACTGCCCTTTCAGAAAAGGTTGCCCTTCCAAGGCCCTTATTTTGGCTGTAAATGGGAGTGGCCACCATGAAAATATCTTACCCAAGTGGTCATTCCCCTAGATGAAAAGCGAGCTATATTATCCTCAAAGTCAATGCCACCTACTCCAATCACATCCATCTGGTCAGCAGGATTATTGAGAGTCCTAGAATAAGTTGGGAGACAGGAATAAAAAAATTAAAATACCCAAAAAAACAAGATACTGTCATAAGTTTATACTGGTAACAGAAGAGCTGCCATCAGATTTTTTTTGTCACATATTTATACTTCACAGATGACAGCAATTTATCAGGCTGTTACTAACTCAGTACTATCATACCATGCATCTTGAAGACAAAACAAAATCTATTTTTAGGCATTTATTTTAGAAACACACCACAAACTGTTCTGGGTTGACCCCTCCTATATTCCTCAAGTCCAAGATCAGTACCCAAAGCTGTCTGCTCACACTAACAGGGAAATGTCAGCTGGAAGCACTGCCATTCTTCTTCTGCTGACTTTCCAGAGTTTCAAAGAAAAACATTTAGTTAAGTACTTCACAAAATGCAAGTAATAAGGATGGGGAAAAGAGTTTAACTTGAGTCACTTTCTAAGATTAGAGGAAAATAGGACAGAAAACTTCCTGACCAAGCACAGCTACTTCTAAACCCACACAACTACAGGGCTGGCTCTCTTTGAAGCGGTCGCTGACACTCACCCATATAAAGGGCCGTCGTTGCCAATAGCAGAGACCATGATGACATTGTTGGCAGTCAGCTCCCAAACCTACAAAAAACAACGGTTACAATAAGGCTCTGCCACTGAAAAAGACACTTTTCTAACAGACATAACCTCTTTCTGAGCCTTACAAGACACTGTAATTCCAGTATTAAGCTCTGAACTTTCTTAAAATGATTTGAGCAATAACCCAGCCTTGACAGCAACACTGCTGACAGAATCTTCTCACACCTAAGGGAAGACTCTTATCTGTAACAAGGCACTGCAGATGACAAAGTCAAGCAGTTATTATGAATCCCCTCCAGCAGTCCTCTGGGCAGTACAGTGAAGTCACTGTCAAACTAAATTTCAATGCAGGTTATCATAAAAAAAACAAGGAAGAACTTATACACTTCAAACCCCTTAATTTGCCTTCACAAAGAACAACTATATCCTTTAGATAAAAGGTAAATTAATTCACTTAATGCTTTTGAAGGCCAGGCCAAAAATTCAGGGAACTATGACATTTACAAAGACAAAAAACTAATTCCATCTTAACCTGAACCAAATCTCTTGGCACACAGCTGAAATAACTACCTGCACTTTTTACCTGTTTGTTCTTAAATTCACTAAAATCATGCCATACACATTTTTTTACCATGAAATAAATTACCCATACAGAGATTTAAAAAGAACCCCAAGAGTGGATTTCAATTAAGTGTCTCCTATTAAAGGTCCTTTTAGTCGTCTGCTTAAGAGTAATTTTCTAGCAGATTATCATGCATTTTTAAAGGGCATTTTCCATAACTGTGATCATCTGGGTGGTGCTTGGAGTTTTTTTAATCATTCTTTATATATATTCCTAAAAGCCTATAGACTGTACAAAATTTCTGTCACACAAATGAAACACAGAAACTGTCAGCAGCACCAGACACAAACAAGTAGCTCTCTAAGTCCAGCATTTGTGTGAGAGATACAAACACTCTGCCTACTTCATTTCCTCATACTAACTTTGTCAACAAATGGATGATCCATGAAGTCTGGCCCACCAATACTTAGATTCAGTACATCTATCTTCTTTAAAATTGCATAATTAAAAGCATCCAGAAACCAAGATGTATATGAGACCTGTGTAAGAAAGAGGGGACAAAGTTAGCGTTAAAAAAATCCAGTGATTTCATGACAATACAGACTTTAGACAGAGAGGAAAAACAACAGCAAAATAAAGTACAAAAGTGACAATGGTCTTAAATTTCTAGCACTCAGTTCATTTGAGTGACTACTCAACTATACATGTAAGACTTCCAAATACTATTTCTGAAAAATATATCAGATTTGGAAACTGACAGAAGTCTTGTAGTGAGTCTCTTATAAATAGAAAGCTGTATCCTTTCCCCTTATCAATGCTTACATTTATGAGTGTATACAATACTCCCATAGGGAAGGATTAATACAGCATTAACCCGGAAAGACAGAAATTGAAACACATGTAAAACAGCTACCTGATTATTGGTGAACACTCTGAAAATGTGCAGTTCAGCATTTGGAGCAAATCCCTGGCATTCCCTCATGCTGGCTATCACACCTGCCACAAAAGTCCCATGGCCTAAACCTATCAACATGAGAAGGAAACAAAATAGGACATTAGAAGACAAACAATTTCATTGCCAAGAATTTTTACTGTTGAACATCACCCATAACAAAAATCACATAAATTTAGCATTACAATTTACAACAAATCACAAGTGCTGGGTTCAGTCCTAGCTTTTTGAACCATATTTTGCTATCAGGCTCAGTGGGGACAGAATTTGCAGCATGCTGTAGCCAGACAAACAGCTGACAGAACTTGGGGATTCATTCTCCAGTCCATCCACTCCTGATTGCTACCATGAAATCACAACAAAACCCAGTATTTTGGAAAATGCAGCTCCTTTGCTCATTTCAAAGTCAATGTATTTTAATGCAGACTTCTTAAAGGATTTTTATCCTGAGTCTCCAATAACCAAATTTTGTTAAGCATGAGCAAAGAGAGAAAAAACCACTTTTTTCTCCTCTCCTCAAAAAATACTTTACCTTTTGCTTTATTGGACTGCCCACATTATATTTTTGTACTCCAAATCTGCCTGTCCAGTAACCCTCTGGGTACAGAACTTACAGAAAGAGCTACCCAAAAGCAGGTGCTGCAATATAAAGCGATTACTGTGTAAACAAAACTATGGAGGTGCACACCAGACTGAGCAATACAAACATCTACCTTGAACTCTAGGGAGATTCAATGGCCAACTGACTTACTGACCCAAACTGCATGAAGTTAATAATCTGTGAAAGTACATGGTCAGGGCAAGTCAGGGTTAAAAAGGAACACAAAAAGTGTATACAAAGGAATACAAAAAGGAACAGAAACAGTGTAGAAAAGAAAAGGTTAGTTATATGGCACAGCAAAACTTTACAGGAAGGTGCCAAACTCTGATCAGTTTAGAACTGCACAGTAAAGAATGAAAATGTTGTCCCTCATCAGTATGGAAATCTGTACCACTGTGAAACTGCAAGAGAAAAAGGAGTAGGAAAGAAAACTTCTTTGTTGGGTTTGCTCTAAATGTCACCTTCTCTGGCAACACATTCACAGGTGCACAGTAACTTTCTGCCCTGACATTTTTGAACAGCTATAATGAAGTGTCCCATATGACTCCAAGAAAATTTATGCAGCACCCTCTTGGACCCTTAATACTCCCTGCTGAACTTGGTATGAGTACAAAGTGCTTGGGACACTGCAAAATTGAGCTTTAAACATCAAGATACAGTTTTAACAGATGTTAGCAGCACAGCAGCAAGCACAAAGCCCACCAGTGTCAGCAACAGCTGGAAAACTGCACAGTAACTCACCATCATCCAAGGTTCTCTCATTAGTCCAGTTTGTTCTCTCCTTTACATTTTTGAAATGTGGATGTTTCTCACTCAGACCCGTGTCAAACACTGCTACTCTCACACCAGCACCTATTAAAAGAAAAACATTCCATTTTCTGATTCAGCTCCATTGCAAATCTATTCTACCAACTTAAAAGAGAGGGGGGTTTTTTATGTAATAAGCAATTTACAATCCAAGTCAGTTATAGATAATAAACTCATATTCCAACTCAGAAATTCAGTCAAAGATCATAAACATGACCAGCTTCCCCCAAGTACACACATACAAACAAGCATTCCATAAATACACAATGCATTCCAAACCAAACTATTTCTCAATCTTTACAACCTGGCAGCCAGTGAGAGGTTAACACACACGAGTCAATCAGCCTCTCCTTACACTTCACTTGTTTTTCCAAGAAGGTTATTGTTCTCAGGCAACAAGCAAAGCACACCTGTGTAACCCATCTGCCAGAGGACGTCTGCCTGCAAGGTCTGAGCGACCTGGCGAGGGATGGCTCTCAGCAAGCGCCTGCTCGAGTGTCGGCCCGTGGCGTGCCAGAAGCCAGAACCCAAAGAAAGGCTTGCTCTTCTCAGGGGCCGGGACGACTGCCACTTCTGAGTCCACCTGGTCTCATTGCAGTGCAGCATCGGATCAGCTAGGCACAATCAGGATGAAGAAAATTACAAACAGCATGAGGAAAACCATAAGAGAATTGATTATTATGCAAAGACATCATACTATTACAACAAAAGGTTTAGATTATCGAGGATCAATTTTTCCTTGGCAAAATCAGTAAAAGCTGCTGGTTTATCTGCTATGGATATAGAGGTCCCTACTCTCTTGCTGCAAAAGAAATGTTTCTATGTTGTGGATGGAAATATAGCATGCTTCAGCAAACCTATGACAAGACCCTTACAATTTTATAACCAAAAGAAGAGATTTGTGTTAATTACAGAAAAACTGCAGGCACTTCTCATTAGTGAAATGCAAAGCTGATGGTTTGAAATAAGGTTAAGAACACTTTTCCAAAGCAGATCTCATGCAGCCACAGAGGAAATAACTCACACTCCGAGTACTTGAGTGACCGGAAGACCTTCCTCTGAGGGGTCACACGCTTGATGTTGGGGTGATCCTCCAGGGTGAGGACCCCATCCTTCTGCTTCTCGTTGATCTGAATAACTTCAAAATCGCTCGGATAGTCACTGGCCGGGTTGTTGCGAGGTACAATCCTCCAGTTCTCGATATCACTACTTTTCAGCGCGCTTGAAATAAATTTGCTTCGAGCTTTAGCTGTGAAGTATCCATTAAAAGCCACAATATACTCTGGAACAAGAGCACAACTTTATCAGAACTCGTGTTTAAGTAGCTTATGCAAGAATTCACATTGCAAAGTCTGAAATTTTCTTTTCTTTATTCAGAAAAAACAATCACAATTTGAAGCTCTTTTCTGTTGCTTTTACAAGTTGCAATTTATTTCTGCACTGTGCAAAGGGGTGGGGGGCGTTGAATCAGGAAACATAAGAAATATGACAAAAGCCTTTGAAAGGAAGGTAGAATTGTAAATATCAGAAAGGCGGAATGACACGAGTAGAGCAAGGGTGAGGGAACAGATTTATTGTTACAAACTGGTCTGCCAATTCAGTGTTTCTTGACAGGTATGGTTTAAAGACTCTACATGGTACTGAGCTTTAGTGCAAATTACTGACACCAACTATGACAAGCTCAGAAAACAGACAACAGTCCAGCCCCTGATGTGCACCAGTGATTTGTCAGCAGGCTCAGCCCCAGCTCACACCACCACATCCACTGTGTTAAGGCTGTGGCCAGCCATGCACAGCAATGTCACTTCTGCCACCTTCCTGCAAGCACCCAGGCACAGCACAGCTTCACTGCAGGAACACTGCAGGTTCCCAAGACAACACATGGATGCAGGGTCAAGGTGTCCTACTGCTATCCTCTGCCATCCCTGCAGCAGCATCTGCCTCACTCTGCCTTTCATCTGCTCCCTTCACTATTATCTGTCATTTTCCCACGCACTTACACTTCCAAACCTTTTCCTTAACAAATCCTAAGATTCCCTGCCTTTCTCTCCCCTTTAAGGCCCATCTCTGTGGTCACATTTCAGAAAAGCCTCAAGTATACCACTGGCCAGGTCAAAACAAACAGCTGCTAAACGTACAACACTTGCCCACCTGAGCCTTCACACTCCATTTTCACTTTTAAAATCCTCTTGTCTGTCTCCAGTGTTCCTCTTTTCAAATATAGAGCATTTAGGACATGATGTGCTTCTACAGAAACACAGAGTGCTACAACTGCACAAACACCACAAATCAGTAATACACGTGAACATGGCATGGATTTTTTTTTTTTACTGCTTAACTCTTATTACCATGCTCCACGACCGTCGAAGTGAACTCCACTTCCAAAGTAAGATGAGAACATCCAGGACATCCGTGAGCCTCATGAGAGGAATTCCCTACTCTGGTACCAAAGTGTTTTTTGCCACAGAGCAAAACAACAAACAGAACAAACCAGATGTTTGCAAACTTCATGGTCATAGAAGAAATTGGTTTCATTCCAAAAATTCCATATATCCAAATCACAATTTTCTTCTTTATAAACTAGTTCATTTTTGTTTCAGTAAACGTTGCTTTCACTGTGCTGATCAACTGGATATTCTGAAAGCTGGATCCAAAATAAGTAGAGATTTCATGGTCTTTTCAGGTCAAGCCTAGTGAGCAGGCTCATTTCTTTCTCCGCTTCTTCTCCATTTTGCATTAAATGATTCAGTCACTCAGGTTGTGGCAGATGAGTCCTGTACTCCATCTCTGACAGCAAAGTTAACTCCCTAGAAGAATTGGCAAAGCTGATTGCAAGCCAACCTGTAAGGCAGAGCAATACAGAAAATAATTAGATGTAATAATAATAAATAATAATTTGTGCAACTGTATAGTCTGAAAATCACCAAAAAATGACACTTTTGGTAGTCTGTTTTAGAAATAATAGGGGAAATGTTCCTTATATTTCATTTAAGATTTTTCACTCAAGTTTTTCCTTTATTCAGACTAGAGCACACGTGAAACACCTGGGTATTAACCTGACTAGAGAACAGGCAACGACCACCAAACTCAACCACACTTCATGCAAGTGGAGCAAAGAGCTAAAAAAAACATGCAAGTCCCACTGCAGGGAAAAAATGCAAAATAAAATACTAACATAATAAAATTGTCCATGCACACTTAAACAAGCATGCTTTTTTCCAATCAGAAACATGGCAAATAGAAGTAATGCACAGAAGTTCATTCTATACAAGGCCAATCAGATTCAAACTCCATGCCAAAACCAAGTAAAGACAAGAGATACCAGAAGAGGCAAAGCTGCAGTGACTGTGCTTGAAAATCTGCATGAAAAAGTCTTTCAAATATTTTTTGAGCTAGGGTGTGTGTTACTAAATACAAGAGCACCTGAGAAAGTAAGAGCTGATCGCAGCATGTGAAGTTAAAGGAAGGTGTTGAAAGTGTTTTCCAGTGGAGGGACAGCCTCTTCCCCTTATGTTCTCAAGTGCATAATATCCTCAAGAAAAATTGCAACGCTAGCATTCTTCTGAATTCCAAACACTCAACCAGCAACTGAGAGATAAAGGCCATTAAAAGATAAGAAAAGAGAAACATTTATGTCTGGTTTGTCACGGCACCTGGAGAAGCAGAACAGAACTGTATATTGCAGCTGTGACCAGGACTGGAAAGTAGGAGCCTTGATTTAGGGGAATGATGGGCTGACCTCACAGCACAACAGATGAACCAAGTCTGAATGCAACAGCTGTTACTTCACTTTTATTAAACTTTATTTAGCATTATCAAGTATATCTTTGTAACAGGGACAGAAATTACCTCTATTTTTATTTGACTGACAACACCATGACACACTGGGAACTGCTTGTGATTATAAAGTTTCCCCTTCCTTCCTAACTCAACATAGTTAGAGTGCACTGACTTCTGGCCTCGGCTGAGCTCCGCCTGCCTTATCACTTCATCATTTAATAACCCCTAAGCCATAAATAAAACAACCACACAAATGAGCAAAATAAACACCCTTATGGCTGATAAGAGGTTGTATGTAAGCACGATAACGAAGTACGATGGAGACTAAGAGCAAAGGAGCAGCACGCCCACAGGTTTATTCTGTTTAACAGCCACCCCGTGAGGGGCTGGCCGGGTGCCACACTTGCCGGGCTGCCCCTGCCCTAGGAGAGCTACGCTTGGACTCACTCCCTGCTTCTGCCGAAGCGAGGGCACCGCATCCCACGGACCGGGCACACCGCAAGGACCGCCGGCAGCAGTGCAGCCCCACCGTCCCGTCCGGGGAGCTCTGCCAGTGCCACGAGCGAGCCCAGCGAGCCCGGGCCCGGTACCGCCCCGGCCGGACTGAACCGCACCGTGCAGGGCAGCCCCGCCGCCCCCGGCCCGGGCAGAGCGGAGGTGAAGTGACAGCCGGTGGGGAGCGCCCCACGCCGCGGCGGCGGCTGAGGCAGCNCGGATTAAATGTACGGGTTAAAGCCCCTCTGGCAGCGAGCGCAAGGCGTTGTTGGCAACACAAGTTTTATCCCGCGATTGAAGCAAACGGCTTTGAGGGCCAGCTGAGGCTGCCGTCAGCTGTGGGCAGACCCCTGTCCTGAGTCCCTGACCCTACTGTTCCCATCTTCTCCACAGCTCCAGAGCCGTCGTTTGGAATGGCTTGATTTGTCTGGGGTCCGGTTTCTGATGGAATGGAAGGAGTCACAAATCTCTCAACTTTACAAATGCACATCAGCACTGTGAGGGACTGTCACTTATTGTTAGAAATGACGCTATACCTGCTCCTGCCCAATTACTGAATAGAGATTAACATCAAGAGTATCAGCACTCTGTCATAAAGGAAAAAAGCAGAGGAGATATTTAATACAAGGATACAGAAGGGACCCAGACTTCTGTTGCCTAGGTTACATAAACTTGCTTAAAAAGGTATGGGTAAGTTACAGTAAGTCCTCCAAGGTTCATTAAACATTTTTGCAGCACTCTGATCAGCATTGTCTCATGGGACATCGAGCTACTCCTTTTTTGCTTCGGCTGCCATGGCTTGCTTGCGTAGAATTCTGCTCAAACGTAGTGCAAACCATGCCCACATCCACTCAGGCAGGCACTCACCCACCGTGAACTGCAGAGAGGCACAGGGAGACAACAAAACAGAAAAAAATTGAAAAGGACAGATTAAGATATATTCCATTGAAGTAAACACTTGCTCAAATCACTACTAAAGGAAGGCAAAAAGTGCTTGAATATCATCAACTAAGCCTTAAATTTAACCCCTTGGAAGCACACATATTTGTGTGCTTGGATGCACATACAAGGGTGTAGTGCCCACAGCTGAGCAGTCGAGTTCTACAAAAAAGTCCTGTATCCTGATTTGATCAAGTACACAACAGCAATTTTGTCCACTTAACTGCCACATTTTCCTGGCTCTTTTATTCCTTTCTGGCTAATCCCCACTTCTTCATTTCCATCTCCTCAACCCAATGCTACAGGAAGCCACTAGGCAGGATACATGAGATGTGACCAACATGCACAAAACAGTCTGCCTCAAAAATGAAAAACCTGACAAATGGAGGACCTGCTTCCAGGCAGCTTAGAAAAAAATATGGGTTTTTTCCCTGCTATTATTCCATCTTCCCTTCCCACTCTTCCCCAAAGCACAAATCTGCTCGATATATTAAGACTGAAAAAAGCTGTTTTTGTTTACAGAAGACAGTGAAGCACTTGCCCAGATAGCAACACCCCAACAGAAATGAGATACTCTGTTTTTCAGTAAAAAGTTGTCTCTTTCCCATTTCTGCTGCACATTTTACAGGAAAATTGGATTCACTCTCTGATCTTAAAAGCACACCTAAGCTTAAGTTTCTAAAGCAGAACTAGTGGAAAAAAGCCACAATGCCTTAAAGTCTACAATACATATTACACTTCTTCGGAATGAGTTTTCCATCAGACTCCTAAGAAAGTAAACAGCTGATCTGCTGACAAACATGAAATAGTTTAATGATTTAATTACCTGTATTGCATGTTTCCAGTAACCAGTGGTCCTTATGGATAACCCAAGAGTAGAAATAGCATGACTTGCATATTGTTCAGCAGTAGGAAAAATGATAGGCGTCTTTGCCACAGCGCTGTTGAATGCTACCATTTTTGTAGCAGTTACAGCTGGGATTAGACTCTGAACAAAAATTCCTTTAGAGGCATACTCATAATGTAGTGCTCTACTGAAATAGTCCAAGTAGCTCTAGAAAGACAAAAGCAGAAAGAGACTTTTTTTTCTTTTTTTTTTAACAATGAAATATCAGGGCAAAGTTTTATTAAAATTACAGAAAAGTTTTAACATATTTTATGCAGCAGCTCAACAAATATTATTACATAGTATAAACAGTATAAATAGTATACTATAAAAAGTATAAAAAATTATTTTCTGAAGTATTTTCAACATTTCTATGTGTTATTATTTGCTATAAACCTGCCATGGTACAGTAACTTGCAGAACACAGTGCTTACCACAATCTGACAATTTCTGCTTAAAAATAATACAAAGACATTTATTTCATCTAAAACAAACACCTTATTTGGTCTAGGGGCATTGCAAGGACACTCTACAGCCAGCTCTACCTACTATTGTCAGCAGAAGAACATAAAGTCCCATTCTTTATTACATTTACAGGTGAATTTTGCATTCAACTTTCTTATCCAGAAGCCAGGTTAGTTATTTCCTGGGACTCCCTCATGCAAAAAGATTCTTTAGTGTGTATTTTCATTACCTCTTTAGCTCATTTTACTTTTACAGAACAAGCAAAGCACAAGGCTGATAACTGGAACTGCTGGAATCAGACCGAAAAAACGAGCCTGGCTCAGTCTTACCAGGGCAGCAACAGCGACGCCTCCCCTGCTGCAGCCACTGCTGTGCACACAGCCAGTTCTCCCTGAGAAAGGGCAGATAGCTTTCCACTCCCAACCAGCCTTGCAAAAGGTTTTCCCAACACTCTGTTGGGAAAGCATCTTGTACAAATGCTCTTACAGCTGCTTTAGGAAAACTAAAACAACCACTTTAAGCATTATTCACTGTTACTGGACAAAGAGGCTTGGATGTTAGAGCAGCTTGTTCTCACTTCTGTATTCTGAGGCCAGGCTTAACACTGGATTGCTGATCTAGGATTTGGATTAATTATTTCAGTTAAATGAAACTTTGGTACATTTGTGTTTGTTCTTTTTCATTTGAGCCTTTTAACTGTTTTAATTCAGAGTGCAGTTCTACATACACTTAGCATAATCAAAAGGGCAGATACTCTGCACAGGAACAGCAATCATAAGCCAGTTTCCACACTGAAGGAAGTCTGCAAGGAGTTTTTCACCTTGGGGTAGTAAGAGCTGGTTTTGCTCCAGGCCAAAGGAAATAAAAGAGCTTTTTGTCAGGAGCAAGGCTACAACAGAGGGCAGGCACAGACAGCTGGGAGCAATAACCACTTGTGTTTAGACACTGGATCTAGGTGAGATCCTTCCACAATCCCAGTTGCTTTTGTGGATTCAGAGGCATGTCATCCAGTGTAAATCCAGCAGCAACACCAGCATTCATTCTTCCAGCATCACTCAGCTGCCCAGTCCTATTGACTACTGGCTGGATCTCTTCAGGAAAGACAATTATGGGGGAAATTATCTTTTCACTTGTCCCCAAATATGCCACAACACTCCTTGGTATCATATGAAGCTGCATCTTGATTTGGCCACACTCTGTGTCACAGTGGTGGCTTGAGCATGAGTATAGCCCTTTTTGCTACCAAACACTGGTATGCAAGAGACTTCAGCTATGTGCACAGTTCAGCTGAACAGAGAGATTAAACTCCTGACCCTTTTCAACACAACCCACAGAACTGCCTCTCTGCTTTGTGCATCTGAGAAAGACAACATTTCTCCTGGAATGACTGTTATGCCACAGTTCACACAAAATCCAAGAGCTCTGACTTTGGTTCAAAGCCCAGCACTGGTGAGGATGCAGAGTTTACTGCATAATACATGTATCATTCACCTCCAATATTTATACAAATCCTTAGAAAACATTCAAGTATTTTGGCCTCCTTGCTGAATGTGTTCAAAAAAAACCCTCCTAACAACCAACCTATAATGCATTTTCCAGTGCATGCCCTTTAACACTAGACCCCAACTCACTTTAGAGGCTCCATAGACTGGTGACATCGGTGTTGGCTGACAACACATTGATGAAGAAACGTTCACAATTGCCCCTTTCCTCTTCTTCACCATGCCTGGCAGCACGATGTGTGTCATCATGGTAGCAGAAGCAATATTTACATGGATAAAGTCCCATAGCAAATCTTCAGACAAATCAGTATAATCGTATATGGGGGGGTGAAATATTCCTACATTATTCACCAAAATCCCAATTTCTCTGTCTTTCAGAGCCTCCCTAAGGGCTGGGTAAAGCTCACGCCCCTTGCTGAAATCAGCTACTATGATATCAGTTTCCACTTTATAGGTTTCAGATATGCTCTTGGACACAGCCTCCAGCTTCTCTTTGTTTCTGCTGACTAAGATGATGTTGACACCACGCTTTGCCAGTTCTTCAGCATAAGCCTTCCCAATACCATCTGTGCCACCTGCAAGGAAAAACAGCAATAGAACACACAAGTGAAAAACAGAGCAACACCAGCCTTCTACTTTGACAGTTCTTTCAATTATACCTTTATTCTTTTTTCTGAGATCATGTGGCACTAAATATATTGAATTCAAAGACACAACAGTAAAGACAACAGTATCAACCACCTTCTGCATTCCCTTCATAAAAGTTTTATATTTTCTATGACAAGAAAAAGCTCAAACGAGAAACTTAATGAAAGGCAGAGATGTCAGAGGTACAGGACTCAAACCTTGCTGAAGAACTAGGGCACATATGAACACCCCATAGCAAGAAAAGGATATTGTCTACATCTCTGTCTACACTTGCAGGTGATAAGATGTAGCCTGCAAATTTGGGTAACAGTTGCTGTGATTCTTTCTCAGCAGTCAGTCAACTCACTTAGCTTGCCCATGTCTTGAGGACTCAGTTTGTTAAGGCAATGAACAACAGCCACTGCTCAGGCAGAATTAACCTGCAACCAGAGATAATACAGGCCCCAGCCTGTGCCATAAAGATCTCCCAGCACCACAAGCCACCAAGTTTCACAGTACTGGCACAGTATGTTAGATAAACACAAGCACATTCACCACTTCATCTCTTACCCGTGACCACGGCCCATTTCCCGTACTTCCTGACGAGATCCATCTCCCCACCCAGCCTTGGAATAACGTGCAGCCTGAGCGCGCTGTACGTGTTCAACGCCAGGGACACACACTTTCTCACTGTGTACCAAGCTCCAACAATCGCCAGGGCTTCTACATAGAAACTGCAGGAGCGACTGATTTCTCTGTACAAGAGGAAGAACTGATCCACTGCAGCCATGGTGATCACAAGTCTGAAAAAAAAAAATACACAGGCCATGTAAACTTATCAGACTGTATGGATAACCTTTGGGATTTAGCATGTAACAGTTTGAGCACTGTTTTGATCCAGAAAAAACCAAGTCAGTCTGCTAAATCTGGGTGTCACCTACCATTATCCTCACTGGTTTAGGTACTATTTAGCCCTTTCCTAGGGCTGAGCTATCAATCAGTTATACTGCAACAACAATAATCAACGGTTCTGTAAATAAAACAATTCAAGCAGAAGCTGAAAAGGTGAAAAACTATTTTAGAAGATGAAAAACTACATACAAGAGAGCCAAGGATAAGCAGCACGAGAGAGCTGAGACACAAACAAACAACGGGCTCTTTCAAGGACAGAACGCCACATGAGAGCCAAAGCAGGCTCAGGGACAGAACGTCAGTCCCCAGCGCTGCCAAAAGCACCGCATCTGCCACTGTCCCTGAACCACGGCACAGTGCAGTGCATCAGGCACACCGCACACACCTCGCTTCCTGTGCCTCACACGCCTTTTACTAATTAATACATTTTTTAAACACGCACAGATCCATCCGCTCATCGGCAGGACCCGAGGTGGCACCCAGACCATCGCCTCTCGCCCGCCTCTCGCTCAGGGCGGGACAACGGGCTCCGGAGCTCGGCTGGAGCTCTCAGCGAGCTGGCCCGGCGCCTCGGCCCCTCGCCCAGCCCCGGCCCGGGTCGGTCCCTGTCNCCCGGTGCCCGGAGCGTCCGAGGCGCCGCTGGGCGACAGCGGGAGCGGCGGTGCGCGCACGGAGCCTGAGGGCAGCGCAGGGAGCACAGGTGAGCCCGTGCGGCTCCCGGCACACAGGGCCGCACACCGCGGCTGCTCGCACTCGTCTGGGTGCAAGTACCAGTGTGCGCTCTCTGCCAGCAAAGTCACTGGAAATCTGAGGCATAACTGAGGCATACTCAGTTGCTATCTTCCTGTGGTCTTTTTTCCTTCCCGATATTTCTATACTTTTCTTTGCCGGGAAAGTATTCCTTCCAGTGGTGTAATCACACGGCCAGCTTGACCTCTAAACCACAGAGTCGCAGGATGGGTCAGGTTTGAAGGGACCACAGCGGGTCATTGGTCCGAGCTCCCTGCTCAAGCAGGGCTATCCCAGACAGAGCACATGGCCAGGATTGTGTCCAGATGGGTCTGGAATATCCCCAGCGAGGAAGGCTCCACACCCCCTCTGGGCAAACAGTTCCAGTGCACGGTAACCCACACAGTAAAAAAGTTCTTCCGTATATTCAGGTGGAACTCCCTGTGCATCAGTTTCAGCCCATTGCCTCTTGTGTAACTAAATATGTCCCATTATTATGTTTTAATTACAGTTGTATTTAAGTAAGCTGGTACAATCATCTTGTTTGCACTTTCTCTTTAAATGTATGAGCCAAGTAGAAAGTTCAGGACAACTATCTGAAGAGACAGATACTGAAATTGCAATTAATGAAAGGCACTGTAAAGACACCTTCCAAGGAGCACAAAAGGGTAAATTTGTAGAAGAGCTAGACTAACAGTGCTTGGGATGACTCTGCGACACCATTGCTGTAGTGTCTTTACAGTAAACTCAAATTTGTGTTAATTAAATATAATATATATTAAATGTCTAACACATAAGAACATTGGTGTCAGTACTTCAGTGTCACTGTACATTGTAAGAATATTAAGAATAATGAATATTGACCTCCAGATCTAAAAAAAATAATAAAACATGCAGATTTCAACAATTTAGTTGCTACTATTTTATGATGCTGTGTAAAAAAGTTAAGTTTTGTTTAAAATGTCAGCAGAAATATTGATTAAAACACTCTTCTTAAAATTCATATTCAAGTGCTCTTCAGCATTTCTCTAAAGTAACTGTCAACATGACACATTTTCCCCACCCTTGCTGTTAAATTGCAATGCATTTTCTTACTTATAAAGCTGTTAAAGCTCAAGAGAAAGAAGCCAACTGTATGTCCAGAGCAGATCAACAGAATGAACAAAAGTCAGGTACTGATGAGAAGACTGGAACCAGCTCATCCAGGACAGAAGGAAGGAGAGGCTCTGTAAGGTAATACATTGTTTGTGGACGTGTTGGCATCATCAGGAGCTTTGCTGTTACATGTGTTCATCTCAGTTCTGCAGAAAAGTTTTGAAGATGAACTTGAGAATAATGGATAAATCAGGTGTTAGTGAAATTTCCAACATCTGTACAGATGGTTGGGGTTTATGGCCACAGTAGCAAACTGCATTCAGATCGCTAAATGAATTCATTTAATGGAACCTCAGAAAGTTGTACAAACTCCTGTGGAAGTCATCAGTAGATTTAACCCTTTCTCTGCATCAGTTCAGACCAAGCATTCTGTTAATTCCTAGTGGCATTCACAGCCAGCCAACAGCTGTATATGGAAACTTCCTTGAGTGCTATTTTGGAGTCAGCATTTCAATAAAATGTTGGGTTGGTTACTACTGATTTTTCTAGTCTGAGAAAAATTTGCATTTTGACTCTGCTACCAAAGGTCCTGTACTAAAGCAACAAGGAATGGGGGAAAGAACTGGATAGGAAACTTAACATTGGAACTAGAAGCTAACATAAAATCATGCTGCCCTTTTCCAAGAAGATGGACTCTCCAATTCCCTGCCTGTTTTCTATGAACCCTTTGTTCTATAAAAGCAGAAGGCCCTGGTAACTCACTTCAAAGGTAGAAATTAAAAGCCACACTTAAAAAAAAACACTCTTTTTTTTTAAATTGGAATATTATTTTGAAAGCTGTAGCTATTTCTCTTGAATTAAAAAAATTGTTAATGATGTTGCAATAGAATCTGTAAGGAAACCAAAGATCTCAGAATGTGCACTGAAATACCTTTTTTTATTTTGGTTCTGCTTCCGGTACTATTTCAGAATGACAAAAAAGATTCTGCTAGACATCTGTAAACAGCAGAAATTATACTGGACCCCATACTTAAATGATACACTGTACTTGCATTATAAAGGTAAGATGTCACATGACTGCCTAGCTTGATCATTCTAAGTAGCATTTTAGCAGAAAATATGCTTCATGGCTCACTGAAGTAAGATATCTAGTAATTCTTCTAGATTAGAAACACAGTTTTATGTAACACTGGATTTGGGAAGCAAAATGGGTCAATATGAAGGTAGACAAGTAAAATGTACATCTAACTCTCTTGTGGAGCCATAGGTTCAATAGGAATCAAGGGACAGATTTTTGGTTTCTTTTACTGAAACAGGAGCCTCTGAGAAATGTCTTAAAATACTGGGTTACACTCAGAGGAAAATATACTTACTTCTCCTTAAATTCTTTGTATAAAGAGCTTTTTCCATCTTCTGGAACTTTTTTACTGCCAAATAAAAATGGTCAAGAGGAGAATAAACAGTAAAGACTTGCTGCATGTTTGCAAACACTACTGAAAGAAAAAATGGTCAGAATGAACATTACTCATCCTCTGGTGATTTCTGAGCAGGTTTTTGCATGATGCAGTTACTTGGTCCAAGTTAGCCTAAGAATTCCTCCAAATAAATAGAATATGCTACCTTCTACATTCTTGTTTTTGCTGTGTATTATTTTGCACCTAAAGGGCTGCTGAGATAACAGACCAGAATAGGTACCAACCTGGTTTTGCGGTTTTGCCCTTTATAGGCTAGAAACAGTGCCATGAGCTCAGTGGAAATATTGCAGTAACTTCAGTACCGGTGTTCTGTCAGGCTGTTTCAGCAGCTCTGGTCTAATGGAATTTTCTCATCCAAAGAACCATTTTACTCAATGCCATTTCATCTTGAAACATCTTTTTTTCTCTGCAGGATTTGACCGACTGGAGAATCTTGAAGAATATACTGGACTGAAGTGTTTGTGGCTACAATGCAATGGCTTAAGGAAAATTGAGAATTTGGAGGCTCAGACAGAGTTGCGTTCCCTCTACTTGCAACTCAATTTAATTGAGAAAATTGAAAACCTTGAACCCTTACAAAAGCTGGATTCCCTCAATATCAGTAACAACTGCATTAGGACCATTGAGAATCTCTGTAAGAACTGTTGGTGCAACAGGTTTTAGCCTCTGGCAAGCCCCTATTTCCTAAGTTCTGACTCAGCTTTTGTTAGTGACACTAGTCTCAAGGGATTTTTTAATTTGTGTTAGAATTTTGCACAATATCCATACCAAAGCCCACAGGGCTTCGGGGGAGGAATAAAACCTATGTTGGGAAGCAGAAAATACATAGAAACTACTTTCACATGGATACTTATGATAATTAAGTAATTTTTGCTCTCTTTTTAATACCATCTCAGCACTTATCTGTGTTGCAGACAGGCTGACAATCCAGTTTTCACCATTTACTTTACAGTTAAGATGTGCTTTGGCAGTTGCAGTCAAAATTACCAAATCTTTTATATCTGCTGAAAGATTGATTCTGTCTAGAGCAGAAAATAAAAAACTATTTCTGTACATTACTACTTGCATACATTGGAGAATTTTGAAGCACAAGCTCTTGCTTTTGTAACTGATTACTTTGAAATGTGAATTAAAAACAACCACCATCCTAAAACCAAGCACCTATTTTTCGCTGGGGTGAAGAAAGCAGCTTTGGAGGCCTGGCCAAAAAGTATATATAGCAGAATAACAAATTTAGAAAGATCTCCAAATTCAATATAAACTATTAGTTTGACAATGCAGTTTTTTCCTTGCTCAAAAACTCTCTGTGAAGTGACAACTCTTAGCTTTCCTTTCATTGCACTGTTCTTATCTGGCAGCTTGTCTGAAAGTCCTGCAGACTCTGCAGATCGCTCACAATAAGTTACGAACAGTGGAAGACATCCAGCACTTGCAGGAATGCCCCAGTATTTGTGTCCTTGATCTTTCCCACAACAATCTAAGTGATCCCAGTATTGTAGCTATTCTGGAGACCATGCCCAATCTGGTAAGCCAAAAATAGCTGGGGGTTTGTGGGGTGTGTGGGTGAACCCCCAAAGTGGCTTTGGTGGGTGGTTCTGTGCATAGTAGGTATCAGTCTAAAACATTATTAAATATTATTTTGTTTAATAATGGTAGATCACCTGTAACACCTTGGATGTTTTATTCATTTCTTGCTTTTGAAATGACAGGGGAAGTGCATATCCAGGCTGGGGGTTTTACTACTCAGGCTTAAAAATTGTTTCCCTTGTTTGCCTAGCATGTGCTGAATTTGATGGGAAACGAGGTGATAAAGAAAATTGCTCATTATAGAAAAACACTCACTGTTCGACTAAAACAGCTGACATACCTGGATGACAGACCAGTTTTCCCAAGGGATAGGTAAGAAACAGCCATCTTCTTTACACAGCAGTAAGAATCAAGTGCTAACAATCACTCATCCATTTTTTGTCAATACTGTCAGGGAAGGAGGATGGACCAGTATAATTTATTGAAGGTGGATACTTTGAGGAGAAGAGTATTGTACTACAGAGTTCTACATCTAACATACCTAGAAAAAAGCAATTTATTTTTTCACAAAATAATTCTTGAACAGAATTGTCTCGGGCCAGGTCTGTAGACCAGAGGCAAATCCTGATTTCAACAGCAACTGAGTGGGTGTCTGGAACAGCTGAGCCAAGATCAAACCAACCTCTGGTGGTGTCATCACCAATTAACATTTGTATATCTCTGTTTCTTTTGTGAGATAAATGTGCATCCCTGTTGCATAAGGGATTGTCACTGCTATCTGATTTTTTCTCTTGCAGCTATTTTGTGCTGTTGCAAGCTATTTTAAATTTCTCTGTCACTGCAAAGGTGGGCTTTCATAGCTGTATTACAGTGAGCTTTTGTGTTTTCATTAGAGCCTGTGCAGAAGCCTGGGCTGTTGGAGGGCGTGAAGCTGAGAAAGCAGAAAGGGAAAAATGGGAAACCAGAGAAATAAAAAAAATCCAAGATAGCATTGATGCATTAGCAACAATTAGGCAAAGAGCAAAGGAACAGAAGAGACAAACTTGCATGGAAGAAGTTGCAACAGATAGCCAAGAAGGTTTGTGCTTACTCTTTTGGAAGATGTCTGTGAGCACTTCAGTTTGAATGCACAGAGGAGGCTTTATCTGATATATCTTTGGATTGACTAACAAGTAATACTTTCTCTTTAAGCAAGTGGATTGCACAAAGGAGAGGGTAACCAGCACTTGTTGCTGATCCATCAAAATCCTCAAGGATGTATTTAAATATGTAGTCACTTGTGAGCCTTTTCAAAGTATTAGAAATACCAGACATTTATTATTTAAGCATTTTCTGATTTTTTTTTTTGCTGGGGAACTTGTGTTTGCTGGTGAGTTGGGATGGGAAAACTGCATTGTTGCAGTCTTGGGAGGACTACTCATCCATGAATAGCTGCTCAAAGTAGGAGCTTTTGATGCATATTCCACTGCCCATTGTAGCAGTGTTTGGATATTCAAAATGAGCACTGGTAGATTAGCTCAGCAATTCTGATGCAATTATTTGTTCTGTAGGAGCATCTGCAAATTCAAAAGGTGGTGATGGAAATTCTAATACATCGGAAATTTCAAATAGATCAGAAGAAGCTCAGAAACAGACTGTGAAATTTAAAAATGAGGGGGTTGCTGTTTGTGATGAAGTGACAACACTTCTACCGAATCTAGGAGATACCCGAGATTTCATATCTGGAAATACGCCTGATGAAGTTCAAGAGGATGCACGGGAACCAGACTCTTACAAATGTGCAAATTTCAACAAGGAGACAGATGGTAACGTACACAGCAAAGAGCCAGAGCAGACTGAACATGCAGAGATGATTTGCCAGCCTCTTAGTGGAGCACTGCCTCTGCTGTGGCTCAAGCCAACTAATTCATACATTAAAACTTTCCATTAGATTTCTACAGTGACTAGGTGAAATCAAGCAATACTGGGTAGAATATTCTTTAAATACAATGAATAGTAAATTTCTGAAGGCTTAACCAGCAACTTCTGGAACTTAAAGGTGGAACTCCTCAAACATGCCAGGTTTAGTGAAAGGCCAGGAGAGTTTACAGACTTCCCTTGGTCCCACGTAAACTGGGCAGTCTGTCTGCCAACAGAAGCTGGTCATCACTCCAGAGATGGTTTTGTAGCTTCACACAGGGAGAAATGCTTTTATAGATTTGTGGAACACATTACTGCAAAATGCAAATATTAATTTGTATAACAGAAGAGAGACCCAGAATATAACAGAAAAACAAAGTGTTGGATTGAGCTATGAATTCTGCAGTGGTAGTCAGTCCCCAGCAGTCTGGTTCTGTAGGGTTTGCTGTTGCAATGTAGACATTTTTTATTCAGTTAGTTCTCTGCAACTGACTGTTGATTATTCTGTAGATCTACCAGGACAGGAGGCAGCTACTGACAAGGCCGTGCTTCCTGAGAGGGAGGAACACACTGAAATTGAGCAGTTCAAACTGGAGACACTGGAGACACTTTCTCTCGATGTAGGTATTGGATTCAGACTTTGAGAAGTTCACATGTGTGTATTGTCTTCTCCAAGTTAATTCTTACTACATTCTGGCTAATAAAACTAAATGGGCAGGTTTTTAAGAAAGGTCTACTGTTAGGAAAAATTGAAAGAAAGAGAGAAAAAAACCCTAAAAAGTAAAGTTGTAGGGGTATTCTCCAGTGGAGCATTTATGAAGAATGCTTCCAAGTTTATTTTGTTCTTAAATTTTTTATCCTATAAATCCTTTCGTCTTGTAAATCACCTGAAGTTGACCTTCTATCTTTATGATTCCTCTGGAGAAGCTAATGAGGGCTCTTATTTAAAAACAGGAATGACAGTGAAAAGAATCTAGTAGACATATTTGCCCTCTTAATCAAAACTCAAATTAAATAGGCAGTTGAAAATAGCTATTGCAAAAAAACCATAGGGAAGAAATAGCACCCCCATCATTGTAAATGTTACCCAGCAGTATTAGATTGTATAAATTAATTCTCAAAATAGATCTCTGATGTGTGTTTTCAAGAAGAGTAGAATGTACATTATTCAGATATATAATAAGTGACTGACATTTGTAGTATGGTCTTGTATTATCTAAAATGTCTATGTGATGCCAAATTTAAACATGTTTACCACATTTAACCATGAGGAGTATATAGATACCACTGAAAAATACAACCTCACTTCAAAGGAGAATTGTTCAATATGTCCTAATTAGGACACTGCTGATAAACTGACACTGTCAGACTATGATACAATCAGCAATAAAAACTTCTGAGCTTATGATTTCCCAGAGCACTTAATACACACTCTGTGATACCCTATACTGCCATTGTTAACTACTGGCAGAAAAGCCTTTTATCTTTGCCATGCTCCAATTTCCCTGGCAAAAATTCCATGTTGTTATTGAAGGGCTCAGCCCACTGCTTTGGTAGAGGGTTTGCTGCTGCCTCCTCCTGTTTAGCTGGTTTTAATCATAGGTTTAAAAAAGGTAGGGGAGAGAATGAGCAACAGTTAAAGTATGCACAATATTATTCTTAAAAGTAGATCTTGAAGTATGTGAAGTAAAGGTTTTAAATATGCAGTGACACTGTAGGTACCCACAATGTGAAGATCTCCTTGATTCAGTGTTTGTTTTTCCCTTGATCTATGGCACCAAAGGAAGATCCTGTGCAGAATCTTGCAGGCAGTATAAAAGTAACTCTTAAGCGCACATCTCTGGGGTGTTGGAGATGTAAAAAGTGGGACTATTTTAACTCTACAGAAGGAAAACCAAACCCAAATCCCACACTAATGCACATTTCAGTGTTCCATGCTCCTTGTTCTCCAGTGGCACTTAGTAATAGGAAGGGCCTCTCCCAGCAGCCTCCAGTACTTACCCTATTGCAGACACCACGAAGAATCTCAGTGCTGACATAGCGGGGAATGCCTGGGGAGATGTGGATGGTGAGGGCTCTGGAGCAGCACCACTGTCTTCATTCACATCCTGAGCCTCTAGATGGTCTCAGAGAGGAGCAATATAAGGGAGGAGAGTGGAGGAGGATGTGCAGTGGGTGGTTGTGACATCCCCGTGTCAAGCAAAAACAAGCTCCTGTTGCTGCACATGCCTTGGCAGTGTGGGAACCACGTTCCCATGTACCTAAACTGGGTCAGCTCATACTTGATCTGCAAATGCACCCTCATGACTGAAGCAAGACTAACAGCTATTTCATCTCCATATTGACATCAAACTCCACATCAGTCTCAGATCCTAATTTGTACACTTTTAATGCAATTTTTATAGAACTGTGTGACTTCAGGATATGCTGCACTAGCTGCAACCGTATCAGGAAGGAGAAATTTCCTTTCTTGATTTTAATTGTGTAATAATCTTCACCACACAAGACAGTGCAGGTGTTCCTGATGCTACCATGCCAAGAAGTCTGCTACAAAATCATTAAGTGCTAAAAGTATCTAAAAACAAAAGGAAATGCTTATTCCAGTATTGACCTACAGTAAAAAAAAATGGCATTAGGTATTAGCTTCTACCTATGATTTTGCATTCCCACCTTCTGTGTTTCCTTTCTTGTCAGCAAATTATAGTTTTCTGAGATCATATTTTCTAGTGGACCGGTCTGAAAAAAAAACAGTTCTCAGCAAGTTGGCAGTTCTGGGTCTTAATTATGAAGCATTCACAGTAAAACTGTGGATTATTAGGAGTATTTAGGTTAACAGAGCTTACTTGACATGCAGTTTCAGGAAGACTGCAGGTCCGGATTTGGCACCTACTCATATAGATGGGTTGCAGTTGGGATTAAGTCTATTGAATAGACAGGAAACAGCTAAGAGAATAAATCATGTTTGCTTTTAAAATCCTGGTAATGCCTTACTCTTTATCCTGTTTTCCTTCATAATCACATGGCATAGTAGAAAACAGCATTCAGTCTGACATCAGGGCTATTGCTTTCCCATTTGCTCTTTCTGGAGACAGATGAATTTTCCCTTTCCCACAAGTGCTTAACAGCAAACTGTGCCCATGAGAATGGCAGTGGGGTCCTGCTGGCTGTGGCCTCACACCCTGATGAGCACTGCTTTGAAAAAGTTCTCCAAGGAGCCAGAGATGTCATTTTTCGTGGGTTACAGTAGCTCTTTCCACTTATTATTGATCTGTGATTGTTTTCAGGAACTGCCTGATTTAGAAGATGTAGTTATTAGTGAGTTTCTCCCAGAAGAAGAAATCTTTGTTCAAAAGGTAACATTTTCATTAATTCCAATAATGAAACTTCCCTAAACACATATACAAAGGTTTTGCAAAATGAGGATCATCTAAGTTGTGAAATGCTGGTTTGGGAGATGCAATCACTTATGCATTTGCAAATGAAAATGGATGGTTTCAGCAGTTCATATCTACATGTAAATCTTCCTTTGTGTAAATCTGACTGTTTATATTCTTGGGTATAGAATAAAGAGAATAAAAACTTGTGATCAGTAATGCAACAGTAACATAAGTTTAGCTTTTTAATAGGATGTAGTGTTATACTGAAGATTAGTCTTAAAATATACTGTATCAGTATTAATATGGTGCGAATTGCCTGCTGCTGAATAAAATCTGTTTTTCAACTGAAATCATAGAGAAATTGAAACTCCTCCTCTCTAGTGCAGGCCAGTCCTTGTCCATCTTACAGAGTTTTGCTTTGCTCAAACTAATCTTTTAGGCATAAGCTTATAGGAAGAAGTAGAAGAGAAAAAAAGAGAAGACAACAAAGTTCAAAAGCACAGTTTTCATTTTCATGCTGATCATAGACTCATACTGGCCTTGCTGGAGACAGAGGCTGGTACAGTACAAACTCTTACAAGTCTTTCCAAGATAATGCCAACGATTCCTACAGTCAGCATAAGGCATGGAACTGACTTGCCTTTTTGATTACAGACTCATAACAGGGCTGTGAAATGTCTCAGCCAACAAAGCCTGCAATTAAAAGAAGGCAAGGAAAGAGGATTAGGGAAGGAGAATGTGTTAGCAGCTGTCCTGCTCCAAAGGCTGCTCAGTTCCCAGCTGGAGACAGATGAAGATGTTGGTCAGGTTCCTCTGTTTGGAGTAAAATATTAGAGCAGAGCCCACACACTGCTCTTTTTATGAACTGTTAATTAGTTTATGGTCAGTTCATTGGAGTTGCCTGAGAAATTGCTAACCTAAGATTCATTCACAACGCAGCAGAGCTATGGGTGAAGCATATATTCCAAATAATTTATGAGAACAGCACATTAAAGCTGACAACTGTCATATGGATCCAAGAGATATTTACCCATCCTTTGGCTTTTATATCTAAGAATAATTTTTCAATCACATTTCTACCTTTACAGCAGGACTATCACCCAAAGATTGAAATAATTTCTGAAGTGACAAATGACAGCAATTCTGCATTAGAGGAAAACAATAAAAGCACGCTTGAGAATTCAATAGAAGAAGTTCCAACAGGAATTTTTTCAAATGTATGTCAGAACCATAAACAGCATGAAAGGGAGCACTTAAGACCCCTTCTCGAAAGCTTCTTTACAGAGCCTGATAATTCAGAAAGATACCTGGAGATCAAAGATAAAGAGGTAGTTCCTTTGAAACCCCTGATACAAGAGGTAATCACTGAGCCCAAGGATCATCTGCTGTTGTCACCAGTCTGTCATCAGCCAAATGACCCAAGCTCATGGGAAGAGCATGGTAAGATTACAGTGACATTTTTAATCACAGAGAAAATGGGAGTGCCACAGACACACTCAGGATCTGTTCAGCTCCTGTTGAGGGTTGTTAGTCACAATCACCTCTTCCTTTTATTTATGTGGAAATCCTAATAAATCAGGAATTAAAATGTTTTCTTTTTCCGCAAAGGATTTCTTATTGAGTTTGATTTAAATGGTTTTTAATAATTGGGCTCTGTATTTATTTTTTCAGTATTAAAGACCACAAGTGAGTTTCATTTGCCTTTTGCCTTTTGCTTCTAACAGGGCATGGCAGTGATGGAGAAGGACAGGGCCTGGCTGAGGGGGAAGGATGTCCTCATAAAGCACAAGGTGACAAGGATGGTGAGAGTGGATTGGATTAATCACTTCAAAGAAAACAGACCAAACCAAGAGCACAGTGTCTGACTGCATGGAAATCTGCCCAAAATATGGAGGTGGCACTGGGACCATTTGTTAAAGGTGATGTGACACTGTGATAGCAAAACTCCTCAGGGCAGCTGCCTGTTCACTACTGTGAAAATTACTGTTTTGAGGTTAAATTCCAGTCTTGTGTTATTTGTGCCTTTGCACCTTTCTAGAAATGCCTTAGTTACATGTTTATATATCAGTTTCATTACAGATGTAGTTTCAAGCATAATTCAGTGTGTCTGTCGTTTGACAAAAAAAATAATTCTGTTTGTAATCACATATATTTTCATTTGATGTTTTGTATTTTAGTTCCATACCAGTGTACATCTTAGCAGATGGACTCCAATGACAAATGGAGATTGCTTCTTGATGGGATATTTCACTGATGTAATATTCCCTGACATCACGAATGTTTATGCCTAAAAAGATGCAGAAATAGCATCCATGCACAGAAAATCTGGTTTTACCTTTTAGGGCATCTGTAATGAAACGTACAATTACATCTGCTGCTTTTAGTGTTTTTCACTGAGATGTGTCTCAGGACCTGGATTTTGAGTATAGCCAAGTTTAGGTGAATGTCTTTTTTCATATTTCTATACACCTCTAATAATTTGTAGTAAATAGAATTGAACAGTTCTTGTAAGTGTGCAAATTTAAAGAAATAAAATATTATTTTGGGCTTGTTGAAAAGATGTATTTCCTACCACGTGGTGCCATCTGGTGGCAAGAGAACCAGACCTCACAGTAACACAAAATAATTGTGAAAGCCCTCAAAGAGGACAATACAATTGTTTTAATTTCATCCAATTTCCACCTTGCATGAGTTAAACCATGCTGGAAAAGCTTTGGCCTCCAGACAGGGTTGGGGAAAGCCAAGGGCCTGTGGAGCACGGGGTTACCTGGAAGCATCAGCACAGGAATCTGCTCTTCAGAAAGCTGCAAATGCTGCCACCAACCTGTGTGAGCTCCATCGTGAAAAAGCAGCTGCTTCCCTTTCTGACAGAAAGCTGGATAAGGACTATTTTGAGAAGTTTGGGGTTTGCATTTTCCATGCTGTGTTTTGATGCCTGTCCTGGTATCCACTTACTACACTAAAAACAAGTAAACACAAAGGCTCACATTATGTTTGCAAACAAAAGGTTTAAAAAATAATTCTGAGAGTGAAGTTTGAGCTCTATTATCATTGAAAGCAAGAAAAATAGGACTAATGGAGGGGGAAAAAGCAGCAAATAGTTTCAAGAACTGTAGATTCTTTTACTATGACCCTGATTTTACCAGCTATATCCACCCTGAGAGGCATTTCAGTTTGAAGAATTCAGCAGCTTTCCAAGCTGTGTTAACTTCCCCACATTTTACAGGCTGGATTCCCCAGCCCCTGTGTGTTCACAGTGACCACAGCCCACCAGGGGGCCTCACAAGGGACTCTCAGAATGCTTAGCAGCGATTTTCACTTGTCACTGAGGCCTTGGGAAGGAGAAAAGGAGTAAGGGACAGACAACAGGAGTGAGAGAAATGCCAAAGCAGGACGAAGTGAGAAAAAGGAAATTTAATTAGTGTCTTCTGTAAAACTTTACAAATGTACAGCATAGTGCAAAAACGCAGTCTCAGCACATCACCTTCAAGTAAATGTCACAATGTGAAAAGCCGAGGAACACAAGCCTTCTTCACAGGAATGGCTCCTGAGTGCTCTTCCTGGAGGTTCCTCTCTCACCATCAAGCTCCAATCTCATGTTTATAGTAGAGCAAAAAGCCTAAAGTAAACCCCACAAGCCCTCCTGAGAGGCTGCTCCCCACGAGCACAGGTGGAGCTTGCCCTGCAGGACACAGCCTGAGATGGAGCCAGGGCCCAGCTGCACCTGGCTGTGCCCACGGGCAGCTCTCCCCAGGGCTGCATTTCTCACCCCCAACCAGACAATCCAGTCAGACACAAGTGCATGCCCAGCCTCAAGCATGTGACAGGCTCCATAAAAATACAGGAAAACTCCTCAGGAGCGTGAAGTTAAGCATGTGCTTAAATACCTTGATGCATCAATACATTCAGTGTTAACCTGACAGCAGCCTAGAGTGTGGGAGTTCAGAGAGGGGTGTAAATCTTGAACATTCACTGTCGGTGTCAGGAGACACCAGGCAGTTTTCAATTAGCTGTGAGAAAAGAAGTAAACAGAGTGCAACTCAGTGACTTTCCATCGCTGGAAAGGGCAAAATAGGGTGGAAGTGGGCTGAGCTAGGTGAAATTTCTAAGCACAAATCTGTCAAAAAGAAATACCTTGTCCAGGATACACTCAAGCACATCATCTGAATTCCAGGCCCATGGGGGCTGCTGGAATTTTCCCTTAGTCCTGAACACAAAAACAGTGGCTGAGATTAATTCAGGAGCTCTCACAACCTCGCTCCTGCACAGACCACACCACCAAGGAGTGACAGAGCTCCCAGCACAGGAATCAGCTGGGCAAATATGTGCTCAAAAGTGAGTGTTTCTGAACTAACACATTTGTTCACATAGTGATAAATGGATGGAGGAAAGGGCTGTGACAGGAAGGTCCATTTTAAAAATGCTCATCTTATTGAGATTATTAGCCTGCACTCATCTGACTGATTAGCTACACTTTGGGGTGGATGCTTCTTGACCACAATGCTCACAAATACAGTTCATAACCAAGAATTGTCATGGCAATGAAGGCAGGCAGAGCATTCTTCAAATGATATTGGCCCAGCTTCAACCTCCCTGTCTAAGCCCTTAGAAGGCCTGAGTTAATTGAATTTCCTGGGTCTGTCCTACTGCATTTGGGTAACCTTCCTAAGGAAAAGCAACTCAGGCAGAAGATACTGAGATAAATAATACGTTCTCATTAGAACTACAGCATAAAAAACAAAGCTGTGCTTTGTTGAGAAACTCAGTTTTCAGAAACCACATGGATGGGGAAGGTTAGTTCAGCCTTTGAGGCTGGTCTCAGATGCACAAAGGACAGAAGTTTGTGGGACGTGGTGGACTAACCATTCTGCCTTTCTCCTACACTGAGCAGCTGAGAGTCCTTCTAAAAAGGGGAACCAATAAATTAAACTGTTTAATCAAATTTTATACATCAATAAACCAACAGGCACATCTTCAGGGGAAATAGAACAGGTCAAAGCCAAGGGAAAATAAACAAACCACTGGACTGGACATGGAATACTTAGCCAGCACCAAAAGCCCAGAGTGCACTCCCCCAGCCCTCTCTGCACATGGAAAATTGTGTGTGCAGAAAAGTCTATCCCTTTTCTATTTTTTAAGTATGGAGTGCCCTGCCTTTATGTAAGAGAAAATTAATTTGGGGCAAAATAAATCCCAAACAACAAAAGCTCTCAACTCAGCATGGGATGTTTTGCAGCCTGTGATGGTGTGTAGCTCCCCTAAGAGCCAGGGGCACATTCTTGGTGGGGTCACTCAGAAAACAAGCTTCTACACACCCCAAAAGATCTTCTTCCTACTCACCCTAGGAACAAAGGTTGCATCCCATTAAACCCAGAAAATGGATAAAAAAGTCTTTTTAGAGCATTGGACTGACATGTAGAATTATTCTGCTATTAAAAAACAAGGGTCAGGCATCTTAGCTAATCTGTGCTGCCCCAATAAAATCCAACAGTTTGCCATTGCAGGCACTACTCAGGATCACTATTTTATGAAGTCTCAGATGGACTTTCAACCTACTCTTCATTTAAATTTTATTAAAAGATTTGAAATTTCTAAAGCATTTTCAAGGAAAAAAAAATCCTGGCAAGTTCTCCCTCCTCCTTGAAGCAAGCACAAGAAGCAGTATTTTGTTTTAAAAAACAGTGAAATCCAGATGCAGGGAGGGTAATGCAACAGACCATTTCCATCTACTCCAAAAAAAAAAAAAAAAAAAATAAAGGCAGAAAAAGAAACTCTCTTGCAGGTTTCTGAGTCAGTTTTGTTTCTTTACATTCAAACCTGTGGATGCTTGGATGGTTGGGAGGGAGCTGTTGTTTCTTGGAAGCTAAATCACTGGCTGTTGTCCATTGAAGAGCTCAGGTTTAGAGGGATATCCCCTTGGACACCCACAGAGGACACATAAGAAGCTGTATTTTCAGAAGGAACATAAAGTGATGAATTTTCAGGCAGGCTGATGAGGTCGTTCCCAAAGATGGACTGACGGTCGAGGAGGAACTGCTGGGCACTTTCAATGACATCTTTCCCTAGGAATGGACAGCAGAAAACTCAGCTTCTGGAGGGCAGATTGTCTGGTTTTACATAAGCAGAACTGGAAAGTGACAAATCCCAACTGCAGCAGCGACTGAAGAGCCTCACTTCAGCAAAATCACTTGGAAACACCTGAGCAGAACTTGGGCTCACTCAAAAGCACATTAAAATCAAGGGGAGCCTCTGCAGGTCACCAGGTGCGTTCTCCCTGAAAGCTGAGATGCCTCACAAATGGAAAAGTCATGACTGAATTACTGAGGAGAGGAGAGGAGAGGAGAGG
>VXBR01007851.1:403864-437662 GCA_013400215.1 Cisticola juncidis | reverse complement strand
GGAGAGGAGAGGAGAGGAGAGGAGAGGAGAGGAGAGGAGAGGAGAGGAAGCAGCTGCTCTTCTCCTTCACTCAAGATGTGTCTTCCTCCTTTTTCGTAGAAGAACCAGAAAGGCTTTGCCAACAGGGGAAGCTCAAGGACCCTCTTCAATGTACCTGAGCTTTTCATGCCTTTGAGGTGCTCATGAAAGAGGCTGAGGCTGGAAGTCCTTGAATGACACACAATGAATCACAACTGGGGCAGGCTCAGGTGGCTGCAGCACCAAACTGGGGCTCCCAGGAGCTCCTCCTTCAGGCCTGTCCCAGCTGAACACACATGAACACACATGAACACACATGATGATTGCAGAACCAGGGCAGCACTCCTGGATTCATATCTAAGGTCAATGACACTTTATTAGAGTCAGGTGGATCAGCTGCACTGTTCCCTTGAGGTCTGCTAAAAGATCTGGAGAGGAAGACACACAGCCTGTGCCTCTGGCTGCCAGCAGCTACCGGGGCACCTCCTCTGCAGCAGGAACCAGAGGAAACCCAGGAGTGCACAGCTCCTACCACCCCTACCCACTGAGATCACCACGTTGCTCTGAGGTGGCAATGAACAGCAAAGAAAACTGTGGAAACACTCACAGTCATGATGGGGACCCATTGCAAAACCAGGTGAATTCCATTTACACCTCAGTTTATCCCCCACCCTTTTCCCACAGCTCAGGAACTGGCTTAGCAGCTGCTGTGGAAACACTGCTGACTGACAACCATGGTAGTAAAATAACAGACGTGGTTTGCTCCCTCAAATGGCAAATTGTCAATGCTGGACATCAAATCTGGCTGCCTGAACAACATCCCACTGCCAAGTCCACAGAGCTGCTGGGGCTCCTACCTGGGCAGGTGCTGTTGAATGGTGGGTTGAACACTTTTGGGGGCAGCTCAGTTGCACTCTTCTCCAGATCCACTGTGAGTCGCTGCATCTTGATGCAAAAATATAAACTACAATGTACAATTATACAAAGACAGGGGAGCTTGTTAGAACTAGGCCATGTCTGAGCACCGGTGCTTCACCCCAGTGTACAACACCCACCAGTAACACAAGCCATCCTCCCTGCCCAGCTGCTCCTCCCAGCCTCACTGCACTTCACTGGAACAGCCACACCAAAGGACAGGGCTGTGGGAGGTGCAATCCCCTATCCAGCACTGGCTGATATGGTGAGAAGCTCATGTCACATCAGGGGCCAGGCTGGTGTCACTGTGGCTGCCATACAAAGCAAACCCACAGTCCTCTGCAGCCAGTAACAGAGGAAAGAGAAAATTTTTCCATTTTTCTATGACTCTCTTTAAAGTGAAACTAGTTTTTGCTTACACAGTGCTCTAGGCACAGAGTTCCTGCATGTATTGCTTCCAGGCTTCTCCATGCTCATGACTTTCTGTAGGACAAGCAAGAGCTCCTAGGAAATTTAGTGAGCTCAAGGACTGAACTACTTGAACATTGCAGCCTCCTTTCCTGGCCTTTTCTCTCATGCAATTCTTTTTAAAGGTTACAACCCTTGCTTCCAAGACTTGCTAATTAATATAAACTATTTCTTAGACACTTTCCTTCCTAATGCTCAGGAAGTGGAATTATCTAGTAAATTCAAAATTATTAAAACCTAAAAAGGATGCTGATACCATGAAGAAGGCTTAGAGACCTTTTGCATTTCATTAAAGTAGATAACACTCTACTTGTGCATCTCTAGAGTTATCTGGCAGAACCATCCAAGCCTTCATCTAACTTGATTGTCGGCGAGGGCTCTGAAAATTCACTCTCCATCATGCAGGAAAAAGAACCCAGCCAAGCCATACACTTCCAGCCTTAAAGCTCCTGTGAATCTATGGTTTCCTTCACTGTTTATTAAACTTGTTCTTTCTGCACTGCAGAAATGTCTGTGTAAGTATCAACTCCAAATACTCATTTCTTCATGTAAGGGTGTGCAGGAACTCCTGTTCTAACTGCATGGTATTTTACTGCTCCTGAAACATACAGGGATGGCTGCACTTTGTAAAGGTGTATTTTATAAAGAGCTTTGGTACAAACACACTTCATAAATCGATGGTATTAGTAGGATGTGACATTCTCACTAAAAGTTTAGAGCAGCCAGTTGCAGTTAAAGACTCCAGGACACCAGCAGTCAGTCAGAGCTTGTCTCCAGACAAAGCCTGCCTGAGTGGGAAAAACAGGTCAAGAGTACAATACAACACTCTCATGCTGCCCCCAGGAGATGCCTACGTGCTGTGCTTTAGCCCAGTCTCCCCTCTGGTTATGAAATAACTTCCTCAGCTCTGCACAAGCTCTGCTTCATTGTTCCATTATTATTTAGGCAAGGAGATCCAGGGAAGGTGTCCCTGCAGTGGGCAGGGGGTTTGGGACAGGATGAACATTAAGGTCACTTCCCCTCGGCCATTCTGGGGTTCTGTGATTATTGTCATATCTCAGAAATACACGTCTCTTACCGGGGACAGAGTGGCTTCCATTTCAGTCAAATTCCACTCACTCAGAGGTAAATTGGGATTAAAGACCTGTTGGGACAAAAACACAGTGAGGGCTCTGAGAGGTGTTTGAGGTTTGAGGTTCTCATGCCCTCCCCTGCCTGCTGGGGGGTGCAGCCCTGCACGAACTGAAGCTGCAGACAAAGGCTCCTGTGCATTTGTGCTGATCCACGAGCCCTGCTGCTGCAGGGGAGGGACAGCACAGACACCCCATGCCACTGTCCTGTCACAAACCAGGGCAGCTGCACACACAAATCAAAGCCCTTTTCTGCTGCTCTTGAGTCCTAGGACACACCCAGATTCCTATGAACTGTAAAAGCATTCCAGAGTGCAGCAGGAGAGGGCAGGTTACTGTTGCATCAGGGCTTTGGTGCTAATTTCTTGAGAAGTCTGAGCAATTTGGGAAAAGGAGCTGTTGATCTGGAGCCAATTTTATGATTCATTCTCACTCTTATGACATTTGTTGCACAGAGAGAGAAGTGTGTCAGTAACAGGAAAACACTTCCTAATGAGAAACAAGAAACAGAAACCAACAGTCAGTGATAGAGCAGGCCATTAGAAAAGCTCTCTGTAAAGTCAGAATCAAGCACAGACACTTAGGAACTGACTTGCAGAGAATAAGATTGATTTTTTAAAATGACTTTTCATTCTGTTTATCCATTCAAGTTTACATGCCTTATTAAACATATTTTACATAAATGTGTCAGGTCTCATGTTGATTTCTTTACCTAATGCAGGGGTTTGTGCTCCTAGAAGTTCAAATATGCATATTAAAAAAAAAAAAAAAAAAAAGGCACAATTTAAAGCTAAAATCTTATGAGCAGGCTAAAACAGAGCTGTGACTCCACAGGCTCCATGTGGCAGATAAAATGCCACACGAGAACAAGCAGCATGACCTGATCCACAGCCCAAAGGAAGCTCTGTGAACTCCAGAGCTCTGTTTGATGCAGCCCTCCCAGCAGCACTCACATCCAGGAGGCTGGCAGGCTCCAGGCTGTACTGCTGGCTCCTCAGCAGCAGCTGCAGCCCCTCCAGGCTCCAGTCGGTGCCCTCCAACGGGTCTGAAATGTCTGTTCTGAGAAAACACGAGGGGAAACATTGCCACAAAGAAAATTTGCATAGATAACTGCAGAAAGCAGGACCAAGCAGCCTTCCAAAAGGATGATTATGTTTACAACTCATTTTGAAAACCAAGAACCCACTGGGTTTATGCTCTAAAACTTGGTTTCATCCCAGAGTACAGAGGGGACTGGGCAGATGGTAGAACAAATGAGATAATCCCTCTTCTGGGTGACACGTGGTTTGGGGATGGATAGTCTGTGCCCATTTCCTCAACACTGGGAAAATTAAAGCTTTCCCTTAGAAGAAATCCTTTTAGAGATGCACTTGGAACCAGAACAGGCTGCATTGCTATTCTCCTTGGTCCAAGATGCCTGAATTACTGTTAACTAATGCTCTTTAAAGAGTGACTTTTAGCTGCAGGCATTTACCCTGCAGGCTGCATTTACTAGAGACATTCAGCTAAATGAGTAACAGTGAAGCCCTGCTGTGATTAAACCCCCCCTAAAGCTAGAAAAAAATTCTCTTAAAATCAGATCTTTTAAAAAGGGCTTATTTTTCTTCTAGTAATATATTTTTAAGCATCCAGTGGGTTCCGAAGGAGCATTTTGATTCTCTGTAAGGACTTAAAGGGAAATGGAAGCTTTTCTGATAACTCTATTGAGTGTTTTGGGCTCCCCCCCCTCTTCCTTACATTGCTGCAGTTGCTACCAAGAATGAACTGCAGTTCAGTCCCACACCATCCACCCAGCTGCACCATGCTTTCCTTCTGCTGGTTTGGCCTCTTGGACACTCCCCCATGACATGGTGCTGTTGGGATTTCAGGCTCAGAGCACAGCCCCAGGACTGGCTCCCTGGGATCGCACTGGGGTGACCCTCATGTCACAGTGCCAGTCCTGGGCAGGGGTGTGGCACAGTCCAGTGCAGGCCTGCAGGCACAGGGGCTGCTCTGGGCTCCAGCTTTCCCTCGGACCTTGGGCAAATCTCCCTCAGTGCACAAAGCCCCTTCCTGCTCCCACAGCTCTGATGCACATCCTCTGACAGCTCTTCCTCTGCTGGGTCCTTCAAGCAAGTGCTCCACATGCCCCATTATCACCTCTGTGAGCTGTCCCCTGGGACTCACGGTCCTCTAGCAGGGGCCACAGGTACAGGATGGAGCTCACCAGGCTGCACTCGGCTACCTGAAGTCCCCTCCCTCCCCACCCTGGGATGGGAGGAGAGGGCCACGGGCAGGCAGGGCCAGAGCTCTGCCTGGCTCTCCTCACCTGTCCAGCAGTGCCCTCCTGCCCCTCCTCTCGGGTGCCTGGGGGGTCCCCGGAGGGGCTGCACAGCCGCCTTTGCCCTCCAGCACGGACTGCACCATGGCCACCGGCAGCACCGGCGGCTCGGAGCACGCCCGGCAGCCGGGCAGGGGCCCCTCGGGCTCGGCGCCGCCTCTCACTCCGGGGCTGGCTGGCTCCTCCTTGATCAGCATGAGGCACTTCTCCCTGCAGAGACACCACTGAGCACCACACAGCTTCTCTGCAAGGCCCCGGGCCACTGCCGAGGGCAGGAGCACGAGGCGCTGCTTCCACTTCCCATCAGACTGCCCCAGAAGGTCTTTCCATCTCCTCAGATGGGCTAAAGAAGCCAGCAGCCTCTTTTTCTTTTCAGCAAGCTCCAGAAACATGCTCAGCTGAAATATCTGCAGTCACTTCATCAGTCACAGATATAAGGAATTTCCCCATTCAATTGTTTTACAAATATGGAAAATAAATTTCCATGCACTGATCATTTCTTGGGTGAGTGTTAGGGACAGGTTAAAGGGACACTGGGCTAGAGAGATTCCTCTGAAAAAGAAAAGTCTCCATCCTAGAGATAGGAATGGGATCAGCAAAACCATCCCATGCAGGAGTTAGGATTGGGTCAGCAAGCACTTTAGAGATCCCGGTGACACAGGTCAGGGTCTGGTGGCCCTGCAGGACTTGAACAGAAGCTGTTGAGATGTGACAGTCACAGTCAGACGTTTTACTTGGTTGGAGGCAGAGGTTTGCCTTTTCCAATGGGAGAGGCACTCCACATTATTTCCAGACAGACAAGTGACAATGAAGTTTTGTTTAGAAGCATTTTTTTGTGTAAAAACCTACTCTGTGTTACTTGTAGGAGACTTTAGACCTGCACAGCTGGAGCTAAAGTGACAAAGGCATGGATATAATAGGGATGGTATGTGACACACAGAGCTTTCCTCAACATTCCTCTCAGATCATCTTCTCACCTCGTGGAGCCTAAATTGCCACCAGAAGCACAGCTGATTTAGGAGGTACCACACCTGAACTGACTGGGGCCATGGCTGGCTCAGATGCTAAAGTCCTGCAGACACAGCATAGATCAGAAGCCACCAGATGGCACTCAGTAATTAGTAGAAATAAGCAACTTAACTTGAAGGTTATATTAAAGATTTTCTGCTTTAGAAATGGCATCAAGGTTTGTTTTTATTAAAATCTGAAGCTCCTTACATGCTTCTAATTAATTTTATGGCTAAGGTTTCGATTATGCACCATATTTACAGGCAATTTCTAGAGTGTAACTGCCTTGCCTCTAAGTCTGAGAAACTGTTTCCATGATTCATATGTCTACTTACTTTCCACTGACATAGCTTTAGCTATTCTGCTTCTAGCCCTAAATACACTGCATGTCTGTGGCAGGAAGAGATAAGCATTAGAATACTTCTGCATTCAGTTCTTAAGTTACTGGGGCCTTTTCACAGAAAAGTTGTCAAACATCGGAAGTTGTTGTGATGCAACCTTGCTGTTCTCATTAGCTGTTAGATGCACAATTTGATTGTTTCTTCTTTGCCAAAGCCAAAAGGAAACCCTCTTTTCTTTCTCTCAACAAGCCCAACAAGTGTTAGTATCTCATTATTTGATTAAGTCTGAGACAGTCCCTGTCTTGAGGACAAAATATAAAGAAACATGGAATATTTCTCAAAGAGGGGAGTGGAAGTTCTCAGCATGAAACTCGGGACTTTGTTTTGAAAGTTATGCTGTTATTACCTTCCTCTAATTCTGAAAATCTGACCCACTTTGTAAACTGGAAAAAAGTATTCCATCCCCTACCTCTATAGAGATTTGTGAATCAGAGAGAAACTTTGATAGAATTACAGTCACAAAAATCTCTTGAGAAGAGTTGCATAAGCATGTTTATACCCAGCTCTCTCTATTATTAATCACAAACATGTTTACCTGTCATTTTCAGGAGAGGATTGCATATTCATGATGTTGGATGGTGACGCTTCAGTAACATCAGATATGATGGGTCCTCCAGCGATTGCAGGGCTGTTTAAGCACGAGGCAGGCTCTGTTGATGGCTAAGAGGAAAGCAAAAGTCATATAGACTTATCCTTCTGACCCCAAAACAAGTCCAAGAGCCCATCTGAGATGGTTAGGGTTTATTCACTTCAAGTCCCCTCTGTATAGAAACCAAGAAAGCTTTTACCTACTATGCAACATTATAATTTCCTCTCACTTTTCCTCCAACCGCACAGAGGTACAGGTGTGAAATAAACCCTGTGAAATGTCAGCAACCAAAAGGTTTTACCATTGACATTTTGCCTAAACTGCTCAGCTTCCTGTGGAGGGAAAGATCCAACAGAGCCCAACAGGGCCACATGAGCCTCTCATGCCAGATCACATATTTAACTGCATAACAGAAGTGTCTGGTGTCTGCTCTGATGATGGTGGGGATCCCTCAGAGGCTACAAAAGTCCCAGTTTTAGAAGTGGGATCCCACTTTGCCCTCGAGGTGAACCAGGCTGGGATAACAACATGGAGAGTTCAGTGTGCAGGGGTCTGCCTTACCCCACCAAAGCCCACAGCCTCCCTCATGAAGGCATCCATGAAACTGGGGAGCTGAGGGAGTTTGAAATGTCACCCACCTTAGCAAACCTCAGCTCTTCTTCACTACCAAACTCTTGCCAAATCACCCACTCCACAATCTCTATCATTGCTTCAAACATTCCCCCTCCCTGGCAAAGCCATCCCACAGAGCTGAGGCTGGGCTGGACCCACCGACTGTATGAAATAGGGGTCGTGCAGGGGCTCTGCAGACAAGTGCCGGCTGAACTTGGACACCGGTGGGGCTGAGATCCCGCTGTCGAGCATCAGAGGCCTGTGAGGAGAAACAGTTCTGTATTTCCTCAGCTGTAAGACCCTTTCTTGCCCAGTGTCATGGGCAAGGAAGGCCAAAACCTCCTTTTGCAGGAGGCCACCATTAAAAAAGAGCATTAACCAGAGAAGGGAAGGCTGCAGGCCTGCCCATCCTGCCCAAACCTACCCAGAGCCCCCAGGCAGCACTCTGCTCTGCACCAAGCAGCTCCAGGCTGCACACCTTCCCTTCCTGCTGCCACTTAGAAGGGAGGTGTGAAAGCACAACCATGAAAGATAAAACACTAAGGATGCAGATGTACACACAAGAGCTGAGCTTTCTGGAAGACACACCTTTGTGTTTCCAAGGAAGCAAGAACTTAAATTACCTTGCGCAACACTGTTCAAATTGCAGCTGGATTGCATAAAGTGTGTATTCCTCTTCATAAGGGAGTCAATACAGTTGCTGTGCAGGTAGTTCTGTGCTCTTCTACCCTTTTCAGCACAGTTTCTCACTAGTTATTTGCCTTTTTACAAAAAAAGAAGCGATCTAAGACGTTTCTTAGGCTGCAAAGCTTTTACAGGGAGGACATAGCCCTGACCATGAAAATTAGAGGTCAGATCTGACACGTCATTTCTCTGCCTGCCCACTCTGCTGGAGGAAAACTTCCCCAGTCATGAACCTCATCAGCTCATCAGCTTCTCTTCTCCCCTTAAGCCCTTTTTTTGCTATCTGCAGTGTTCAGCTCTTCCAAGAGGCTCAGCAGAGGGGGTAGGCAGAGATGCACATACCCTGCTGGCTTGTACAAATCATGGGCTCCTCCATTCAATCCTGTGTTGCCTTTACAGTCCTCACAAGAGGAGTCAGTCAATAACAAGGACACTGACTTAATGAAAATTGACTCCTTTGAGCCACTCGTGGGAGGTCTGGCTCCTTTCTGTGCAGCATGGAGAAGTTTCTAAGTCGTCAAAGGCCACAAGATAATAAAGGTGGGAACTGGAGGCAGGTCTCTGTCCTCAGCAAATTCCACTCAATAGTCTCTTCCCCTTCTTCAAATCACAAGCACCACAGGGCAAGAAAGGCACTAAGCTTCCTAATTCAAGTCACTCCATTCACTAGCCTTGAAGAGCCTATATAAGATACCCCTCACCTAAAATTTTTCCCCATCTTCTTCTTTGTAAAGCCTGCAGGTTAACACCACCAAGCCAGTGTTGGATACACACTACATTCAGTGACTGTGGGTCAAACTGAAGGTGTGTCTGCTCCTACTGATGACAAGTGGCAAAACTGGAACCTGCAGGAGCAGCAGTGGGGTCCTGCCCTTCATCCCTCCCATGTCCCACTGCGCTGGTTCCCCACACGCAGGTCAGGAGCTGACACGGTGCTTCTCTAACGAGCAGTGAATGGGGCTGTCAGCAGGTCTGACTCTGCACTTCAGCCCATTCAGCTCCCATCACCATGGAGCCCTGGTCCGGTGACCGCCTGCCTGGGCAAGCTGAGCTTGTGCTTTTAGTGAGGGGCAGCATTATGCACCCGTGAGCGTGTGCTCCACACACGGGTACTTACAGCTTCCTCTTTATCCCAGTGCTGCTGGGGCTTGGCTGGAGCTGGCCAAACAGAAACTGAATCAGCTGTCAGGAGAGATCAAAATCCGGTGTTAATCAGCAGAGTGATTCAGCACTCCCTGCTCTCGCAGCCATTTTTATCTCACACATTCCTCCCTCCCAACAGCACCCCAAAGCTGGGAGCAGCCATGGAACATAGCAGCCAAATTGCATGAGACACTGGAGCCTGGAACAGAAAGGAGCTGTCCAAGAACTCAAACAGCCTGCCTGGCTTCCAAGGGACACAGCCAGGTGCCTGCTTTGTGCAAAGGTTCCTGGATGCAAGTGCTCAGCACCTTCTCTCTCCACTTTGTGCATGAAAACTTCAGCTGGTCCTGACAGACCTGTGAAGTGCACATGCAACATTCCTAGGCCTGGAGTTAGATCTGGATCCATTAAAGTTTTCAGAGACATTTAGAAGAGGTGCTGTAAAGTCTGACAAAGACTTTGCAAGTAAAAGAAGCAACTCCCTATGGAGACCCTGGATGGAGGTCTGACCTCTGTCAGTTGAGTTTTCCAGCTCTGTGAATGTCAATGTTGATATAACAGGACACTAAAAAGGAAGCAGGGTAGCTTTGGAGAGGAATCACTTAGCAACATATTCCCAGGTCAGCTTGAACTTAATGCTCTGCTTTGACCTCCAAACAAAGAGAGCATTATTATATATCACAGCTGGCTCTTACTCATTGCTCAATATAACAAAATAGAGTTGCATAAAAGCCTCTACAATGAAGCATGTGGCTGGTCCAGCCTCAGAGCTGGAGGAAGGCTTGGTAGCCTCGTGCAGTTCTGTCCAGTCCTATGACTCTGTGATGCCATGTGAGGGTCAGAACATGGGGACTGGGATATGTGATGTGCTCAGTCATGTCAGCACCATCCAGGAATCACTGGAGAGGCCTTTTCTGTACTGGTCATGCCTGGTTTTAAGGGAGATGGTTCTGCAGCCTAAAAGGTTGTACAGTAATTCCTCAGCTATACCAGTAACACCAGAAAATGTAACAGTTGCTGTTACATTCCCCTACTGGGGTAATAGGTAGCCAATTCTGCCACCTGCAACTTCTCACTGGTGCTGGCAGGAGTGGGGCTCCTCTCATGAATAAATGGAAGTGGAAGATTTGGGAAGTCCAAAGGCATTGGGACAACCAGAACACAGCCAACACAGGGCAATTAGTGAGAGTTGTCCAGGATTTCAACAGAAAAGTAGTTTCATCAGAGAAACATCAGAGAAAGGACTGACAGGGAAATTAAAATCTTCTGCTTAAGGGCACAGTCTCTGCATTGTTAATGACCTGTTTCCATAGGACACATAAAAGCATCACACAACTTGAAAGGGAAAATAATTACACTGCAATATCACAGATTATGGGACAAGAAAAAAAATCAGAGTAGGACATAGACTAGGCAGCACAAGCAAGTTTGGAGTTTATATGACCCCACTACCTTGTTGATGACTTTCTGTTGCTGTGAGTGGTTCTGCCGGAGAGAAACAACTTCCCGCCAAAGAACTTCATTTTGCCTGAAAGTGAAACAGACATTTTCCATGAGAACAGAAACATCAACAGTCCATGGTGCTGCCATGATGCACAGGACATTCAGCTGTGCAAAGTCTGTCTCAATTCCAGGCTCTTGCAGTGTTTGGCTCTTTTCAGGTGTTCCAAACAAGGTCACACGATTGCCTTCCTTTTTCTTCCTTGACCTCATAAGAAGTATAGACCAAAGCATGAGAAAAACAAATAAAGAGAAGCCAGCATTCATAGGGAAAGGTAACAAGAGGACACATTTTTGTGGAACATTTGGGCCAAACACAGAATTTCAGTAAGGCCTGATTTGTGACTGTGAGTTATTCAGATCACCCAAACTGTCCTTCCATGGGAGTCAAGAAAGCCCAACCTCTCCTCAACTGCACCAATGCTCCCAAAGACAAGACCCTACGTATTCTACCTGCTTAAAACTCATACAAGGGGTGGTTCAAATGCATGTTTGGTAGTGACTAGAGCAGATAAAAAGATCCTCCATCTCAGAGCCTTGAACTAGGAGGAGTGTAATGATTTTATTAGCAGGAGCCACTGATTTAGCCCAGCACCTGTGTCCAGCTTGCATAAAGAAAATTTATTTTCTGTCTGTAAATGAAACAGCACAGAGGGGAGCTTACAGGCTTCCTCTAACAGTCAGCCTCACTAAGTGGGAGAGAGCGATTCAGAGTTTATTTATTTTGTTTATTTATTTGTGCTGCCTTCAAGCCTGGATGCCAGCCAAGTCCATGCTGCAAAAGGTTTTGCCAGCTAATTTCTCTCTAGAGTATATGGATATATCTAAACTGTCAGGCCAGCAAAACCTATCCTACAGGTGAAACTGATAAATCCTTTTGCTTTTTAGTCTTTCTAGTGTGGATGAATACTTGAAGTGGGAAGGCAAAGTCCAGAGATCTGAAGAGCACAGTAGAACAGCTTGTACAGCAAGAATCTCTGCAGTGAACTTTCTGTACTGGTACTGACAGGATTTCCAGCAAAGCAGTATTCCTTAGTCTGACAGCTTGTACTGGAGTTATGTCCCAATTGTTCTTCATCAGTATAAATTTCTTAACATGGATTCAGCTGGGGATTTCTTCTCTGTCTTAGTTTATAAAAATCATATTCTTTTCATCAGTTGAATGTAATTTTGCCTGATGGAGGGAGCAAGCAAATCAAAAGGGAGAATAAATTAGAATCAAGGCCAAATTATTAATACTGGAATTCCTCAAAAATTAAATCAAATGCAAGCCCAGAAATTAATTGCTGCTATATCTGGATTTCACAGTGCAAACTCATGCATGTACTAAGGGTGGGAGTCATTAAAAATTGATGTAGGATAAAAATATGCATCCACTGCATGTAAGGTGCTGGGCTGGAATGAAGTTTCCCAGTATGCAGTGTTCTCTCAAGGCCTGGAATGACAGTGTCATCTGGTGGTGTATGAGTATCAGCTCTCATTGTAAAAGAAAGGGTTTGGATCTACTCCATTATTCAAGTGCTTTTTAAACAAAGTCCTCTGTAAAGATTAAAATTCTGGCAAATAAAAATCTCTCCAAGGACATGATTTATAAAGCCATATCCACTTCCTAATCTTTTAGGGACCATGTCTGAGTCATAAAATCCCAGAGTCTCAGACAGCTGGAGGTCAGGCAGCCACATGCAGGAAGCATTGCATCAGCTTGGTTTGGTCTTACCCAACAATTCTGGCCATGTCAGATGACACAGTCTCAGGGAGATGAGTCCAGAGACTAAATGACACAGAAGTTCTTATGTTACCTATTATAACATACTATATTTTTTAGGCCAGTCATAAATTTTGGAGGTGATGGATGGCAGAAAGATAATTTCGTAATAACTGGAGTGGAGTTCACCACATTTCTGCCAAGGACTCTTGTATGTGTGAGAGAGTTACATCATTATCACCATTTCCATCTGGAGAAAATGGTTATCTAAGCCCCCAGGTTATGCACATATTTTCTGTCTGACTTTCTCTGTGCTTTCCTCATCTGTGATTGGAAAACAATCGAGACAGAGAGGCTGAGCATTCATTCATCTTTTGTACACCAGGTGTGCATAGAAATCCTGGCCAGTCCCTGGCTCCAGGTGCTCCCTGGGGAGGGAAGTGTGCAAGGCTCCTCCTTTCAGCCATTCCCCACAGTCCCCCACTCCAGAGAAGCACAGCCTGAGTAGGATTCAACTCACTGCTTCATGTCCTGCACTTGGCACTCCATGTTCTCCTGCTGGCTTCTCAGGATCTGCACCTCGTACAGCAACCTGCTGAGGTCCTCCTGGCGCATCTTGGTCTCCTCACTTTTCACTACTGACACCTGAGGAAAAAAACATCAAAGGTAGATTTTACCTGTGCACCAAGGGCCATGGACAGAGGGAGTCATTGTGCTGGCTCTCTCTGGTGCAGGAGTGTCACCAGCTGAAACACCAGGGCAGGCCACATGCCAAAGAGTCTGAACTATCCTAGGGGTACTGCAAGAGCCAAACAGAGCAAAGTGCAGGACAAATCAATTCATACAGAGGGTCTGCTGGCAGAATTACATTCCCTGTCAGAGTGGGGACCCATTTCAAATCAGCTTGGGAGAACAACAAAAGTATTTTGAGTATCAGAGAGGAATTGATCTAGATTGATTTGATCTTTCTACTTTATCTACAGATATACCCAATCAAGTCACATATTACATTTGGATTTCCAAAAGGCTTTTGCTCAAGTCCCTCTTCAGAAGTTGCTATGCTAATTCAGCAAGAGAACAACACTTTGGGGGTATTAATAACAGGTTAAAAGACAGATAACAGAGGGCAGGAGTAGGTTGTCTCTTGTGTAAGAGATGGTTGTTGAGGACCCTGAAGGACTTATGCTGTATTTCTCTAGGAAAGCAGTAAAAATTCAAAGGCAGAGGTGTGGGAAGCAAGCCTGGCCTTGCAGCACTATGCAAACATCTTGTGACACAGAGCAACAGAGGAGAAAAACACAGACAAAACTCTGATGCAAGCCAAGCCCTGCAAAGCCCAGGTGCACATCTGTGTGGGGAGGACAGGAACAAGGAACAGGACAGGAATAAGACTGGGGTGATGCTGGAGTTACACTGAGCAGGATCTGGCAGGTGCCTGTTCCCCCCTCCCACACAGGGCCCTCACCTTCCTCTTGATGTGCTCCAGGAGGTGCTCGTGGCCCTGCAGGAAGCAGAGGTGCTGGAACTCGGTGTCGTCCCGCTCAGGCTTCACAAGCCCCCCCTGCTCGATGTTCACCACCTTCCTGAAGCCATCTGCACAGAGGGGACACGGCTGATGGGCCAACAGGACCCAGCACTTCCTCCACCTCCCACCCTCACCACTCCTGAGGACATTTCTGACCCCCCTCCACACTTTTTGAGCTGCCAGTGGTCCCACCTGGACACGCTTTTGGGCCATATCCACCAGAAACCCAGGGCAAGGGAGAGCCCTGTGCATGCCATGGCCACCCCTGCTGCAGCCTATGCATGAAAGCCTTTCTGCCACGGGCACGTTGGTCTGCCAGGAGCTGAAATGGCAGCTCTTAGGCAACTCCTGTCAAAATTTGCAAGCCACGGGGATTCAGGGGAAGGTTTTTCAAAAGCACAGACCATCAACAGGTGCCACTTTTGAAAAAAGGGTCATGTACACCTTTGGAAATCTGCTTTGAGTACTTCTCTGAAGTCCTCAAAACATTTCTAAGCTGCATTTAAAGACTAGCCTAAAATTTACAAACATGCCACTATAGAGTGAAATAGCAAAGTTAAAACTTAACAAAGGAACTTAACTACTCATTAAAAATTCCAAGAACTTTCAGAACAGTCATGTTGAAGTGGCTGAAAATTACACCTAAACCTCCTTTAAGGGATAAAAATATCTGATCAGTAAGGCAAGGTTTGCAGGAAGAAGAACTGTCTGTTACTAGTTCAGTGATATGGCTGGTGAAAGGGCTAAGTTCAGGGCACACGACCCACAGGAGCAGCACATTCTGGGGGAGGTGTCACAGTTGGTGGCTGGATAAAGATCCATACAGAATAAAATGGAAAATTAATAATAATAGGTCATCAAATCAATGAAAGAGAAGCAGAACACATGGTGTGTGAAAGTCCTTACCTCACACCCTGAAATGTAATCTAACAGAAATTCGACGCTGGAATTCAAGGTAAACACAAGGAGATTGCTGCTCTGGGATCTGAGAGGCAGATCCTCTTTTGCAAAATCAGTAATGCCTCCACAAGTCATAGACATGAGACCCCAAACTTTTCTCTGCACAGTTCTCTACCATGGTCCTGTCACCCCCCATATCTGTGGGGCCCACACGCCCTGGGCCCTGGGGCTGCACTCACACATGTTGAGCTGCCGGACAAAGCTGGCCATGTTGTTATGCTTGAAATACTTGGGCAGCACCTCTTTGGCAAAGCGGCCTTGGTCAAACACATGGAAGCTGGTGCCATTCTGCAAAGGAGATAAAAACAAAGGCGAGGTCAGGAGAGCATCCCCGACCTCGAGAGGGGCCCGGGAGGAGTCCTACAGCAGAGGAAGTCTTGTTCTCTCAATTGTCACCTTGAAGCGAAGAAGCGTGACAACAGCCCTCAATGACAGATGTGCTCCTTTCAGTTCAGTACAGTCAGGCCTCTGTGGCTGCAGGTTTGATCCTTTTCTACTTTTTGTCATTGCTTAGTTGAGTCTTGGACATGTGAAAGAAACCACCGATTTTTGTGCCCAAATAGCTGGTAGGTAGTCTGTGATCATCCGCTCTTGTGTGGACTTTACAGAAAGACTCAAGCCTTAAGAAAGCCCTGAAAGTGGGAATTGCCATTATAACCCCTGTCATTGTAACCTACTTGTTCAGATGTAACCCAAATCCATCTGCTTCAGAGCACAGCAGTCCTGAAGGGAGCACTGCCTGGAGACACGGCACAAAAAAATACAGCAAGGCAAGAAGCAAATCATGGAGAAACCACACTTGTCCAGAAGCTCTATGCACCTTTTATTGATTATTTTTAATATTAAGCAGCCACAAGGGCAACCCACAAAATGTTGACAGTCACGCTTTGCAGTCCAAGCTAGCAACACACATGTTACTCAGATAAATCTGCCATTTGTGGGGTTGCATTGCAAAGATCCATGACTGCTAAACAAGGCAAACTGCCTGGGCTTGCTGGCAGAGAAGATGCACTGCAGGCCATGTGCTTTCCCTGCCTGGCCTTCTACCTGCTGACAGCTACAGCAGTGCAGTGACATCAGCAGATATGAGGGACTTGTCTCAGCTGCAAGGGTGCACTCAGGGAAGTCTGGAAGTCTCTGAAACAGGGAGTGCATCAGGGCCATAAGACAGCTCAGTGACTAAAGAGGGGCTGGTGTGTGCCTGCAGCCTGCCCATGGCAAACCCCACTGTCCTACACCACATTTCCATCACCAAATGGTGCCAGTTGCCTCAGTGCTCCTGTTCATTTGGCAGCTCTGACAATTAACTCACAAACACAGGGCTTTGGGTCAGCTGCACTTCTTGCTCCTTGCTTACTACTGCAAACGCTGAATACGACTGTGCCTCAACAGTGCTCTTTGACCATTTTGGGGATCTTTCCTATCATTCCTTACCCCATGCAGCAGAAGCAAAGGCTGGTCAAACACTTAAGAGATTCACTAACAATCTGCCTGGTGGAATTTTCCTCACAGACAGAGTTTGCAGACAGGACATCAGGGACCAGGGTTTTCCAACACTGCAGACACTGCCCTGGGGACAGAGCTGGTTTATTCTGCTTTCCTTGTGCTTCTGCCCCCTTACTCTGGGATACAGTTGTGTGTCCCAGGCTGGAGATGCTGATGGAAAATGAGAAGCATGAGAGTTTTGTATTCCTCAATAACTCCTTATGGACTCTCATGAGAGGCCATTCCTTCAAATTCAGGGCCACAGTGTTCTCAGAAGCTGGCACACTCAGAAAGGTTCCTACAGACACAAGAGACTTTGAAGTTACTGTGTGTTCACTGTGCATGTGTCATTTTGTTCCCACACTGCAGCTGTGCCTTGGCTGTTTCACACCACAGGAGCAGAAGCTCAGAGAACTTCTGGAAGTCTTCTCTGCCCAAAGCAAAACTGACTCTGCAGCACGACAGTGGTGGCAGATGCTTATCTTAACTGCTTTTGACAGAGCCACCAGGACAGGCAAGTTGTGCTAAGACAAGTGCTAATCCAGGAATTTTACAGTTCTCCCTTACTGCATCTTCTATTTAAAAAATCAATTTAATTACTTCTTGCCCAGTCTACCACAGACACAAGAGAGCAGACTTTTCCTTTCCACTTTACAACAGACTTTAGTGTGTATATAAACCATTACTGCATTTCCTCTCCCTCTCTTCTTCATGCTAAGAAACAGTTCACAGGTCCTCATGGGTCCTATATTCTAGAAGTACTGATTACACCCAGAAATCTTAGGCATGCACACAGTCTCTCAGCTCCAACATCACCAATGTATAGAAGCTGAGGAATATGAGAAACATGGATACCTGCAACAACACAAAAATTAGACACCTAAAAGTCTTACCAAAACCTCCAAGGATGTAGTTGCAGCCTATGTTAATTTGCAGGAAAGCAGAGCATGGTGGTGGTCAGTCAAAAATAACAGTGTTTTAAATGTAACAGAGCAGAGACTATTTACACAGGTTAGAAAATAATTTCTAGCTTTAAAATCCTTATTTGAAACACACAATAGCACAACTTGGTGGTTCTGAGAGGTATGGCCATGCAATCCCAGCATCAAACAGCAACTAGCAAACAGATACCAATGCAGCTCAAATCCTGTCTCAGATTTTGAATGAAAACTCTGCTGGACACAAAGTATATATGAAAAAAGGCTGCTTTAGACTTTTTTTACCATCCCCCTTTAAATTTGCTTGTGTTATAGATTCTTGATTTTGGAGAACAAGTTTATGCACACAGCTTATCTAATAACTCCCTGCTGAAAAAAAATCATGTTATTTGCAGCAAGTCTTAGGTCAAAAGCACAATGTGGTATCAAAGTGTTGTATAAAGGGGACAAATAATTTTATTTCTGTGACTGCGCCTAGTATATTAATGCTTCTGTGACAAATAAGAAGCCAAAGCAAAGCAGTGTATCCCTGTGAATCTGTACAGACAATATATACCCACATCACCATGATCATCACATAGATTAGTTGAAAAATCAAATAAAGCTCTTCCAAAATGATTTAGAGTGCCAGTCTGAGATCTGTTTAAATTATAGGTCTGAGTCTGAGTTCTGAGTGCTGTTTATCTGCTGCCTTTTACCTAGACATTTGTGAGAGGCTGCTAAGAAACACACGTGAGACAATACCAAGCAGCAGTGAAACTTTTTAAGGCTTTGCACATTTCCTAGAAAATGTTAGGAAGCTGCAGATTCAAGTAAGGTGATAAACATTTCTCTCAAAGCATGCAGAATTCTTAGAATTTGAACATTAGACACTTTTAAGGATGTTTTAAGTGAAATGTGTAAATATTATAATTAAAACACCCACAAAACAGTTGCCCCTCTGAAACAGCAAAGCCACAATATTTCAGATAAATAACACCAAGTATATCCAAAAGTGCCTGTACTTGAATCCTGGTTTTTGCACTCTTCCAGTAACTGGGCAGCACCTGCCAAGCAAAGGGCAGCTCCTGTGCCATGCAGTTCTCAGGCCTCACACCTGGGCTTTCCCTGTTGTTGCAGGCATTAGAGACACCCAGTGTCTGTTGTACTTACAGAACTCCAGCAGATGAGATGGTTTGTTTCAGGGTCCTCCACCAGCGTCCAGAGTTTTGTCAGGAAGGCTGGGACATTGCTGGAGTATCCATCCATCACCAGGGAGCTGGGTGAATCCTGCATAGCTCTGCAGTGCCCCAGCTAAACTGACCCCATGGCCCTGGGCGCGCCTGCTCCCCTGCACGCGCCTGCGCCCGCAGAGAATGAACCACCCAATTTTATCCCAGGCCAGTGGAAAGTAGCGTCCAGGGAGTCACATCAGCAGTGCTGCTCGCACTCTTAAAAACTCAGCACAATGGGATGGCATCACCAGCCCCAGAGAACAATGCACAGAATGAAAATGCACTGCAGCCAATCTCGCAGAGCTGTGAATAAATACGCAGCGTCATGCAAAGGGAACACGTGCTGCCCACCTTGTGCTGGGAGCAAGTCACCAGAGCAAACCCACCCACCAGAGCCTGTGGGACAGCCAGGCACAGAAATCCCAGCTTTGTGAAGGCACCTGAGATTTATTTTGGAATTTTCTTGTCCTAAACTTTGGCTGGCACAGACAAATGAGAGCTGGCCAGACTCAGGGCTGTACATCTTCAGCAAGACTTTGAAAAATCAAAATTGTAAGCAGGTTTAGCTACCGTGTTATTTGTCAACAGAAATTATTTAGCTCTTGCATGAGAAAAGAGGATGCTAAAAAACAGCTACACATAGAATCTATTAGACAATATTAATTATCATTAATGTAAAAGCTTTAGGTAGTTCTAAATATATGTGTGGCTTAATGCCAGGGTCATTTTAACTCTTTATGCTCTTTAAATAGCATAATAAAATATAAAATCAACATTAAATTATCCTGAGGTCCTTAGCAAAAATTTGCAAAGCTCAATATTCCTGCTAAAAAATGAAACAGAGTTCTCACCTGATGCCTACACAGTCCTTTAAGGCCAAACACTGGAAGACTCAGGAGGTGAGAAGAGACAAGATAAGTTTCATGGTAAGGATAACAATACATTAATTCTTTCTTGCCCTTTTCAAAGGGCAAATTAGAACAGTGTACCTAAGAATGTGGTATTTCCCCTAAAACCCAAATCACCATTAGTAACTGACAAAATCCAGCAAGGAACACAAATTTTAGATCAGCAGGTGCCATTCCTGCCAGAAAACATCATCACACACAGAAGTCACAGGGTCAGTGGTGCCACAGCAGAGTGGAGTAGAAGTTTGACATGCACTGGAAACAACTATCAGGTTATTCCTGCTTGGGCAGAGGATCCCATTCCTCTTATGTGACCTCTGTGAAGTGCCCAACAGAGCTGGGAGGAACAGCTGCAGCCCCTTGTGTGCGTACCTGGAGGACTCTGTGTCCATCTCAAAGAGAAACATAATACAATATTCAGACAAGGATTTCTTCTGGGATGTAATGCCACAGTTCTGGCACTGGAGCAGACATTTTTCCCAATTCAGTCAGGTTTAAACATGGGAAAACTTCCAAATCTGCAATTAATTCTCAGGAGTCCCTGCTGGGAAAAATAAAACAGCAGCAACAAAAAAGTGACAGAGACATACATTAGGATTTAACTGACAAATCAAACTGGACTACAGAGGAGGTTAAAAAAAATCAAACTTGAAGTTTTACCATATTTTGAATTTAAAATTAAGAAATTATGAAATTCTCTTGGTCAGTTATTTCACAGTTTTTTTCAATCAATCCTAAGAAGCTGAGTTTTTTCAAGAGTTAAAAATGTCAGATCAAGGCTTTTCTGGGAAAAAAAAAAGGTCTTTTTTCCTACTGTGAGGTTTTGCTACTCTAAGTAATAAAAATGCAAGGGAATTTTCTGGTACTGCTGCACTAGTATTCAAAAAGCTGAGACAGATTTCTCAAACTGTGAGGGAAAAAACCTCTTTGCAAGCAGAAGCTCTGCACAGAAAACAGCCTTGCATATCCATTTTTTACTGATAGTGCAACAGAAGGCCTAGAGTAGAAACCAGCACCTTAATGACAGTGGTCCATGCCTGTGATGAGATGTTGCAACTTGGGGAAAAAAAAACCTTTTTTGACTTTGACTCCACTTTGCAAAACTTCACTTACAATACCTGCCATAATAAGGGGAAAGTGTATTTTAATCAACCTTTCCTGTGAACTATAATGCAGAAGAATTAGTGCCTGGGAAGAAGTTTAGAGCATCAGGTCATTACCTAACTTTTCCATTTGCCTTCTTCCAAAATGTGTTGCATTTCCCTTCTTCCAAAATGTGTTGCATTTCCCTTCTAGATTTCTGCACAAACAAAACTACCACCATGACATGTTTTTTCAGCCCTCTCATAACCAAGCAAGAGATTTTTAAAAGCAAATATTCCCCTTCCCAGGCCAGCACTGGAGTGTGGGCCAAGTCTCACAATCTCACTCTGAATTTCATGGTGTGTCCTCTCACTGTGGAAGCCCCAGAGTCACAGCATTACCTCAGCAGCACAGGTTTAGTTTAAATGAAAACCTGTTCACCAAGAGAGCCTCAAAGCAGGGTCAGAGGTGAAACCCATGAAGCAAGTATGGAACAACAACGCAAAAAGTGTAATGCAGAAGGGAACACAACTGCACATTTTTCTAGAATGTACTGCTTTGACACGTGACCCCTAACTCTGAGTGTGAGGTGGCAGCAGCACAGCAGCTGTGCTATCTTATCTGCCATCCTGTCAGCAACAACCCCCTTCCCACCCAGCCCTGCTGCAGCAGCCAAGTGACACAGTCCTGCTTCCTTCCTGGGCCTCAGCATCTTTTGCCATTTTCTCTGATAATCATCTTGACAGCTCGGACATTGCGTTACTACCTTTAGCTGCTTTTAATACTGTCTCTAGGCAGTAGGCAAAATGAGATGTCATGTGTTCAGCTCCTTAAATTTTATGATTTCCTTGAAGCCTTTGCAGCCATTAAGAAGGATTGTGAGTCTCAGAGACAGTAGGAATTGCTTTTAGCCTTATGACTGCTGCCAGCTCAGGACAGCCTGTCCTATCCCAGCCCCAGCCACTGGACCCTGACACCCCAATTTTGTGCCAGATGAGCCCCACTGAGCCACAGCCTCTCCCCTCACTGCCATCTTTACTTCCCAAGTGGGAAACAAGAAGATGAAACTCCAAGTGCTCATCAAGCACTTTGATTTTGCCCCATGGGATGCTCCCAGAAGGCACACACGCAGCAAAGGGTCAGCAGAGGACCAGCTTGAGGTTCTGCTACCCATTCTTTTTTTACCCTCACAATATACAGCAGGCAGATTGGCTTCAAGAATAAATCATTTCCAGGACAGGGGTGGGTGATGAACATCATAATCACACTGCGGTTCCCACCTGGTTCTGGGAGCCAGCACTGCTTCAGGTTTGGCTTTTGTAGTGAAATGTTGGTGTGTCCATGTTCATTTAGCCCCATCAGACCTTAAATGTATGAACTCACTTGCTTAAACAGTTAGAAAGCAAATGTTTGTTTCCAGAAGCATTGGCACCATCAGGCTGCTGACCCTGAAGGGGTCTGTGGGCACTGCCTGTCCCCCAGATCTGACCCTGTGAACCAGAGCACCCAGGAGATCAGCTCAGATTAACCCTTTATAGAGCTATTTGAATCACATCTTCCCTTTAGCAAACAAATTAAGTTTATATTGTTAAAATACTGTTGTTTTAAAATAATGCTTCCTGCCTTTTTTTGCAGTTCAGTCCCCCATGTTTGCACAAACGGCTGCCAAGCCAGAGTGACTGCAGCTTGCACATGAGCCCAAAACCTGGCCCCAGGCCCATGCCAGCTTTTCACCAGCTGGAGACAAAGAAGGGATCTGCTGTTACCCTTCAGCTCACAGGGCACCTATGCAAGGCAGATGCAGCCTAGGCAGGAGGCTGCTGCCTGAGGATGAGCAATGGAGACCCAAATCATGCTTTGATTGGCACAGAACCTCTTGTGGACTCGTGAGATGCTGCTTCATTCTCTGCACCTATCCCAGCTCTCATTAGCAGCACCACGGGGAAAAGCTGACAAGTGCCAGCCGGGACCCACAAGGCTTGCAGGGGCTTCAAGGCACCGCGCTCGCCTCCATCGCTAATGGTCCAGAGAGATACAGCTCTGGAGCCAGCTGGACAGAGCATTTCTGACATATCCTCGGCTACACGGACACCAAGGGGCCGCGCTGGGTGGGCGGCCCTCGGCGGGGACACCTGAAGGCGTCGAGGCCCGAACAGCCCCGGCCGGGGCTCCCNGGACAGCGGGCACCGAGCGGACAGCGGGCACCGAGCGGACAGCGGGCACCGAGCGGACACCTAGCGGACAGCCGGACAGCGGCCGGCCCCGCGGGCGGCACAGCGAGCCGGGACGGGGCTGGCGGCTGCTCCAGCGCTTTTCCCTTAGGGACAGCCCCCTTTCAGCGAGGCTGTGACGGGAATTGAGCGGCAGCGGCCTGACGCCTGCAGAAGTCAGCGAAAAGGGAATAACCCTGCTCACAAATGTGACTTGCCGTCCGGGGCTGGTTTTTTAAAGCACCCCACAGCGGTGTGACCGCGGAGCGGGGACTGGGATGGGGCAGTGCTCACTGAACGGGAAGATTCACCCCTGGGTTAACACCGCAGAGGCACAAAAACACAAAAAGGGCGTGAACAAAGCAGAGGGGTACCCCGAGTCACGGAATTAGCGAGCGGTTTGGGTTGGAAGGGACCTTTCCAAGGCCACCTAGTTCAACTCCTCTGTGGTGACCACGGGTATCTTCAACTAGGTCAGGTCTCTCAGAGCTCTGTCCAACCTGGCCTTGAATATTTTCGTAGGTGGGGCATCCACCACCTCTCTGTGCCAGTGTCTCACCACCCTCACTTTAAAAAACTTCTTCCTTGAAATCTAATCTAAATCCACCCTCTTTTAGTTTAAAACGATTACCCTTGTCCTGCCTGTATCCTGGTACATGAGCTCTGGGCCCTGTGAGTAACCAGGGGACCTTAAGGAGAATGTCTCCAGTTGCAACAGGGCTTCAGACCATGGGAACATGCCAGAGCCAGGACTGCTGGGCAGTCCCTAGAGCACTTCAGTCATTTCACATTTTGCTAGCTTGACTAGTCAGTCAGAGGCATGGGAACTGAAACTCTGTTTCAGAATATCTTTGGACTACAAAATGAATGGACTCCAGTGGAAAATGAAAGCAAAGCTTTGTGAGCTGCTGTATTTGGGATACGGTGTCCTGCTGTAGTGTGCTTTACAGAGTAGCAGTAAACCCCTCAAAGGTTATACTTGCTTTAGCAACATCAGCACTCCTCTAGAAATAAGAGTAAATCCCCATAAATCTGTTGTGCTTGTGCTGTAGCACTGCCCTGGCATGAGGCCAGTTTCCCCTATGGTCTCTGAGGCTCTCTGTGTGATTTTGTAGGGTGCTGAAGATGGCAAGCGGCTCCACTCCTTGGATTGGCAGCGCTTATCTCTTCCTTCAGTCGACCTGCAAGACCATCGCTCTGCCAGCCCTCTACGAGAGCTCCCAGAAGAAGCCTTGTGTGTACAAGGCCCTGAAGCTGGCATTAGCAGGTACCCATCCTCTGGTATCGTGGTGTGCAGTGCCACAACTTTCTTTACTCTCACCCTCAGGGGTAAGGAAAGCTCATGCTCACTCTGTTTAGGAAAGGCAATAAAGCGGAGCAAGCTCAGCAGAGGTTCACCAAGATGGTTGGGGGCTGGAGGAGAGGCTGTGAGGAGAGGCTGAGGGAGTTGGACCTTGTTGAGCCTGGGGAAGAGAAGGTTTTAGGGGATCTACCAACAGATACCTATGGGAGGGAGAGATGGAGCCTCACTGTTCTAAGTGGTGCATGGGGAATGAGAGACAACAGGCACAAATTAAAATGAGAGGTAGACAGCAGACAGAAGAACAAAAATTTTCCCCATTAAGACAGTCAGGCAGTTTCCCAGAGTCACTGTGTATTCTCCATCCTCGAGGGCTTTCAAAATGGGACTGGATAAAGCCCTGAGCAACTGGTTCTGACCTCAGAGCTGACCCTGCTTTGCAAAGGAGGTTGGGCTAGACACTGCCTGGGCTTCCTTCCAATGTGAACCATCCTATGAATTATCCAACTTTATGAATGTTTGAGAAGCTGGTTTTTAAATTCAGTGATAGCCAGTATAAATTAATTTCTATTCAAATTCTGATATAAACAGACACACATTAGCTTGAGGTATATGTAACCCTATTTACGTCAAAATTACTTGAGATGCAAATAGCCATAAAACTGTGTATTTCACCCTTGCACCAGGCACACTGCAGGGTAGTAGTAATTTGAAGAAAAAAGGAGAAAAATGCATACTTAGAACTCATCATCAGCATATAAAATCGTGTGGAGACAGGGATAATGAGCACAGCTAATAAAAATTAAATTCATCTGGGAGAAGGAAGAATGAAGTCCTGGCATTTTCTGTTTCCACATCACTCATGCTCTTCCTACACTAATGTTAGAGGGTACATCCCTGGCATTTCCTTGTTTAGATTTTACCATTAATTAATTCTCTGTGCAAAATAACAAGTCAAGGCCCAATCTCAAGCAGTAATCCCTTTGGCTGAATCTGTCATTTGCCATTTGTGAGATGTTTTAAAGGCTCAGAGAGACAAAAGTTACCTTGAGGCACAGGCTGGCGAGGAAACACTGGGTTTCTTTCCAGGACCTACCTTCATCACTGTGTAAAACTCCAGTCACAGGGACTGAAGGCTGACTGAGCTGAACTGAGCTCTCATCTATAAAACCTTGCTGTGCTACCAGTTTATCATAACCATCTGTGACCTGGAAATGGAACCTCAAATTTCAAACTTGCCCTAATAAGCAGTGTTAATATAATTACCTGGGATGTAGTCTCAGACATCTTCAGCTGACACCATATTTCATGGAGATCAGCAGTGGCAGGGCAACATGAATTTAATCCTTCCCTCTTGGTTTAACCCACTTTTCCATCCCAGAGGACTTTATCACAAGGAGAATTCCAGAGCCCCTCCATTGCGGGAGGATGTTGGACAGAGGCTTGTTGTGGGTGAGCGTGGGTCTGGGTGGGCTGGCTCGTGCCTGGGCTGTGACTGTGCTCCCTTGTCCGTGGCAGACTCCACGGGCAGCGTGAACGGCGTGGACATGCTCAAAGTGCACTGCAGCCACCCGCACCTGATAGTGCAGCTGCGGTTCTGCCGGCGGGAGAGCTGCCGCCGCTTCCTGCGCAGCTACCGGGACGGAGCGCTCCAGAAATCCCTCCAGAGCCACCTCCAGCTCTCCTTGGCCACCACCACCGTGCCTCTCGAGGTGGAGCTGAAGGCTGGCAGTGAGCACCTTGACAAGATGCTGAAGGATGAGGATCATTGCCTGGAGTGCATCTACAGAGAAAAGGTGAGCAGGAGAGGGAGGGAGGCTGCACAGCAATGAGGAGGGCTGGCACAGGGCTTGCAAAGGTGGGTGCAAATCTTCTTCTGATGCAGCATGTTGGGTTAACAAACTTCTCTGTCCTTCAGCTCTTAACTCTAATGTGCAGAAACAGCTCTGCCCTTCCTGAGAAAAGAGCAGTGCACTTTCCTGGAAGGGGAATAGAATCACCTAAAGCAGCCTGCAAAGATCCTGCTAACTCACTATGGCTTTTGTGCATAACAGCTACTGTGGCTGTTATCCCCACTAAGACAAGTTCTAGACAGAGCAGCTGACAGCACAAGTGTGCCTACAGCTGTGAGGCAGACAGAGAAGAGCAGTCCTGGGTGGAACTATCACTGCTCTGCACCTCCCTCCCCTGCCTCACACACCACCTCCTCCCAGAGTGGCAAAGGTAACTGCACCTGGAAATGAGCAGTGGAACTGAGTGCAAACACTGCACATCACACCAAAAACTTGTGTCAGAGTGGGGACACACAGCATCTGCTGCCAGCAGGAGTAGGCTGCCCTTCTGAAGGCAAAGTCTCTCATCTGACATCTGGCTCATTTAACACTTTGGCACTGGCACTCTAATCTTGCTTGCAAGAACAGTGAGATCTTGTCATCTCACTACAAGGCACTTGACATGATTAAACTCACGGACTCGTTCCCCTCCTCTGTTTTTCCATCTGGAACTTTAGCTCTGGTTCCTGTAAGTGGTCCTGAGAAAAAAAGCATTCACTGTCTACTTAGGAATGTTAGGTACAAGAGCATGTTTTGCCAGGTTGCTTTTCTGTCAGCACAGAGAATGAAACTTATACCTTTCATCCCCAAACCAAACAGCTTGTGATATCCCATGCCCTGTGAACTGTGCCTTGCTGCTCCCTCCCTGTGCTGAACTGGGTGACTGGACAAAAGAAATGGGTTTATTCTCAGTTGCCCCAAAGTGTCTCAGCCTGACCACTGCCTAACAGTGCAACAGGCAGAAAGATGGCACTGGGGCACAGCCTCCAGCAGCTGAGAGCAGTGCTGGGCACCTGCTGTAAGTGAGCTAAACTAGTTTTTACCTCTGATTGAGGCACAGCACTGCCAGGTTTGACTCTTCCCATGTGCTTTACCTTCTTTACTCCTTTTCTCATTACCTGCTTTTTGGAGGTCAGACTAATTTTTCCTTGGTTTGTGAAAAAATCTGGCTTGGTGAGGACCCAGGAACAACAAACCTTAGAGAGCAGAAGGGCAGAGAGAGAGACAAGGTGGGTTAACAGGAGCTGCCTGCTTGGGTGGCCATGAGCTGTTGGATCAGGTCACCCTGGTCTGTGGGTGTGACCCCCATAGGGAGTTGGGAGAAGCCTTGCTGCCTGCAGTGCACCCTAATTCTTGTGGAGGGCTGCTGGAAATTAACATGGGCTAGTAGCAGTTTTGTGCAACTTGTAAGCACTCACTGCAGGTGAGAAACCCAGGGGGGAGAGAGATTGTAATTTCATATCACATTACAGATTCAAATCCACACATTTACAGCCAGAACTCCATTAGATCACCTCATCTGGCTGGTTGACAGCTCATGCTAGCTCTCTTTGCTCCTCTCTTGACACCAGCACCTGCAGCTTTGCAGGGTGGTGGCCCTGGCAGGAGTCACTGATGCTGTTTGCATTACAGCCTGACCGCCTGCCGGATGAGGAGATCATGGAGCTGGAGAAAGACCTCAAGAGCCTGATGCTTCACCAGAGCACCAACAATAATGTGGCTGAAAGAGACTGTTCATCTCTGAAGTCCCTGTCTTGTCCTAATCCTCCTCAAGGCAGCTCCCTTCCCACACAGCTCACCTTCATCTTTCAGGGACAACAGTTTGGTGAGTAGCTAGAGTTGAACAACAGAGCCCTTGGTCTGCCTCACAGCCCAGGAGGGAGAATTATCATGGCTACATATTGGGGTCTACCTCGGATAAACCAAGGATTTCCTAGCATTCCATAAGAAAGGAATTACAGTAGTCCTAACATATTGCCATGGTGCTTCAGATCAGGCCTTAACCTGTTTTCTTTTCTGGGGTGGCACAGAACCAGATATTTCAGTCTGTGACCCTTCTAGGTTCCTCACAAAATAATTAGTGAAAGAAAGAATATAGAGTATTTTTCTCTTCTTCCATGTCACATGGTTGAGGTGCATTAATAGTGTAAGTTGGAACAGACTGGGGAAGTTACTGTGGACACCCTCAGCTCTGCTCTCAGACAGGACTGATTTGTCCAGGCTCCCTCAGTTCACCAGCTGCCTTTGGAGTCTGTCCCTACAGAGAGCTTTCAGAAAGTCTCACATAGCAATATCAGCTTGAGATAAGCTGGATAATTTCTGAGCTTGCTTAAGCTGTGTACAGTCTCCAGTATAGCTGAAGAGAGCTCCCGTCAGCATTTCAGTGTTTTGAGGATGTTTAGGTAGGGAACAGGGGGCTTTGTCAGAAAAGCCTTACCACGTTGCCTTTGAAAGGCTAAAACAAATTAAGNAAAAAAAAAAAAAAAAGGTCTGCCAAACCACAGGACAGTTCTGAGGGAGAAAAAAAGTAAAATAGGCCTTGCTAAGCTTGCAGGGCTGGGGCAAGCCCAGGTGCTTTTTTGTTGTGGAGGATTTCTGTAAGGGAACAGCTGGGCAAGGCAGGGAGCTCAGACTCCCTGCTCCACAGAATACTGACCAAACCTTGGACTGGCCCGAGCTGTATCAGCCATGAAACTATTGTGTCTTACCTGGCCTCTGCCCCTTACAGACAACAGAACAATCACCCCAGACGACCACCAGAAGTTTGCCAAGTCCGTGTCCAAGAAGTGGAAGCAAGTGGGCCGGTCCCTGCAGAGGTCGTGCCGGGCCCTGCGTGACCCTGCCATCGACAACCTGGCGCTGGAGTACGACCGGGAGGGGCTCTATGAACAGGCCTACCAGATGCTGCTCAGGTTCATCCAGTCCGAGGGCAAGAGGGCCACCATAGCGCGCCTGGTTGCAGCCCTGGAGGAGAACGGCCTGGTCAGCCTGGCTGAGGAGCTCCTGGGCCTCCCCTCCACTGAGGACTGCTCCTAGAGCCCACAGGACAGCGCCACTGCTAAGGGCTTTCTGCTTCAGCTGCTGTAGGAAACGGCTGCCGGTGTCTGGGAATGCAAAGTCATGAATGTCACCCCAGGTTTCCAACTAGGTGGAAATGCTCAGGGGAGAGGTTCTGTGTTTGCAGAAGCCAGCATGGACCTCTGACTTTGCTTATTTCATTGTGTTTCCAGAGATAGAGCACTACCTTCCTGTGAACTGGTGAGAGGCTTTCACCCGGACTTCCTTCAGGGCTGTGACAGGGAAGAAGCCAGAGAGCCCTAGGGGAGAATGAGGGAGAGGAGAAAAGCAAGCAAGGTTTCTCTGGGAAGCAGTCATTGCCACTGCTTCTCAGGCTGTGTCCAGGACCATCACCTGGAGAGCTGCAATATATTTTTATATTCAAAACATTTTTGCCCTCAGCCATGACATCAATTAAAGACAAAGGGGAAAGTGTCAATTTTCTGTTATTTTTCTTCTTTGAAGAACGAAGAACATCCATAAAGAGTATCTGTTCTGCCCTGCTCTATTATAGCTCCTTCCCACCTCTCACCACCTGAAGGCTTTTCTTCTACCTGGGACAGCCATAATCTTCCATAAAGCAAAACATTGCTGCTGTACAACAAATGACAGGCACTGAACAAACAATATGGACAAACTCAAATTCAGACAATGATTGTCAACATTTTCTCATCTCTGGTAGACAGTAATATGTTAATTAGCTCTTGTCTGCCAGCCTGAGGGAGCCTGCAGCTGTGGAAAGCAAAATACAGTGCTGGAAGGAAAAGTCTCCTCATCAGTAAGTTACCTGTGGAGCATGGATTGGAACTCTGCCCTCAGGTTCATTCCAGCATCAAATGCCATCTTCAGACCACAGAGCTGAGCAATCACCAGAGCCAGCTGGCTGCTCGTGCCTTCACTCAATCCTGACCACCCACCCTGACCCCCCCAGAGGGGCCAGCTCACCCTGCTGTGTCCCACAGGTGTCAGGATCTACAGAGAGCCTTTCCCTGGCACCGCTGTCACTGTGACAATCATCAGCTGCCACCGTGCCTGGATTTACCTGCACTGATTTTAGGGTGAAAAGGGTTTAAGAGACAAATCTCCCAAACCCCAGGGCTGACTCCTGCTTTCAGTTCCTGTGGGAGAAGTTGAGTGTCTCCTGGTATGGCTGATGCAGACTGCAGCACAGCAGCTGCACTTTCTCTGTAACAAACACAGAGCAACAAGTGTCTGGCATGACATGGGTCCTGTGAAGCACAACAGCAGCTCAATTACCTTTGACATATTCCCAGTGCTTTCCTGATAGGTTTTCGTTAATACTTTTCCATCAATTTGATCCTTTTTTGCTCTTCCCATCTGTGGGAATAGCCAGTGGGCCATGGAAATGTTTTCAGATGCAGAGGGGGACTCTGGCCACACACACAAAGTCTGTGCATGTGAATCAGGCTGCTTAGCAGTCATGGTAGGAACAATTCTGAATCAGGGCCTGATGGCCTTTAACCCATAACTCACATCTTACTCCTTCTCTGGAGTCAAAGCTGTAATTCCTAAGGAGGAAAACAACCCCAGATTCAGGCGTTGGCTCAGATCCAAGCTCCTGGGGCTGGAGACATTCCTGTACCTTCTGCTGGAACACTGAGCATCAGTCCCTGGAGACCTGGATGGGCAGGATTCAGATGGCCTGCTTCCAGCCAGCTGGGACCCACACGCCTCAGATAAGCTGAGTATCACATCCTTAGTGTAAGCTAGAGAAACATGACTGGGTTTCTGCAGATTTTGAACCCCCAAGGTTACATACAGAGCCAGAAAAGGAAAGGGGTTAAGTAAGGAAAGAAGGTTTTCAGGGTGTGAGTGAATCTGCTTCCATCTTGTCCCTAGCTTCCAGAGAAGCAGGACTTCATGCAGGCACTATCTCTGCAAAGACTGTGGATCTATCACCTTTTATTAAGTCATTTTATATCAGTGCCATTGCAGTTTCATCTCCTCCATTCCTGCTCCACATCCCACCCTCTCCCTTCCAGTAGTACCAGTGCTCTCCCTCTCTGATAGTTTTGCTTTTGGGACCAACTCAGTGGTGCTGATCTTAGCTAATTTAGGCTGCTGTGGAACCATACCTCAAAGCATTTAGCTTTCCTGCCAAATTCCAGCTACAGAACTTTGTTTGGCAGAAATCCACGTGACAAATTGTATTTTTAAAAAATCAGAAACTTGAAAATTAATTTAAGAGCAAGAGAGTTTGCTCTTCATTTTGCAGAAATTATTTTCTTAAGGAAACAAGGTCATATGCATAGCCTGCTGTCTCATTTGCAATATTTCTAAGCTCTCAGACCAGCTATTCATGTGCACAACTTGCACATATAGTTATAAGGCAGCCATTGAGTAGTGAGAGTTACTAGTTTCTATAGCAGCTGTTAATTTTGAAAATGAGAAATTCTTATTATTCAGGATCTACCTTAAGTCCAGAAAACTTTTTTGCTGCTGTTACTCTTTTACAGAGGACTAACCATGAATGCTTTCTTCTGAATGCAAGCGTTGTGCATTTTCTTTCTGCCAGTAACTGGCGTGTGTGTTTCCTCTTACTCACATATTCCCTGTCAGAAATGCCATTAAGTGTTGGAGCCCCTGGCAACCCTTCTGGAATAGCTTAATCTCTAACATCATTCACAGGTGCCTTCATTGCAGAGACTTGAAGGAACAGGTTTTTTCAATGATATTCCATGGTGAAATTGTCTCGAGCACATGGCATGGTTTAGGACATGGCAGTGGCTGTTTCATACCTCCTTTCCCATCACCAGTCATCATCATGGTGGGAGATAAGCCATGGGCAGTGCTGCTGCTGGAGAAATTTCCCTTATACCAGGAACTTTCTTCTCCATGTACAGAGATATATCTGTGAAAAAGAAAAATTCTGTGGTGATGATAGTGTTTCAGTAGCAAAGACAATATTAAAAGCAAGTAAAGGTGCTAATCAGTTGCGTATAAAATCTAAAACAGAAAAAAACCATAAAACAAGCAGCAGAAATCAGGCCAAAATGTGCTTACAGGAAGAGATCCAAGAGGGGTTTTTTTTTTCTGGTACAGATTGTTTTTGTAGTTTTAACCATGATTCAGATTTGAAAGGGTCTCCATTCAGTCTGCCAGAAGGAAGAGAAGATGCATCCAAAGGAGAATCTGAATGATTTGTTTTGGCATAGCTGACCTACAGTGTTCAAACAGGTGATAACAAAAAGGAGAGTGAAGTTAAAATGCTCACCAGATCTACTTTGACATGAGGCATTTGATAGAAGCAAACCTGCCAGGATACCCTGATACAAAATTGTCTCAAAGGAAAAGATCTGTTTATTTTGCCGTTAATTTCAAAGCCAGGACAGCACTGAGGAGCTGTCCTGCTGTCTGGGTCAGTGTCTCCCCTCTGCTGTTCCCAAAGGAACCACACCCTGGCAGCTGCCCACAGACTCTGAAATCAGAAGTGAGCTTGGGCAGAATGAGGAGCCTTAAATTCGCTTAAATTGTGCATTTAGTTTAACTGAAAATTCTGGTGAACCTCTGGTATTGTATCTGGTATCCTTAAACCATGGAGGTACAAGAAGAGGAATCAAGAGGGTTTCTTGAGCCTAACCCACATATTGGAGTGTGTGCATGACACTGGTGCTTTACACTGGACAGGAGTCTGGCCATGGTCTTCTGTATGGAGATGGACCCAAACAGTGAAGCAATTTAAGGCCTAGACTCAAAAAATATGTATTTTGTCTTACCTGGATTGAATTTTAAACCCACTGAAAGGGACCTGGCTGTACATCTCTGATAGAAACCTGGATGAGATGTGTGGTTAATATCTCTTCGTTTTCAGTGGAAAAATCCCTTGCTGACCTTCTAATTCCAAATTCCCTTGATATTGAGCATCAGATCTGGATCAGCCATCTGCAGCTATGGACTGCAGCACCAGGCATACTTGGGTGTAGGACATTCAGCCTCCAAGGAAATGTCTTTTATAGAAAAAATTCTCCAGTATATATTTTTCACCATTCTTTTTAATAAATAAATATATACTTGTGATGAAAACTGCCTCAAGAGACATTCACTGAGCACTTAACTGCAGTAGTAAGAACAGGAGTCACCGAAGTTCTGGCCAATTTGGTGATCACCAGCTCCAGAGGAGCATCCAGCCTGAGGGCAGATGCACAGCAGGGTTCTGCCCAAAGGCACACATTTCTCTTGACATGCCCAGGCTGGTGTCCCCCCTGCAAGGGAACAGCTCTGATTACAAAACCAAGCCAAGCCTCTCTCCATGAGACAGTAAAGCACAACATTTGAGCTGAAATCAAAAAATACACCCCAAAAAAGCACAGATGCTTACAAAAAGGGATTTTTATATTGTGTTTTAAAAAGAGGTGTTTGTGAAAACAACAGAGTAGACCAAAACCTGCTTTTATGATGAGTAAATGAAAAGCTTTTCTTCCTAAAGTGGCCATGGTCTGGGCACTCTCCCTACACTTGGCCTCTGTTAGGGGAACAAGGGTCATTGTTCACCATGCAGAGACAAAGAAACAGCCACAGGGATGGGAAGTGCTAAGGCTGCACTCAGCTGGCAGATCAGTAGTGATGGCACGTTAGATTTGGCTCCAAATAAAAATTGTTTTGAAGTATTTCAAATTTAATTTTAAAAAAGTGGTGTTTGGAGATTTGTTTGTTTGTTTGTTTGAGGTTTTGGAAGGGACCCTTTAATCTGTCTTCAGCCTCTGCACTGCTCTGCTCACAACTTCTTCCTATCATTTCCCTAGCAGGAAAAAAAAAAAACCCAAAAAAAACAA
>VXBR01007851.1:351871-403858 GCA_013400215.1 Cisticola juncidis | reverse complement strand
AAAAAAAAAAAAAAAAACAAAAAAAAAAAAACCAAAAAAAAAAAAAAAAAAAAAAAAAAAAAAAAAACCAAAAAAAAAAGAAAAAACCCACCACAACCAAGTGAATTTAACTTCTGAGCTGAACCCAACCTCTGTTTTTCAATCTGACTCTTTGCAGAGGTAAATACTCACAAGGGAATTAAAAGAAAAAAGACAAAAAGACAAAGTATAAAAGGAAAAGGAAACTCAGGAAAAAACAGTACATTTCCTGTCGAAAAAAAGTTAGGGGGGGCGAGAAAGAAAAATCCAGCCTTTTTGCGGAATTGGTGAAAGTCCCCAACCTGGCTGAGCGTTTTCTCTCGACACCTCCGCCCTGTCCCGCTGCGGCCATCGGCGCTCCCCGGCCCCATCACGTGTCAGGGCTTGGACGGGGACGCGGCTCCTTCCCCTGTCCTCCCCTGCCCTGCCCGCCGTGCTCCTCTCGCTGCGGAGGGGCCCGGCTCCAGCCCCGCTCCCATTCCTGTTCCAGCCCGCTTCCAGCGCCGCACCCAGCCCCGTTCCAGCCCCTTCCCAGCCAGCTCCAACCCCTCACCTAGCCCTGCTCCCATTCCCGTTTCAGCCCGCACCCAGCCCCTCACCCAGCCCCGCTCCCATTCCCGGCCGGCCGGCTCCGCTCGCTGCCATTGCGGATCGGCCCCGAGCCGCCAGCGCTGCTCCGCGCCCCCAGGGTTTCCTCGCCCCGCTGGAGGCTCAGGAATGTCTCTCACTAAGTGCATCCAGATGTGCCTGCTTGGCAGCGCGCTGCACAGACAGCACCGAGGGGACGCGGGATCAGCGCTATCAAATGGGCTGTAAGTATCTATTAAGTGTGTTTGATCTGGGTGGGTTGGGGAGAGTTGTGTAGAGAGCAGGGTGGACTGGAGTCTGTCCTTACTGCTTCCCTTTGCTCCCAGCTTTTCTTTTTGCCTTGCTGCTCTTGAATGTTGTTCCATGCAGCAAGCTGGACCGTGATGGTTAACACGCAGCAGGGTCGGCTGCAGGCAGGCTGAACACGCAGGCTCCAGCCCTGAAACATCTACTTTACACTTTACTTTCCAAAAAAACTTTCTTTGAATGCTTGTTTTAATAGAAGTGTGAGGCTTCTTTAGACAATGCCTGCGGTGCTCTGAGACAGAGTTTCCTCCCAACCACAAACATGATCCAGTGGTGGGACATTACATTTACAAGCTATTCTTCATCAGTAAAAGGACATGAATATTCCCCATGTTACACTGTGGTATGCTTTGAGCAAAACATGGGAATTTTCAAGCTCTCTAGCATCACAAAGATTGATAATAATTTAGTCCCTGTGAAACAGGCAGTTACTGATCATATTTTTAATAGCTTTTGGGCAGATTCTAAGAAACTTATGTGTTAAATATAATCTTGAAATTAGTGGGGCACCATCAGCATGTACTCCCTCTCCCATCTGAGCCTGGGTGTAACAATACATCCATGCTACTGCACTGCAATTGGCATTGGGCAAATTATTTATCAGAAGAGGGTCTGGGAGCTGAAGGGGTGGTGAGCACTGCAGCCTGGGGAGGGCTGGCAAAGGAAGGTGTTCGTTTCAGTGGCACTGTTTCTTACCCCTTCACCAGCCTGCAAGGCTTTATTCTCCTCCTGGGGCCCAGAGAAATTAAAGTTTGGAAGTGAGATGGCAGGTTCCTCACCTTGGCTGCTTAGGAGGGGCCTGTCCCCCAAAGCACTCCAGGCGTGAGCTGAGCTGCTGAGCCCTCTGCCATTCTGAAAATCAGACTACCAATGAGCAAGACTGCATCTGAATGCAGGAAAGTTCCTCTGGAGGCTGCTGAGCCTGCAGAAGGTCACTGGGCATTACCTTGTCCTACCCTGCAGGTGGCTGAGCACTCTCTTTAGAGATGTGGTGCTGTGCTCAGGGGGAGCTGGAGTTTTCCCAGTGTGCTGGAGTTTGCCAGGCACAGTCCTGTGCAGGCACTGCCCTGAAAGGGACAGAAAGCATCACACACTGCCTAAATGAGCTGCAGCCCCCACACTGTGCCACGTGTGCCTGAGTGACTTACACTGGGCCAGCAGGGCGAGGGGAGCAGGCTGCTGGCAGGCAGCCTCTCCTGAGCTCAGTCCTGCCCAGCAGCAGAGGGGCTCCCATGGGGCCACACCAGTCCCCAGCAAGGAGGAGCAAGGTCCTTTCTGGGACCTCTGCACGTGGAAACAGCCATCTCAACAGCCTTCACACAGCAGCTCTGCAGTTCCTCTGTGTTTTAGTTTGTACACTTCATAAAAGCTTTGTGGCTGAGGTGGAAGGTGAAAGGAGGCAACCGCAGCAGCCCCTTGCTGTTACCCAACGTGACCAGCATTGCAAAGGGAAGGCTGGCAGTGCCAACAGGAGAAACTGCAATAAAATGGAGCCAGCCTGCTGGGAAGCTGATCAAACCACATATTTGAGTACTGGGGCAAGCAGATAAATAAGGCACCCTGTCCTATAACAGCATGGATCTCATCCATTCGTTTGCTCTAGCCTGGAAAAAACTTTTAAAATGCCCTGAAAAGCAGCTGTGACAGGAAAGTTGAAAATTGTCTTTGGAGCAGGGCCTGCATTTTTGTTACCTGCTTCCTTAGTATGTATATCAACAGAGTTTTGCCTCCAGGTGCTACAGCAAATAGCAGCAGCAGTGATGCTGCAGTGCTGTGACTGTGGCACTGGCCAGCAGTGTCCAAGCTGTGCCATCGTGTGCAGCTGAGCACTGAACCTCTGCCTCTCCCACTGTGCTCCCTTGGTTCTGATTCATGAACCCAGTTCCTGGGATAGCTCTCAAGACAGCTAATTAAATCCTACAGCCTGCTCTCAGTTTGTTTATAGACTTCAGAACTTGTAAGCAGCTGAATAGGATCAGTTTTTACCTGGTAAGGCAGCACAGTGAGTGTTTTGGTTACATCATTTTTCTAGGGCTTTGCACTTACCAGCATGCTAAAAGGGGTCTTTGTATTTCAGCCACTTCTGTCTTCTTATCAAGATGATCAAATAATTCAGCATCACTTTATAACCCTGTAACTCCAAATGAGACTTCTTCACAAAAACCCTGAAATGCAGAGAGGAGTTGTTCAACACCAGGGCCACTTAAAGCAGTAACTTTGATAAGGTTACTGACTTTGCATAGAGTAGGGGGCAAGAAAAACAAAGAAAGAAACAAACCAACCCCCAAACCATGCAGGAATAAAAGCCATTACATGACACTTAAGCATAGAAATGGAACACAGCTTCTTCCCCTGCTTCAGCACACAGAGCTACTTTTCCCCTTTAAATACTTCAAACTCAAGTTGTTTCATGCAAGTTTTTGTTTGTGGGGCAGAACAAACCCCACCTATGTGACCCCACATGTGTCAGCCCTGGAAGCTGACACATTTCCCTGTGGGTACCCCAAAGAGCCCGGATCAGGTTTTGCCAGCACAGGATTGAGAACTTGAGGCCTTTGCCTTTGCACTTCACTTCAGATTCCTGTAGAGGGATAGAAGGATGGCAGCTCAATGCAGCTTGAAGAGGGCAAAACGTGTGATTCCTCACCCAAAACAACACTTCCCATGTCCACACGTTCAGCAAGACATTTAAAGTAAACTGCTGCAGACACAGCAGTCAAACACTCCCAGCCCTTAGGGGCTCAGAGGATGGAACCAAGGGTGTCAGTGGGAAGATGCAGCCTTCAGGGCAGTGCAGACTTCTTGGTGTCAGCATCCTGCTCTGCTGGCATAAAGCTCAACACATCTGTTTCAGACAGCCCCAGCTGCAGGATGGGCACAGGGTATATCATTACTGTTTCTTGAACAGTGTCAGGACTCTTCCTGAGGCAGAGGAACCAGGTGAGGAGGGTCCTGGGAGCTTTCTTTGCTCTTGCTGAGGGAATCTACATGGAAAAATTCCTGTAAAGAATGTAGGAGAGACAGAGTGCACAGACTTTTCTACTTGCAGGCCAGAGCCTGGGCAGGTCTCAGTATCCAGCACTGACTGTAACAAGATGACTTTGTTCTTGTGAAATGCATTCAGCCAACACGAAATGAAAACAAACATCCCAGACCTGAAGCATTGCCTCAAAGCATCGCCACCATCCAGAATTAAATAATCTTCTCTTGTGATTACAAGAAACCTCATCAAACCCATCAGTCCTGTATCCCACACACTTTCTTTAGCTCATTTTACAGAGAGAGAGATAAGATACCTCCATCAGCAACCACAGCCCCACAAGTTGCATGGCCACACAGTGTCCCTCTGCTGCCCAACCCAAACCTACTCCAGCACTGGGAGTGAGGAGGGGAGTCAGGAGGGAGCTGGAAGCACTTCCCATGCAGCAGGGAGCAAGCTGGTTTGAGGACACCCCACAGCTGGGTTTGGTGGGGATGGATGTTTTGAGCCAAGCTGGGATGAGTGGGCAGCAGAGCTTGTTCCTGATTTTGTGCTCCTGTGCTCAGTGCATCATGTTTTCAGCTTGATTATCTCAGCTGCTTTTCCCAGGCCTGGCTGGATTGAATAAGCACTCCTCAAGGCACAAGCAGCATGCCAGAATCACCAGGCTTCCTGCCTGAATCTGGGGACAGGATCCAGAGGACTTTTTCCCACTTTGGCCCTGAGCAGAAGTGCCAAGTGATGGAGATGTGACGGCTGCTGCAAAAGAAGATTTCCACGGTGAGCTCAAGGCTTCACATCATTCAACTGGGAGTGAAGGGCTAGCAATTTATTTTTCTGTAATCACCATTTGACTGCTTTTATTGCAGTTGTCCTTGGCCATATTTCAGAATCCTCCTCTCAAATAAATGAGAACCAGGCAGAGGACTGGGCCCTCTGCCCGAGCGTGCAACAGCGCAGGTCAAATTCCCTGCCTGGATGCTCGTCGGGCTGCCATGCCCAGCTCTGGCCACTTCCAGCTTTCCAGCCTTTTGTTGTCCCTTGGGCTGTGCAGGCTGTGTCCCCTTGGTTCTTCCAACTCATTTCTTGTTTATGGGCTCGTCATCTTGCCACCTTATGGAAATGGAACCTGTCAGCCTCTTCCTACTGCCCAGCTCAGCCCTCTAGCATTGCTGGTGCTCAGCCCAGGATGCAACATCCCCAGCCTTCCCCAGGACCTGGCTGTCCTGGGGAGACAAACCCCATTATCCCCTTCAGACCCCATCAAGCCAGACTCAACACCCCTCTGTATCCACCCCCAGACAGCCAACACAAAGAGGGACAGCTGATTTTCCAAGCTTGGAGGACACAAGGGCAGTGATGGCAGCCAGGCCATCCCTCAAGGCACTGAGTGATGCAGCAGTTTGTAAGCCCAGCTCCATTTCACAGGCTGGATGGAGGTTCCCCTCAGCAGCATAGGAAGCAGAGGTGTCTGAGGCAGTGCCTCAGATATGGACACTCAGGGATGTGCTGTGCTGAGAAACACTGCTGTGCTCTCATCTCTTCCTTTGACATCAGATATTTCCTGCTCACTTTGATAGCCCTGTAATTCTTTTCCCCTGGTGTCAAGGTGGATGAATAATCCTTTTGGCTTTAGGACATACCAGAGCATCTGCCAGAATCATCAGTCCCTCTGTATTCAAGAGCAGAAGAGCTTTTCCCACACTGACATCCATGGATAGAGCTTACACCACTGTAATAATCAAGGGTATTTTCCTTCCAAAGAAGGAAATACCCAACAAAGACTGGAAAATCCATGTAATTAGATCAAGGAATCACTTGAAGGGCTGGCAACTTCTTTTGAAAATGAGAGGTCTCTATTCAGCACTGAACTGTTTTATTTCAGCATGGAAATCACTCTTCTGGATACTTTACTTTCAATAAAAGAAAACACAGAGGAAAATCTGGGCTATCAGCCCAGGCTTGTAACAATTCAGGGTTTTTCTTGGCTTTTCCAAGGGCACTTATTGCCAGACTCTGAGATGCTGGCAGTATAAATCTGCAAGCCATGGAAATGACGAGTTTCATGACACACACATTTTATTCCAAACCCTTGTCGATAACATTAAACACAGAAAAAAGCCAGGATTTTCATCCAGCTCCTTAATTATTATCTGGAGCCTGGCAGCTGAAATGAGATCAAACTTTTACATAGAAAAGGAAAAATAATTTTGCTATTACTGTGAAGAAAGAGAAGGGACTTCAGATGTAAAGCCAACATCCTATATATGTCAGGAGGGGCTGTTTCACGAGGCTGAACATAGTTATGAGCCAAGCCACGTGGCAGAAAGAACATAAACAGAAAACAGATCCTGAATGTTCTAAACATTTGAACAACAATTTACAAGAGATCTGAGAAAACTGTTCAATCCTGCTATTATTATCAAAGTTATGCCAGTGAAAACATCTGCCTCGCCTAGGAGAGAAGGAGTGAAAGGTAAACAAAAAAGCTAACAAATTAAGAAAAGGCAATCAGAGGGCAGAAAAAGGCAAGAAACGGGGCCTAAGGAAAAAAAAAACCATGGGCATCAGGACAAGGCCAAAATTATTTTAAATCTACCAGGAATGCAAAGAGCCTTACACCAAGGCATGGATATGCTGTTCTCCAAAATAACAATTTCATAAATAATGGAGACAAAGCCGATGAGGTCAGTAAACATTTTGGAGCTGTACTTGGGAAAAAGATGGCCAGCAACATATGGTGATGAAATACTCTCAACAATAACTTGGAGGTGAAGATAACCAGTAATGGAAAAGCACAGTATTTAAATAATGATGCCCAAATAATGTGCATCTAAGAATTTTAAAGGGTTTGGCCAAGAAATCAACTGGTAATAATTCAAGTAATAACTTTTCTTCCTTGTAAGTCTTGAAATATTGCTTAGATACCACAGGTGCCACTGTTTTATTACTTCATAATTACAGATTCGTCAATCTAATTTTGAGTTTGAAAACTTAACATTATGGCTGATACAAAATTGATGGTTAATGAACAATTAGCAGGTGATCCAGTCCAGGACAGTAAAATGAGATTTGCTGAAAACAGATACCATCAAATTCTTACCAAGCATTTGTACCTTGTCCTACCACTGTATGCCCTTGTTAAAAGTTCCTCTCCAGCTTTTTTTATCCCAGAAGTCATCTTTTTATATAATCTCAGCTAATTCAGGATGGAGAACTGTAATACCTTCAGAGTTAGCTTCTATTAGTACAGCACAGGCAAGAGAGAGCCACAAACCACATATGAACATGATACATTAATGGGTGTATAAAATACTTACATGCACTTGTGGGAAAATTTTTGGGTGGGGCTCAGCTTCCTTCTTGCCAAGGACAGTAGGAATGATGATGGTCACTCACCTCCTCATGGAGCAGCTGTGGGGTCCCTCTGTCCAGCTGTGCTGGTGCTGCTGCAGGGAGTGGCTGCACCTACAGGGTGATGGGAGGACTTGCCTTTGCTGCAGCTGCAGACACCTGACCAGCTCTTTCCCTGAACTGTGGTTACCTGCTGCTTGCTGCCTTCTTACTACTCCTCCATTCTCATTTTATTTGCAGTTGAAGAACTGATCAAATAAGACAGAAGATCTCCAGGAAAAAGTAAGTGAGGAAAAATCCTGTATTTTAAAAGGCAGCTTCATCTATCATACATGAACAAAATTTTCCTGTCACCCTGATCTGTCTTACTTCTGCATATTGGGATTTATTTCCCCACCTCTCACTTAGGGATTAGGGTGATTTGGCAGAGGAAGAACACCCATGGCCCCCTCTAACCTTATTCATGGAAGTTACTTACAGTGGTTTAATATTTTTATAAAGAATACTGGCAGTAGAAAGATCCTGTGTGAATTCTAGATTGTACCCAATGTATTCATTTTGAATACAAATCACAGTTGGTTTAACAAAAGTTGGCTCCATGTGCTGTGAAACACCAGCAATGTACTGACATGAAGAGTCTGCCCTTCAGCAGTCAGCTCAGGGCCTCCCTGGTTTGAGTAAAAAATAGGTAAAAGCAGCAAGTAATGGTTGTCAAGCTAGAAAAAAAAAGGTAGTTATTTATTGGAGAATGGCATCATTCATCATTTTCCACTTTGCTTTTCCCAAATCTCTGAAATGTCAAAACCCATTCAGCAGTAAGGGATGCAGGATTTTGCATTGTGCTTAGAGAGTGGTTTTCAGGATGATGGATGACTGCTTAGTGACTGAAGTCACCAAGTCACAGAGCTGGCACTGAGATCAGCATAAGTTTGCAACCCTGTGTGCCTTTTACAAGTTCCTCAACATCTCCAGGCTTGTGTGAATAAAATGTGCTTTGCTGCTGGATTTTTAAATGATGTTTCAATCAGTCTTGCCTGCATGCTTCAGGCCTGCCAAATCCTCACCGCTGGCACACTCTGTTTATTTACAGATGGACAGTGGTGCCAGGCAGCTCAAACACAGCTTTTAGCAGTCCCAGGAACACCAGAGAGACAATGAGAGTTCGCCTCAAAGGGGATGTGATCTGTACCCTCTTCTTGCTGGTAGCGCTTTGTTATTTGATCTACTCCCAGCTGGAACATTTAGTCCCAGCAGGAAAGAAGGAGCCAACACAGAACAAGCCTCGAGTAGCACCAAAAATATTCTCCAGTCCCAGAGCACCTCAGAGGCTGATGCCAGCAGAGGCAACTGCACCCAGACCCCACGTTACCCCTGACATGAGACAAACAGGAGTGCCCGAAACCAGGGTCCAAACTACAACTCCACCCCCACTGACTGATTCTGCCTTCAACTTCAAGCTCTACCTCCTGAACAAGGATAACAGGAACTTCAATCTCCTCATTAACCAGCCCAGGAAATGCCACAAAACACCAGGAGGTCCCTTTCTGCTCATTGCTATCAAATCAGTAGTTGAAGACTTTGACAGGCGTGAGATTGTCCGTAAGACTTGGGGCAGAGAGGGTTTGGTGAACGGGGAGCAGATCCAGCGAGTTTTCCTCCTAGGAACACCAAAGAACAGGACAGTGCTGGCAACATGGGAGACCCTGATGCACCAGGAGAGTCAGACATACCGGGACATTTTACTCTGGGACTTCATGGACACCTTCTTCAACCTGACCCTGAAGGAGATCCACTTCCTGAGCTGGGCTGCTGAATTCTGCCACAATGTGAAATTCATTTTTAAAGGTGACGCTGATGTTTTTGTCAATGTTGAGAACATTGTTGATTTCCTCAAGAGACACGATCCCACTGAAGACCTCTTTGTTGGGGACATCATCTACAATGCCCGTCCCATCCGTGTCCGGAAGAGCAAATACTACATCCCAGAGACCATGTATGGGCTGAGCATCTACCCTGCCTACGCTGGAGGAGGAGGGTTTCTGCTGTCCAGCTGCACCATGAGGAAGCTCTCTAGGGCTTGCAGAGAAGTGGAGCTGTTCCCCATTGATGATGTCTTTTTGGGCATGTGCTTACAGAGAATCAACCTCAAGCCCATTTTACACGAAGGATTCAAGACCTTTGGCATTGTTAAGCCTTCTGCTGCCCCACATCTACAGACGTTTGATCCCTGTTTTTACAAAGATCTCATGGTAGTTCACAGCCTGAAAGTTGCTGAGATCTGGCTAATGTGGAACCTGCTCCACAGCCCACGGCTTTCCTGCACTCAGAAGAAGCAGGTGAGGAAGCCTTTCCAATGGAAGAAGAAAGCTCAGACAACACCAGCATCACCCCTCAGGTAGTGCAGGCAGAGTGCAGCACACACAGCAAACCAGCCAAGAAAGGGAGCCTGGAACTGACACAGCCCAACAAACTGAGTATTTATCACATCTTATGTACAACGTTAAGAGAGGACAACAAACAATTGCAGGGATTTGCCCAAATTCCACATTTGCACATACTATATCATGTGGCTCCTTCTGTACTAATGAGTCCAAATAACCATAACATATATATAATTTATTATTATTTATTAGGATTATATTAGTGCTTAGTGGGACAACGTATAAAAGCACAAAATGCAGTCCTTGGAGATTTTTCAGCAATGTTAGAAGAGTGAGAAATGAAAGAAGACACAGAGTAAGAGCAGACACCAGGAAGCACAGGGATCATTGTCAGCTTGCTGTTGACTTGGACTCATTGAAAAATGACCAAACAGTAACAAGAGTACAGGAAATTGAGTCCCCTTAGTGTCTGCTCAAATCACATCACTGCTGCCTGATTGGTTTTCTCCAGGCCTCCTAAGAAGAGAAAACAAACAGCTTTTGAAATGAGGTCCTACAGCTGCAGTTCAGGTGGATTACGAGAAATCACACTGGATGCTGAGGCTGGCATGGCTGGTGGAGTAAAGGACAGGTAAGTAGATAACTAGAAAGGAGCAGATTTACAAAGGGTCTTTAGAGAAAGGACAATAACTTCAACTTGATCACTTTGAGTCTTGATTTTTCATCATTCTTCTCAGTTCAAACATCTGCTCTGTTGATGTGCTCAAGATTCAGGGGACCAGCGGAGGAGGTTTTGGCACTTCCCTGAGCTCAGGCTCTCTGCTCTATGCTGACTAACATTCAGGGAAATTCAGAAGTCATCAGCAGTATTTGACTGCTCTCACAATCTGACCCAGATTTTCAGAAGGTTTTCATCCAGAGAGATCCTTTGGCCTTTGCTTATAAGCATAACCCCACACAGAGCTGCTGCTTGCATCACACTTGGGAGCTGCTTCAAACCAAAGAGTGGACTGGGCTGGTTTCTACAGACTTGATGCTCTTGCTTAGCACAGTCAGCTGCAGAGAGCAGCCAGGACTTTCATACTGCTGCGGGTGTCATGTGAAGGGAGAAAGTTTTCAGACAAAAGGACTTCAGAACAAAAGTCCACTTAAAGTCCATCTAAATCAAAACCACACAATCTTTCTGTTGGGCTTTCTAAGGTTCAGCTGGGAACTTTGTAATTATTTTAAGCATCAGACAAGAACACTGAATTGCTCAGTTTTTCAAAGTATTGTCCAGACTTTGATGTATTTTGTTTTTCCCAACAGCAGACTACCTTAGAAGAATATACTTTTATCAGACATCAAAACAGAAGTGAATTTCTGTAAATCAGGGTTAAAAAGCTATGAAATTCATGGGGCAAAGAGCCTGAATTCACCTCTGACAACAAGTGTTTGTTAATTCTTTTACAAGTTTTTACCCCCTCAACAAAACTCCTGTCCTTCAGAGAACCCCTGGGGATGGCACATCCACAGAGCTTCAAAGGAAACTACAATGAGTCACAAAAGCCCAGAGTTCCTTTCCCTTGCACAGAGCCTGCAGCACAGCTGCGTTTCATATCCCTGGGTAAGCTCCCTCCCACCCCGCAGCAGTCTGGGCTCAGTCCTGGTAACAATGCACAGAGAACAGCAGGCTGGGAGTGTCTGTGGCAGACTGTGACAACAGCTTCACACAACAGTCATCTCCATCATGAGCTCAAGCCCTACAACAATGCATTTCCAAGAAAAGGTCAGCTATAGAGAAATTGAAAGATTTCTACATCTGGGGTATTTTCAGGATGCAATCCTGAAATACAAAATGTTCCTGTGAACTTCACAAGAAGCTTTGCAGGGTGTGGAACTAAGCCAAAGCCTCGCTGGTAGGACAGGCACCCCCACCCCTGTCTGCTACCATGTATTTATGCTAACATGTATTTATGAGATTGTACAAAAATGTATTACATGTGAGTAGTTCAGAGTTCAGGAAATTATTTATACCATCATTAAAAGAGAGCATGCAGATATGCTTCTAGTTGTCAGACTGACTTTGTCAAGTACACCTGCACACATGTTTTAAGACTAAAACCACAGGAATTTTTCATGAAGACAGTAACATGAAAAATACATTATTCATTATTTTGGATAACTTGGTACATCTTTCCTCATGCTGGACTTAATTTAATGTCAATGACAGAAAAATAAACAGAATTTACCTTGCAGTCAGGTTCAGCAGTCCTTATTAAGGTTTTCCTTTTACACTTGAAGATGCAGAGATTGGCTCCTCCCTCTGTAATGTCTTCAGATCTGCAATCTATCCACAACACAGCATTAATGAGTGTGTTTTGTCCCAGATCAAAGTTGTTGTTCAACATCTGTTTTGACACAGTCTGTGCCAGCACATACCCTGATGACAGAGACAGAACTAGAGTAAACTGTTTACTCCACTATCTTAGTCTGTAAGAACAGATCATTTCTTTTATCCAGTGAATACCAAAGGCTCTCTCAATGAAAGATCCATCTGTTTTTGTTCTCCAGCCTCTGCTGCATGGCCTATTTGAGCTGGCTTTAAGTTTCCATTTGCCTCTGCTGTTGAGCTGGAAGTTCACAGATGCTGTATGTGAGCATAATGCCCTGGGGAAATGCTGAAGAGCTGTGCTGTAAGCCCTGCAGTTTATTGAACTCTACTTACTACCATAGGAGGCAAAGGCTTTGACTTCACCCAAGCTGCAGATTGTTTCCTTAAGGTCGAGAGTCATTTCAGAAAATCCTAAAGTGCCAGGTGTGTATGAGAACTGGCAGGAAGGATCCTCTACCAACCTTTCTGATGCATCACAGAAACCCAAACCCATTCTTTTCAGAATGATATGAGTATGTTTTATTAACAGGCTAATTGAGTGCACCAGTCATGCTTGCTGTAAATCTTAGATTGGCAATTTTTTTCATGACTAACCCAGGACAAGAAAAGAAACCATAAAAGCATCCTATGTGGGTTCTGCCAGTAGCAAATAAGCCAAGCAGACTTTCTCAGTATAAACTTCTGAAACTAATAGAGTACAGTAAGTTTTACTGAGTCCCAAGGATCCACACACAGTCAAGTTTTGTTCCTGCTGTACATAAGGAGCCAGATTTGGTCACTGTAATGAGCAGAGCTGGCTTGAACCTCAAATTCAGCACCTCCAAGTGCATCTCTAGACACATGAACTGGTGATGAATGCCAAAGTCCATCATTTGGTCAAGGCATTGCAGACTCAGACATCATAAAAAAGAAAGCCCAAGAGGATTCTGAAGCAATTCAGTATTAAAATCTTGTGCTTCCTGTCTGCAGCTTAATTATTCATCTTTCTACAGCAAGTTCTCAGAAGCAAACCTCAACTGCAAACTCAAACAGTACAAAATAATCAAACGGCTCAGAGAACCTTCACTAAATATCAGCACTGAGAACATTCCCTGGAGAGTGCTGAAAGACCATTAGATCAGAGAGAAAATAAAGTCTATCCCAAAGCCCAGCATGAAAAACTGCTGATCTCCTGAATTGTACCTCTTCCAGCTGGACTTGCAGGTCTCAGCAGCCCAGAATATCAGCGCACCACATTTCCCTAATGATGCTACTAACTGCAGTGACAGTTTTAAAAAACAGTAAAACTTTTAAATACAATTTTTCATTACTTTCTACATTTATGATCAGTGAGAAAACAATACTGAGGAATGAGAAAGGAAAGTAAAGAGGAAAGTAAACCCAAAGGAGGAGCACAACTGAGTCCCTCCAGGAGTGGCAAACAGCTCCTCCACCATTCCTGGCCAGCCCAATGCTCTCTCCAAACCATTCAGACTCAGCTCACGGATCTTCTCTCTCCCGCTCCCTTTCCCGGCCCATCTGTTGACAATCCCTGTGCTAAAACCTTAGAAAAAGCATAAAACAGGTTTGCAGTGGCAGCCCTGTCCCGGGGGGCTGCCTGAGCTGAGTGGGAATCAAGGTGTGACAGTAAGACAAAGGGGGTCTACAGCCACAGAAGCAAAAAAGGTGGAATAACCTCTGTAGCCTCCCCTACTTGTGGATGCAGCAGAGCTGCCCAACAAGGGACAGGGTAAATTCAGGATTTCAGGGCTGCAGAGTTCTGAGATGAGCAGAGGGGAAAAGGGAATACAGCAAATCAGGCTGGTTTGATTATTTAGCTGATTAGACTGCACATTGCATAATCATGCAAGGTTTTTTGAGATTGGTATTTAAACTAAATGTCTCTCTGAAAGATAATATGAGAATTAAAAATATGCACTCAGTGAAATATATATATGTATTAGTGTAGGTGTAAAACATATAAGGTACTTAAAACCAACTTCCAGAATGGCAATATGCAGTACTTTAAAATAACTAAAGGAGTAAAATTTAAAGGGGAACTCATTAATGTATGAAATAGAAAAGATTGCATTAAACCATTACAGCCAGTCCAGAACAAAAGTCACCATAATAACGTTATCTTGCACCACAGTGTGCTCTACTCTGCAAACTCCAGCTTACCTTTCCTGCTGTTTCAAGCAATTGTTTTTCCCACATCATGAGGAGAAATTATTTTACCTGCTGGAAAAATAGACATCCCCACAAACACCACAAGAGATGGGATGTGAACTTTGGCAGATAAACATATTAACAGTGACTTCATTAATTACAGCAAAAATTCACACAGACAAAGAATATGGTATTTAAGTTGCACCTGAGCCCTCCAACACATACACTCCCCACAAAAACAAATCCTTCATGAGCTCTGCTTCACTGAGCCTATTTTTAATGGTTAAAAGTTATATCTCCAATAAGGTCCATCTTTCATTTGGAAAGTTTTACTTCAGCCTCTGAAACAACCTGGTTCACACTTCACATGAAACCAGAACTAACTAGTATTTTAACTCCTCAGACACACAGTGAGGTATTTATTTGCTGTGTCAGATTGTGTCTGACAGAATCAGGCAGGAAGGAGAGGGCTTTGCACTGGTGTAATCAAGGTTTTAAAAAATGGTGTTTATCCGGCAAAAGTTGACACAGAACAATCATAACTAACATGGAATAATGTTTCTTACATCATAACACCAAAAATTATTCTGAACACAACCAGTCTATGTGAAATTGTGCCAAATCTGTCAACTTGGTCTTTGCCCAAATAGTCTGGAGAAAGCAAGCAGTGACATTGGACATTTCTTTCAAAGTAAGAGCCACACTGACTCACACATGCAGATTTATTCTCCATGTACATTTTAAGCCACCAAACACAAAAACCCAACAGACATTCTGGCTTAGAGCAGTTAAGTGACTAACAGGTTCTAGCAGTAGGCAGAAAGTCAGTGTGAAGGGGGCAACAACACCCTTGATTTCCATCTGGAAAACAGCAGCTGGCCCCTAATCTCCAGCCAGCCCCAAAGCAATGATGAATCACCATCTTGTAGTGCTGAAAGATTTTGTTTTAAACAGCCTGGATGGGAGCTCTGGAATATGAATGATCTTGATCACATGAATTAGTTCTCACACACCATATGATTACTCTTTCAGAAAAAAAAATCTGTTTAGAATTATAAATGTGACTGTTCCTGGCAACAGAAGGATTTTTTCTTATCAGGAACTGCATTTTGGGGAACAGAGGGTTCTAGTATTACACAGCAGCACTCATCTATACAGCACTGCCTGGAGCCATCACAGGAGTCCAGGGACTGCCTGAAGAATACAGGAAGAAATGTCAGCTTCACCTCCTTAAAGAAGGGCACAGTGATAAATTTTATTAAGTGAAAACAAATTAAATACTGTAGACAGTACTGCAATATTCAAGTTAAGCACACACACACACAGACTCCTTACTTCTTTACAAAGGAAAACAGCACACATCAGAAGGGCATCATATGCACTACACGTTTTATTAAAAATGCAATAAGTATTTGTATCAAACAGTTTTACCATATGAAACCAAAATGAAGGACCAACACACATGTTGCCAACATGCAGGATCTGCATCAAACCACATAGGATTTTTACAAGGAACAAGGCCACCCAGCAAAATGGGATCTGATGCAGCCCAAATCTCTCAGTTCCTCTGGGAGGGGAGGCAGAGCTGGCCCCTTTGCTCCCCTTTGCACAGAACAGCTCTTGATTCAGATGCACTGCCTCGTCCCAGCCTCCCTCCCTGCCACACTGCCATCCCTGCCTTGCCCCCAGAGCTCCTCTACTCCTTCCTCTCTTCTTTCTGATTTAAACCTAGCACCAGTCCCCTCTACCCATTCCTGAACTTCTCATGCCAGGAAGTCCTTAAATGCTCCACAATGCTTCTCTAATGCATCAGCTCAGGAACAGCTTGGCTTGGCTTAGTCCGAATAGGAGCAAACAGATCAAAACAAGAGAGTTGTGAACAGCTGCACTCACAAAGGTTGGGTGAGGAAACCAGAAAGAGCAGCTCCACATTATCTCTCCTTGTGCTTCTTCAGATCTGCCTCTCCCAAAAGTCATATGCTTTGAGCTCAGCCCAGCAGCCAAGATGCAAAATTGCCTTTAATTTTTGTCTGTGCAGAGAATTTTTCAATATCAAGGAGCTGACCTAGAGAAGTGTATGGGTTGTTAAAAGAGAACTGTTAATTACCAATACTATTTTAGTCCCTTGGACACACAAGGTCCTTACAAGTCAAGCTGGGAGTCACTGTAGCTATTAAATACCTTTGGTTAGCTGCTGCTCCTGTCTCAGGGTTCATGCTACAGCAGCAGGCCTGACCTCACTTTTCTGAAGAAATTCATCTCAATACACTTGAGAGCAGGATATTGGTGGTATCTGCATAGCCATTACTCAAATCATCCCATCAAGGATTTATCTCCTCTTGCAGCTTGTCTGGAGCCTTTATTAGAAAAGGATGAATTAAAATTAAATGCCGTTAGCATCAGGATTGCTGTCACATTGTAGTAACAAGAATCAGCACACACAGCATCTCAGTTCAGAGACCATAAAATTCTGCAAGAGCACACTGAGCCAGGGAGCAGACAGGGTCAGTTTGTATCCAGCACCGAGGGATGCTGCAGGAGGAGGGCCGAGTGCTCTGCCTGCCCCACACAGCCAGTGCAGGAGAAACAGAGATGGAAATGAGTCCCACTCCTTGTGCCCTGCATTAACCTTTGAGCTGCTTCAGGGACTCCCAGAGCTTTTCTGTGAAGTCCCTTGCGGCACACAAACACAGCAGAGAATTCACATTTGCTGCTTTCACTGCAGGCATTTCCTCCCTGCTGCTGTGCCATATTCCCCCTCTTTGAAGCTCCATCGATTTCCATGATCCCCAAGGGCCCACAGGAGCACAACAATCTCATTTCTGAACACAACACAGAGCCCACGGTGCTAGCGACCACAGTTTAAAGATTTCCCTTCTCCACTTCAGGGCAAAACCTTACCAAATGCTTTAATGTATCTACCAAGTTATGTTAGTTACTGCTTCTTTGGAGAACATACTGAACTGGCTATAAAGTCACTACAGACTAGTCAAGTACTTCAAATACAGTCGGATAATCATTAAAATAAAAACTAATTGATAAGAAAACAAAAGCAAGAACATCCAAGATTTTATTACAAAAACACCCAGCAACTGTATTTAACACAAAAACAGTAACTGAGAGTCTCTTTTTATTTTTCTTTCAGTGTACATGCTCATTATTATTCCATTTAATTTACAGAAGGGCTATGTAAAATGAAATCAAAATTAGAGAGGAAACAAAAAGGAAGATTGAGGCATAGAATTTTCTTAGCAAGCAACGATCACAGGAGACAGCACAGATTGAACAGGGATTCAACAGGAGTGACACCTAGGGATAAAGGTAAACAGTAACTTTTTCCTTATCCATTAGATTCTCCATGGGGCTTTTTTGTTTGTTTTAGCAAAACAGTTTAGAGTATCACAGTATACAGGAAGACTAAATGGCAAAGAACGTCTCACACACACACATACACACATTTATCCCTGCTACTGGTCCAGAATCCAAAACTTCAGTTAACATTCGATTTCCTATCTCTCATTCATTGATAAACTATACAGGATTACACTGTACATGGAGTTAAAATTACAAAAATGTCATATTTACAAAAATCTGTACACACATAGTAAAACTCACAAAATTGTCATCTATGTATCACAAGTTGCGACACCAAAATATTAAAAATGGGATAAAATTATACATTTCTCTTGTCCATTTTTAAAAAGGGTTCATTATTTCAAAGACAGACCACCTATTTCTCCCAAATAAGACTGGTAAGAGAACTAGAAACCTAAAGTATCCTCCTGGGATAAAATGTTGCGAGCAGCATCTCCCGACTAGAAAGAAGCCTATATCCTGTCTGCTGGGGTGGGGTGTGCAGTTAGCATGTATGTACAGAAATGGTGAAACTACAACGAGGATGTCTTTGGCTAAACCTTTGGCATAAATTAAAATCACACATCAAAAGTTACAGAAAAGGTTATCTTGGTGATGGCGGAATTCCAGAATTTCTTTCTGAGATACCATTATATACAGCTTTTCTTTCTCTGAGGAAACAGAGTAGGAATAAAGGATTTTGGAACAGAGGCAAATGAGGCAACATTATTTCTTTGTTAAATTTTTCACTAGTATGAAAAATCGTATCAAATCTTTTCATTAAAACATAATTCAGTCATAGAAATAACCCCTTCCAGAATTTTTTTTTCTTTCGAAATTGCATATGAAAAAAATTAGTAAACCAGCCATGACAGAAAAAAATTGTATCAGCATATCAAGTACATATTAGTGCAGGAAGGTGGATAAATTTGATCCACTGTATAAATAAGCTTTATGCGCAGTGTACATTAAATAACCACCACACCCCACTCACACCCAGTACACAGATGCTCCTCAGTGAAGATAAACGTTTATCAAGTAATTAAAGTGTATGTAGTGCAAATGTTACAACCAAGTATTATGCACATGCTACTTGCTTGGTTTAAAGTTACACAAAGATGTGGTGCCTGAAATCATGGACATATATACATCCTTGTCACACTTGGTACAATGTCCTAAGCCACAGAAATACCGAGGTGTTTAGATCTATATATATATACACACACGTTTTCTTAAAATGTGACCACCACATCAATACAGTAACACAAACAGACTAAAATCAATACCTGCTTCCAGATGCTCCAAGGCTCAGAAAGTTTGTGCTTCTAATTCTTGCAGTCATTACGTGCCCCTCTTCCATTTCCCCCTTCTGCCAGCTGAGAAGGAGGGACAGTCTCTTCAGGTCTGTGCTGCATAGGATGAGGGCAACGGAGAGGAATAAATGACGGCACAGGCACCTAAGCTGCTTTCCTCCATCAACAGTTCCATGCCCCATGATGAAGGGTTGAGAGAATCTCCTCTCCACACCGTTCCTGGGTGGAAAGGCTTATTGAAAAAAAAATAAAATCATAACGTGCTTTCCATATTATAAGTGGCAGCAAATCAAGGCACGCTGTACTAATTCTGTAGCATTGAGATTAGCTGACTTTGCAGGGGAGGCTCACTGGGGAAGGTCCGACGTTCTCAACTGGCTGCTGGGTCGTGTGGGGCCATACAGAGTAACAGAAGCTATGTGATTATTCTGCATCACCTGCAAAAGCACAGCAGGGAAAAGGGAAATTAAAAGAAGTTCTACACTAAACAGAAAATCAGAAGTATTAAAATGGTGAATACAGAAGTAACCTGCCTAAAGAAAGAAATCCCAACAACAAATGACAGCAACAAGCTCTTGGCTAGTTCTTAAGAACAGTCTCTTAGATTTCCATGACACAACACCATCTGTTCCAACCAGCCATGTGAATGTATCTCCTGCTAGCCTGAGTTCCAGGTGACAAACTTCAAGTTTCATTTTTAATATGCAAATTACAACCTCAGAGAAGAGGTTGCAAAGTCCCCTCTTTCTGCCAACTAAAATTATACCACTCCCAAGCACTGGCTTTTATTGCAATAGGCAGTAAGAAGCCACTCATAGTAATAGCAAACTCCTCATCTTCCCGTGCTCAGATAAAAACAAAAGGGTTTTTTCCCAACCTCAAAGATCATTCGCTGCAGTCCAAAGCAAAAGGTTGACCCAAATGGGTTAGTGTTGTTCGGAGATGATGACCTGAACAGAAAAGAGGGGAAAAAAATTTAAAATGGGTATGTGAGGATCAGAAACATCTTAAGGAGGAATAACTATTCAGCAACATAAGGTGAATTACAGCACCTTTATCATGGCTTTCATCAAAAGAAAGTATCTCTGCATTATGTAACACCATTGCTAGACTCCAAGTGAGCCAAAGGAAACTCTGCTTGGTGCCACAGAGCCATTAATAGCACTTGGGGATAAAGTAATCAAAAAGCCACTAGTGACCTCTACAGGAAAACTCTCCTGCACTTAACTTGAACAGAAGAACCCTAAAAAACCCCAGACACATAGGAAGAGAGAAGCACCATGTTACTTACTACACATTATTTTTGTGCAAGATCCTTCCTTTTGAGTCTCAACCTCTACCATATGTAATTTACCATATGTATATATAGTCTATTATTTATATTTACTATATACTGTCTATTAATCAAGTGGATTTAGCATGTTAAGAAGATTAACCTATATGATGCTGAAATAGAATAAACAAAGTTTTAATAAACAGTATTTTTCGAGATCTATGTACCACTTTTCTTCCAGTTATTTCTGGTATTTTTGGCTTGCACGTTGACAATTTCTGTTGACTGCAATGAATTTTAGATTACAGCCAAAAAAACCCTTAATGAATATTTACCTTTTGTCCTTTCTTGTAAACTGGTCAGTTTTTCAAATTGCATGCCTGAGCCATTTGAGATGTGCTCAGTAAAGCGCTCTCTGGTTGAACTACTCTCTACAACACAGATGGAAAAAATAGAAGGGCTCTATGTCATCACTATTTCACCTCAGCTTTACTTCTGCTCTAATCATCTCACTGGTATAACACAGGAGTAAAGAGGAACACAGGGCACAATGATTAAGGGGGGAAAAAAGAAAAAAATCAAAGTCAAAATTGCATGAAAGTCTGATAAAAATACATTCATTTATCTGAAATTGCTGTGGTATTTGCACAGTGTCCAGCACTTACACTTGTCCTGAGATAAACACCATGGTTTCACATCATAAAATGATAACTCTACAAACAGATAATGCCCACTTAACCCAGTATCCACCTCAATGGCTGCAGAAATACAGCAAATTTAAGGGCTATTCTATCTTCAGTCAGCCTAAAGGAACTGTAGAACCATGAAAATTCACAGAACACAAGCTTCTTCAGACAGAGAGCTGCTGTGCATGTTATCATATACATATATACTGTGCTATACAATGTCATGTTATTGAAATACTTTTATAAAAAGTATAAAAACTCTGCACTATGTACTACTCATAAAGAAAGAGACTTTTTAATACACTGTTTTCTCTGGATTTTGCATTTCAAGTAATTTTGGAAATGCTTCCACTCAGCATGTCAATTTATTTCCTCTGAGAGCAGCTATCCCATCTTGTTAGTGGCCAAAAACCCCTGAAACTTTAACCAGCAAAGCAGAACAAAAGTAACCAGTGCCATAAACACTCTTCCTCATCCTCTGCTGTCAGCCCAATCCTTGCCAAGCAAAATAAAGAGAGATTTTTACCTGTGAAGTACCACTGGCTTCTCTACAGGGTGCCCCAGCAGATCCTGAATACTGTCCCACTGTAAATACATCAGTGAATTTGTGTTAAAATGAGGCACAAGAAAGCTCTTCTTTTTATCTAGGAAGAATTCCATGCACATTTGTTTGTGACAAGCCTATTTGTCAAATAAACCTGAGGTTGTATTTACAGAAGTATTTTATGACTGGAGCCATACTCAGTAAGGGAACTATCCATTGCTAGAGCTAGTAAATTGTCTTAAGGTATATTCTCATTTTTGTCTAAAATAGTTTGGAATTAGAATTATTAATATAAACATTTCTATGGCTCTTATGGACAAAATGTAGCTGGAAAGTCTTGTGGCATTTTTGTGGCACCTCAAAGTCAAAGCAGCTGTGGGAAACTTCAACAAAATACCCTCTTACACTACCTTTGCAGAGAGGAAAAATAGCCCCAAGGCTACCTCTCCCAAAATCTCCATAATTTAAGCAACAATATTGGAAAAGAGGAAACTGCATTATTTAATGATTGGGAAGTGTCCAACAGTTTTCCTCACTTTAATGAGACTCCAAGAAGCTGTAGTTTCACACACAAGACTGAAATAAGTCAAAGCACTGAAGGGAGTATGTTAATTTAAATCAAAAAGTGTAGAATGGCATCTTCCAGATTGCTGACTCCAATTTTCTCTTCCCAGTATGGAACACAAAATTCACCAAGGAAAGCCCTCCTTTGGCACCCCAGGCACCAAGAGCGGCACTGACCCTGGCTGAATGTTGGCTGCAGAGACACTGTGGGACAGTTTTTGAGAAGTTTTTCAACTTAATGCAGCTGTCAAACATGCAGCAGCAGCAAGTGCCCAGCTGGGAAGTTCATTGAGGTGGTAAGGCTGTAGAGTCTTCAAGGAGCCTGCTGTCATCAGGTGGTGTCACACTGGCAGTGACATTTTTGAAAGGCTGCTGCCTATGAAACATCCCATTACTGGTGCCCTTCAGAAGAAAGTGGAAGGGCACTGGACTCTCGTATTAAACAGTATACATCTTCAAGATCTGTGTTTAGTCCAAGAGCTCTGTGACAATTTTGTTTAGGAACATGTCTCCAGCTAACATTCAGCCACCACTGCTGATGTTGTCCTCATCACTCATTTCACTATTTCTACCAGCAGCTGTGTTAAAATGCAAGCCATGCCACAATGCAGTAATTTAGTTTACTTGAAGTATGCTATTACTAATGAATTCAATCTTTTAATGCACCAAAATATTTAAAACAGAAGATAGACACTAACTGTTGACCTTCTACTATTCCAGTTTAAAACAACATGATACACTGCTGTAATTTCTTTGAAGTGTATTGTAAAGTCGGCATGAATCATTTAGATGGTTTAAGAAAATTAGGAAAACACTCAGTTCTGCATAGGCTTACCTTGCTGTATGTTGTACATGTTTCTGTCTGTGAGTCAGCACTATCTATGAAACAAAAACAGAAAAGCTTTTACAGCTTAAGCTTGAACAGCCCCCTATGTAATCCTTTATTCTGGCATGTTAATTCAGATAGCAGGAGGCACAGGAGCATTAGATCAGGTCATATACAAATTCATCAGCATTCACTAGCAATCAGAATTGTCAGTAAACACTGACTAAATGCCAGTTAAGGTGATAAAGCAAACATCCCTATTTACAGCAACTCCCAATTTTAAGATTATAAAAGCTTAAAATGTAATCTTAGATGGAAGAACATGACTGTAAAAGAAACCCCATCTCTTTGCACTGAGCTAACAGGCCTAGCACAGCCACTTGAGGAGGTAACACGATGTGCCACTCATTAAGTCCAAAACACTTCACTGCACATGGAAGGAAAGCTGGCTAAAACTGACATCTGGAGACTCAGGAGCTGGCAGGCCTGAAATCAGTTAAAACATCACTCTTCCAAAATAAAGATGGTAGAGAGCTTGGGAATCACAGCCTACCTATTAAACAATAAAAGGACATTGCATGTACAATTACAGCCTTTTTGTTTTGTTTTGTTTTTTTGTTCTGTTTGCTAGTGGTTTCAAGTACTTTCATATGTATCTTGCATACATATATTTTATTACTCCTAAATACTGAAAGCACGCTCTCAAAGCATTGGGAATGGACACAGACACTAAACATGTCTAGCTGCTCAAAATCAGCTTTAAGTCAAGTTAAAGACCATTTGCTCCTCTATTTTTTCCATGCTCTCTTTGCACTGAGAGTTCAGTGTCCGTGCAACTTGAACTCCAGCTCTTAATTTATCATCTGAACTTGAGCTACAAAAGGAAACTAATAAAACTGAATCAGGCACTGCCACCAGAGGGAAGAAGATGGGCTCTTCAAAACTGTTGCAACATCTGTTCACAAGTTGTTACATGTCCAGGACATAAGCTAGAGGCCAGAAAAGCTGGTTAGAAATGCCAAATAAACAAAAAACCAGACACGTTATTAAATTCATAATGATACTTGAAGTAAATAAAATTAATCACAAATTAATGCTTTGAAGTACAATAACCTAAGGGAAAATAATTTTAGAAGCGAGAATTTTCACACTCATTCTCTTGGCTGAAGTACAAATCAACTTTCATCTATCTAAGCCTGTATACACAAACATTGTTTTTCCAGGTTTTTAATCCTCCATATGCTCAAACTGCTGTGACAACCACAGGAGGATTGCACTTCACACAGTAAAATGCTTGCACTAAATAACAATCAGAATGAGGAAAACATCCCTGGCCAAAACCTAGGCAGCATCTGGCATTCCCAGGATAATCCAAATCCAGAACACGTTTTTTCTTATGTTGAAGAAGTCTACTTCAATCACTGTGATCTTCACACAAACCCCACTTTGCTGAAATCCGTTACATGCACAGAGCTGGGAATATCTCAGCACCCTGCCAAATCAGCACTACTGATTATAAGTTTTCTTTTTTTCAAGTGGAGATTTTCAGGTGAACACAAACAGACATACTTTGTAGCACATAGAGCCAACATATTCTGGACATTTATTTTCATTGCCAGATAAAGCAAATTATGTTAAATACCAGTAGACTGGACAGATGCGCTCAGACTAACACTGTTTTACAGATTTTGAGCCTCCAGGTACAAGGTAATTGATTTTAGCAGAGCAGTAGCATTACAGGTCATTGTGATGTTGCAGCTAAGTATTTGTGTGATCCAAATAAATGACGAGGTAGTAAAGTAAAATCAGAGAACTGCTACCTTTATAGAAACCTAATCCCAAAATTTCTTCTCTGTCTCAGTGACTGTCACTGTTAGCATCCTCTGATAATGAAGGCCAGTTAGAGACTGATCCCAGTCCCCCTTGGAGCACTGTGTGCCCCCTGAAGCAGGACAGCAGGGAAATGCTCACCTCTCTTAATGACGAGTGGAATCTTGAATTCACAGCGATGGTAACTAGAAAGTGCAAATCGTAAAGCTATTAGAAAACAGAGAAGCCAAGATAAACTGCACAGCCACAGACTGACAGCTCTTAATAATCCCTTTAATGAAAAGTCATGTCACTAATAAAATGAAAGTGAGAATCTATGATAGCAGATTAAGTTCTCACTAAGATTTTGCATATCAAAAAAGGCAGCAGCCTGGGAATGTCCTAATAAAAATTTCTAGAGGACACAAGAAGTCCTTCAGCACAAATTACTCTATTCTTACACAGAGTGAATGGAGAAGTATTTAGCTATGAAATAGCACAATAGATTTCTGTCACTAACTGCTTTAATCAGAATCCAATCACTAACTCATACTCCTCCTCTACAGAGTTTACACTCAGAAAGTATTGAAAACATGTTCAGAAGCATGAGTTTTTTAATCACTAACTGAAATCATGTTAGGAAAAAACCAGCAACATAGCTACCAGTAAATGGGCACTCTTGCTAATGCAAAGTTTGCCTCTATGAAGGGTTTACACATCATACCTGGACCACAAACTACCTTCCTCATTCACTGCTTTAAGATGTATTTGCCAGTATATATAAAGGCATTTAAAAGTAAGAAGAAAACACTACTAAAAAAATGTTACTAATGATGTCTGAAACTTCCACAGGTTACTAGATACACCAAAGAGACTCATGAAAAAATATTGTAATTCTATAAAGAGAACATAAGATTTCCTTTTCAGCTGTTTTACTGTACTCCTTAATAGATGAGTTCTGTACACTCACATGTTGAAGTTGTAATGACCAGGATAATTTGTGTGCAGGACAAATTTCTTCACCTTGTGAGTGTTTGCATCAAAGAGAATATCCTGTTGAAGACAAAAAGGATAGATGAAGGAATTTGGATAGAGGAAGGTGGCTTTCCCCAAACCAATCCTAGAATACTTAAAATAGCACCTGTATAGAGTGACATATATTTATCTCTCTGGAACTGAATCAAACTATGAAATGTAGTATTTCAAAATCAGACTATTTGTAAATTCAAATAACACATTTCCTCCAGCACTCAAACACAACTGCAGCCTCGTTTGCTAATGTTGGCAAGTTTTCTAAAGAGGTCTTGTTTTTCTGCATATTATTTACAGTAATGTAAACTAAAGCAAAACAGCTGCAAGAAGGAACATGAAGATTTAACTACACCCCACAGCTCAGCAAACTTTCACAACTGATGTTATGGCACACCTGCCTCAGTTCTGTGGGACAGGGCCATGGATCTCAGGAACAAGAACTAGTTACCTACGCATCAGGCATGACAGAAAAAGGAGAAAACCCGAGACTGCAAAAGCGCAAAGAGCCCTCCATCCACTGGTGGAGATAAAACACTGCTGATTATATTTTTAAGTGTTAAAGTAAAGTCAAGTGCAGCTTTTCATATCCAGAGATTCCTAAGGCAGCAATCAAGCGTTTTACAGCCTCTCATTTCTCACAGCCTTTAGCCTCTTGAAAGGATTGCTGTGTAACTACATCAGAAGTTTACATGAATTGCTTAGGGAAGCTTTCCACTCACCACTCCAAGTGTGAAATAATTGAAGAAGTAGTCATTGCACTTTGATGGGACCTGCTTATGGGGTGAGGGCGAATGGATTTTCATCTGCAAGAAACACACTTTTCAGATGCATTCAATAATGCTCAAAGATAAATGCCTTTAATAACATCTCTACATTCAAACAAACTGATATAATCTCATCTGAAGCCTTTGTTTAACTATGTAATATGTCATGACAGGATCATCACCTGCTTTCAGCAGCACAGTGAGATATCAGTTTTTTCAGTTATTGGAATTAAAACATTTACTTACCAGACACTGTGTAAAAACATTAGGAAAAGATCAAAATATATGCTAAAGTTATTTTACATACACTGTAAGTGAAAAAAATAGGCAGCACATTTAGATACAAAAGTGCTCCCATTTCTAACAATTCTTAAAACAGTTAACATTACACAATTTGATTTTTTAAAATTAATTTAAACAGATTTGCATCAATTTAGATTTTTAAAAAGCTTCTTAAAACCTATTATATAATGGTTCAGCCTGGTCTATTATGTCAAGTAATATGTCAAGCACTTGTGATTTGTGCTACATGGCAGTTCAACTTCACTGATCTTGCCAAACACAAGCACTATGATGAAACTGAGACACCACTGAACAAAGTCTGTGCCTGAATGAATTCCCTCACCTTGTCTTCAGACTTGTAGAAGACTTTGTGTGGAGAGCCCAAGGTGCTGAGCACATCCTGGCAGGAATCACCGAAGTACACGCAGCGCTCAAATACCCGCATCTTGGCATCGGCCAGAACTCCTGGGCCACAGCCTGAGGAATGGAAAACAACTCTACTCATCCTTCCTGATCACAGAATACATCAGTAAATCAACACCAAAAGGTTAGCATTCCTCTATTTATCACAAACCAAACAGCTGCATTCCTCAGACAACAGTGCCAAACTAAATTTAACCATTTACTCTGCAACAGTGTAAACATTTCTGATCAGAGCAGTGCATGTGCTGACTGTTGTATGGCTCCCCATTTTAGCATCCCATTTCAGCCATACTACCTTGCCATTCACATGGATGTGACTTGGTTTCCCAGATCATCTCAGTTTGATCAGGTGGCTATTAGCAGTAAACATCCCAAATTATTTCTATCCCTAGAATATTCTACTTTAGCAGCTAGAGATTTATCTCCAGCTAAAAACGTCAAGTGCATAAAGTAAAATCCCTCATCCGCTACACATTCTTTATTCAAGATTCCCATAACTTACTAAATCAATAGCAAGTACATCCCTGTGCAAACAAGGTTAAAACCAGATCCTATTGAACAGCCATTACACAGATGAATTGCTGACATGTTACCAGATGTTAGGAAATGAAAAGATGTCATAGTTTGTGAGCCCATTTGCTTTCAGGAATGCAGCATCTTACATTTACCAGAATGCAAGTACACATATGCAGCAGTTACTGCAAAACACAGGATGTGCTCTAAATACACACTTAGCTTTCCTCACTGTGCATAATTTATGTAGCTAGTTACCCACTGAAATAAATCAGAAAAATCCAATTCAGTCACCCTTGATTTCTTAAGCAACAGTAACTTCAAATTAATATATGGGCAGAGAAACTTGAGCTAGAACAGGTGTGTAATATGTTCTAGGAGAGTTTCTACAAACTTTGCAATATAAGAACAGCACATGCCCAGACTGCCTCTCTGCAAGTCTGTCTGAACATCAGCAATATTTTAATAATTATTTTATTGACAACATTTCATTTAAGCCGCATGTATATACATTTCTAACAAAACTTGACACTGTAAGTGTCTAATTCCTCAAAATCATTTACATAGCTATGATGCTATAGCTAACTCCTTCCCCAGAACGTGAAGATGTATGTTATCTGCACTAGACAGGTCTACATTATCTTCCTCTGAAATAAGAGAAGCAAAGCAGCTTGAAAATATTTGCTCCATTTTTATTCATAATTTTTTATTCTTCATCTATAATTTTCTTTTTTTGCATATTGTGAATGTATTCCAAGTGTTTCTTCAATATACCTAGAGCTAACAGGACAGGTCAAAACCTGAGCCTCTTAGGGAAAATCGTTAAAAACATCTCAATATTATTTCTTAAAAACATAGTCAAGTCTCAAGTTATGGTGACTGAACAATACTCCTTTGCAGTTGTTGTATCTTTCCCTAATTTCTAAGCATCTTTCCATCTCTGAAAACACATAAAAAAAGAGAGACTCATCAGCCACTCTTCACTTTCACCACTGTCTCCTACAGTAAATGAAAACAGAAATGAATTGGAAGTGCACTTTAAGGCTGCAGTATTAACATAATCATAAGCTGGCATTTTTAAAAGCCTTCCAGATTTAATCACAAATATATATACATTATACAGCTCCCTGGAATCTCAGAAAATGCTCACATACATGAGGTTTCTTCGTTTGTCACGGGTTTTTTAAGTAACGTACTGAGAACAGTGATCTGTTTTCTTCTACACACACCCCTGGAGACAAATTCCATTTCTACAAACAGATTCTAAAGACATGAAACATGTGAGGGCTCCAGTTCTCAGTGATTTCTCCAGGGTAAGGAAAATGCAGCAAGGGGCAGGTTCACCTTCAAAAGGATTTAACTGGGTTTTGTTCCCAATAGTTCAAAATAAGGTAGATAAACACTTTGAAATCACTTCTTAAATCATCACAAATAACCTGTGCTTGATTTACACACGTTTACCCCTCTTTTCCTGAGGAGAGCAACCAGTGCAATGTTCTGAGTGTCTCCAATACCTGCAGTAAGCAGGCGAAGCCGTAAACCTGAGGGTCCAGTTCCATCTCGCAGAACATCGACGTTCTCAGCGTACACATTCCCAAGGAAACAGCTGAGAGGCATCAAGGGAGCCCTGAAACCAAGCGCACAAAATGGGCATAGGATTTGCTACACCTTCCAATTTTCCTGTAAGAAGCTGGCAGCAGTTCACTAGAACAGAGCACACTAATTTTAACAAAGCAGCATGTAACTGACACTGAAGATTAGAAGTTGTATTAAACAGAAGGATCAGAAAGTGTGGGGTAAAAGGAAGAGGAACAAGACAATACTCAAGTGCAAGATCTTTACCCTTAATGAAAAAAAAAACAGCAAGTTTTAAAAGACTCCAGGAATTAAGGAATTACAGAAACTGTACCTAGCCTTTGGATTACTCCTATGAGGTCATGTCAGCTCAGATCTCTCTCACAGAAAACGGAAGTTTGGAGTTTTTAGAGCTAACTAAATCCATGAACTAGGCATGTCTCCCAAATGCAGCAGAAGAGCTTTCTCTGTGATGCTTTCACTGCTCTTGGGAAGGTACTTCATAGGCCAGAACATGAAATCAGCTTGTGCAGGTACACAGGCAACTGTGCTGCTTTACTGGGAAAGTTCTCAATTTAATTCAACAACAATATTATTTTAGAAAATAGTAATAGTTCCAAGTGAGATATTTTTAATGGAAAGGCATATTTTCTGTGTATCAGCATGTCTATGATCCCTAAAATTCCCTGTTCTTATGTTATTATGTTCCTGCTCTGGGTGAACGACAAGGTAAAAGTTGGGCTTTGAGCGCTCTCTCTCTCTCTCTCAACAGAGCCCCATGCAACAATCAGTGCTTTCACTAAAGCTCACCATGTCACAGATGGGGACACACAACAGCACTTTTCTCAAGTGCACTTCTTTCTAATTAGGAGACAATGTCTGCATAAACAAGGCTCCCTCCCTTCTGAGCAGTAATCCAAGGATTTGGTTTATCTCTTGGCCTTAAGATTCAACCCTCCAAGGGTTTATCTCTTGGCCTTAAGATTCAACTGTCTCTGCAAAAAATACCATCTTACCAGTTTGGGTATTGCTAAGATTAGATATCTCAGAATCCTAGAACAGTTTGGCTTGGAAGGGACCTTAAAAGATCACCTAATTCCAGCCCCTCTGCCATGGGCAGGGACTCCTTTCCCTAGGCCAGGTTGCTCAAAGCCCCATCCAGCCTGGCCTTTAAGATAGTGAGCTCAGTCAGGTATCTGCAAATACATTGAACATATGGCAAATTATGCATATGGCATATTTTATTAGCTTTGTTTAGCAAGAGAGTTTGAAATCCTTGATAGGGCCCTGCCATGACATACGTATCATCAATATGCTACAAGCTTATTGGCTGCCTACACCAAGTTTGATTTGCTTATGAAGAGATCATCAGCACAAACAAAATTTAGAGGAAGAATAGCCTAAACACATGTTACTAAATTCACAATGTTCCCTACTTTCCTGAATTCATTTTCAGGTCAATCAAATTTGCCTACTACAGCTGAACCAAGCTCATTTTACAGCAACATGAATTAAACAAGCATTTGATTGTAAGGTCTGAGGACAACACCTACAGAAATCTGACTGAGGTTGGTATCTAAAGGTTCTGTACATTACCAAATTAATAGAAGGCCAAACTAAAAAATACACAATTCTATTTAGCAATGGCAAAGCAGTAAATGAATGATGGGAGAGCAGGAGCAGCTGGCCATACTTGGTGTCCTGCAGACTGTTCCCGTTGTAGATGTACATGCGTTTCACAGTCGCGCCATGCGGGATTTGAAGAGAGGCCAGACCGTGGGCAAAGTTAGGCTGTGGAAACACAAAATCATTCTTGTCACACAACACAACACAGCAGACACTTCAGCTTAAGGTCAGAAATTGCTTTAGAGATGCAGTATATGCTTACCAATTCAACTGAGTCTCCAGCAAAAGACAAAGGGGCAAAATAACAGAAAAACCCAACCTTCAAGGTGGTGTTTCTTTATATTCCACCACTCCTGGATTCCTGAGCTGGGGTGAAACACTCACTAAGTTTATTCATCAAAAGACACCATCAGTGTGACAATTAGCCACTGCGTGTACTGAGAATTCAAGTCTTTCCTTGGTTTGATCACTGGCAGCTAGCAATTCCCAAGTATTTGTACTGATACACTGTATTCAAGGTCTAAGAAATCATCTGTCTTAAAGGAAAACTTCCCTTTTTTGTCTCCCATTGCATTAATTTCAGCCTTTTAAAATTTTTGCTGGTTTCCAAGATGCTTTATCTGATGAACAGCAACTCATTCATTAAATAGATTTTTCCATTCTCCTTATCACCCCATTCTTACACACACTCTTTTGACAGGGATTTGAGTGCTTTCATGAAATACAAAGCATGCTAAGGAAGTCAGATTGACTCTTACAGCACTAGAAGAAGGACTTTCTTTCAATTCTGAATGTGACAGGACATTCAAACCCAATAACATACTCTGCTGATACCAGACAGAAAAAACCCTATATTTGTCACAAGCAGTCAACAAAACCAAGATACACAATATGCAAACTATTACCTGGTCTACTTTAGCAGGACATCACATAAGGTAAACACACACACACACACACACACACACAAACTTCTTAGGAAAAAATTAACCTACAACAATGACTTTCACTGCTCTGAGTATTAAGAAGGGAACCTCCACTATTTAGCAAATCTAGAGATGACCCGATTTCAATTCTCTTCCTGAATTTGCCTAGAACATTAATACTTTTTCATCTTAAAGTAGTCACACTTCAGATTACTGAAGTGAGAAAAGGTTTTTGTGTTTTCCTCACTTGCAGCTTGTTTCCAGCTATACAATGAACTCCAAAGTCTTCATAGTTTTTCCATTTCCATAAGCAGAAGATTACACTGCTTTGCTAAGTGGCTTAGCATTCCTATACAGTCTTCCCTAAACTTGACAGGTTTTGATAGATTCAAATTTGACTTCACTCTGCAATCTTTTCTAGTGTTCCTCTCTAAAAATCTCCACAAATACTTGCCTTCCCTGTGGATTGGTTCACACTACTCTGTTTTCAAAATGATCCTACTTCTACCTGTTCCTGGGGAAACTTTGGCATTATACTCTGTGCAAAGAACATTTTACTGACCTCACTAGAGCACCTGAGTGAGACATTTAAGAGAATGCAAAACTACTTTCTCCACTGTTCTAGCAGTTTTATTTTAACATCTTTTAGGTAGTCCTGCAAGGAGCAGAGAGTTGGTCTCAATGATCCCTACAGGTTCCCTCCAACTTGAGATATTGTATGATCTTTTCAAATCTTTGGCAAAACAATTGACTCCCTCAGTACTTTGGCTATTTCATTCATCAATGCCCTGGGAACTCCTGCATGAAAAGAAACTATTCTTTGTTGGGGCATTCTTTTTCTTGGCTTATTAGGTTTCTATTCACCTTCCAATCTGAAACCAAACTGACCTTCACTACTGCTAAACAGTAACTAGTTACCCCCTGTGACATGTCAACCACAAGCACTAAAGCACTAGGCTGTGACAAAGAACATGTGTCATCATGTTGGTTGATTTCTTCTTTGTTTTGGCACTTTATATACTCCTTTATTTTAATGCTTTTTAACTGGTAAATACAGATTACACAACTGAGAGGATTTCCATCCTCACACAAAACAAGTTATACAAACATTTTTGTTAGTACAGAAGGAAACCACAGAGGACCTGATCTTGTTTCCACTTTAGATGGGGATTTCCAAAGATTTCAGAGAATGCAGTAATGCATTTAATTATTCAGTAACTCATCCAAACATTTGGTGAATATGCAAACAGGCATTACAAATAAAACTCATTCATTTGGCTTGCTAAAAGCACTCATACTGAAGGACACTTAGGATGAAAATGTATTTTATGAAGTCTATCCTACTTTAGTTGCATAATCACTTTGATGAGATTCAAAAATATCTGATAAAAGAACAGCCTTCCCAGTAGATTGCTTAATATTTATGTATTTGCATAGACAGCACTGATATTTTTAGAAGACTCCTTTCACCAACAGAATTGCTAGTCCCAGTTCATGATGCAAGCAAAACCCCTAAGCACACACCTTTTGTCAACAGGAAGTAATTTTTTAACTTTGACATGGTTACACAGCATTAATAAGAACACAGCTGAGGAGTTCAATTCCTTGCGAATTACTGGTTTCTTTTGCTTGCAGAAGACACCAAGACACAATGTAAGTGATAGTTTGCAAGTACCATAGAGGCAAAAAGACCATCCATGAACTAAGAATGATTGCTGACCTCGTACTTCGGGGTTTCAGTCCAGGAGTCTAACTGAAAAGAAAACGACAGTCCTCTGAAATTGAGGTGAAAGAGTTGCTCAGCTGAGTTATACACTAAAAGGGAGAAGAAAGTAAAAACAGAGTTACCAAAATAATCTAAGAATTCTCCAGTTCATATCTAACAGCACCTTCATCACCTCAATGTATTTGTTACATCTCAGAAAGCAGGAGGAACACAATACACTGGACTGTAACAGTGCTTTTAATTTGATGCAGTAAAAACACAGCCATAGAAGAAACCATAGATTCATTACAATTGCCTCTGCAAGCCTGCAGGCACTAACCCATCCCCAACAATACAATTACACAACATGACACAATCAATTACACCTTAATATCTCTAAAGTAGTTTAAATAGCCACTATCAGTACAAAACAATTCTGTTCATTGTTATGTAAAACACTGCACAGTATTAACCACAAAGTCTTTGAGAGAGATGTGCACAGAACCCTGCTAATCCCCTTTCACACCGTGGGGCAGCATGAACGGGAGTGCAAAGGAGAGCTCATCCTGCGACCTGCACTTGCATCTCTCCTCCCAGGAGGAGCTGCCGTGCCCGGATCAGCTCCGTGCGTTCCCGGGGAACACAGCCCAGAAGGAAATGCTTCAGACACACAGGTCCTAGGCCATTTACAATGATAATTAAAAATAGCATCACCAGAAACAGCAGCCAACCAGTCAGCTCCCACGAAGAGCACTAATAAATTAGAGCATGCACAGGCTTCCAGCTGTCACCACATCACGAGATGTCCTGATTCATTGCAATCAATTGCACAACAACTACAAACAACAGTAAATGTCGTCCCAGTACTACTCTAACAAGACATACTGTTTCCTGAGACTGTGGAAAGATTAAAAAACAATCTCAGAAGACTCAGAGCTTGGGAACTGTTTTGGGATTGATTTTACAAACTTCAACCTGTGCCCGGTAGCCACAGGGAGAACAGAGTGTTCTGGTAACACACAGGAGCTGACAGCTTGAAAACACCAGAGGCTAAAGACAATAAAGAAACCCTCTAACAGGAGAAGCTGCTTTCTTCCACTTTACCAAAGGAATACCAAAGGCTCAGTGTTCCCTTTTTTCTTACCACCTTATATTTAAAATGACACAGCATAGAGAGAAAATGCATATAAAGAAATACTTTATTCCTTCCCTCCCACAGTGTCTTTCAAATGTTCAACTTGAAAGACATATCACAAGGTAACTGGACAATGCCAGGCCACCCAGGATAGAAAAATAATAGTTGAGCAATAAGCATTAAGCTCTCAAAAGGCATCATTTGCCTTTTCTACAGAATGTGCTGGCTAAGAGTCTTTTCCACTCTTGTCACTGAGAGGAAAACGTGTGGAGAGAGGGAAATGTTTTGATCGGCAGGAAAATCACACAAATCTCTCTCATGTGATAAATTATGATACATCTTTTCCAAAGCCCACAGCCAGCTGGAGAACTATTTTTCCCCTAGTCATGCCAAGTGTGATATCTGATTATACAAATCACATCAGTTCCCATCCCCTGCAATGTTTGTTGATGCTTAGGTTTAAAGGGCATGAATTTTTTTATTCTTGGGAAGTTCTCTCATGTCTCTCTCCAAAACCATAGATCACAACTGTATGACTGAACAAGGTAAGGATTTTTTTATCATTATTTTTAGAACATTTTTATCACTCAGGTAACCCTGCTAATTCCGTTCAAAATTGCTGATAGAAACAAAAAGACTGCTGCTTTGCTGCTGCACTCTGGAGGAGATTTGCCTTCCAGGAAGGCAGCACAGTGTGACTAGCTGGGAATATTTCTGTACAGCTGACACGACAAAGCCACCAACACTAGCAAGGCTGCAAAATTGACACAGTTTTGGTAAAAGCAGAGGCAGATCCAAAAGTCAATTCTTACTGGTATCAAGCACAAGACTTTTCTGGCACCTTAGGGGAGTCTAGGCCCCTGCTGAAGTCCAGGGGTTGAGAGTCAGAACACAGCAACCCCATCCAACCCTGCAAGGCCACTGTGGCAGGAGGGAAGGACTTTTTCCTCTACCTTATGACTTGAGTTCAACCCCACGGCCCTGATCCTTGCTGAATGGCACTTCAGCACAAAGCCACATCCATGAGGACTCAGGACAGGATGTGGTTTCAACAGAGCCACTGGCAAAAGCAAGCCCTTCCCAGCAGGACGTCAGGTCACAGAATTATGGAAATGTGGGATTAAAGTCTTGGCTTCGATAAAGCTGTTGACCTCCAAAGTGGTGTATTTCAATAAGCCCCATGACAAAGGTACTGCACTGTTTAAAACTAACATTAGCCAAAAAGTAATGAAGCTGGTTGATTTTTCTGATGACTCTTCTTTTTTTAAAACCACTGATCTGGCAAAACCAAAAATGCTCACTGAAGGTCGGTTTCAACACAAAACTGTTGCTAACCTTTTGAAATTTGTTTTGAAACTACCACTGTATCCTGTTGCAGGAAAGTTCTGCTGCAACCACCTTGGTTTTCAGTGAAAGACAACATTTTGAGTGAAATCCTAGTGGAGGTTAGCAGAGATAAAAGACAAAATACGTTTAAAGGGCTTGCACTGGGGGTTTTGGAGGAGTATTAGCACAGAGAAGTAAAGGGATGATTATGTTCCTTTCATTATTGAAAACTAGCATTTGGTACTTTGGTCACATTAAATGGAAGGTTTCTCCTCCCACCCCAACTCCAATTTTTGTGGGACATAAAAACACCATCACTATCCCCGCACACACGATGAAAGTCATTCTGATTTTTCACCTTTTCTGTTTCAGAAAATACAAAGGAAAAAAGAGTTATCAAAAACTTGTGTTGCATAAATGTTTGTGACAAACATTTTGTGACAGGCAGCTTAATACAGAGCATTTACTTCTGCTAAGCAGGGTGTTAATGGAAGAAGTATTTTTCCAATGAGGAAACTTGAATAAGCAAATGCACTAGTGAAATGGTAATAGAGGCCAACATTTTAATAAATAAATTTTTCTTATCTACATGTCAGTAGATGAAAAGATGTTATGAAAAACTATCACCAGATGAGGCAAGAGTGCAAGTTTTCTTAATTGTATATGACAGGTGCACCAGATCTGCAAATTCAGCACAAGGACATGTGGTGCCAAACTATGTTTTTAAGTGCTTGCATACAATTTTATGCAGTAATAAAACCTGCTATCACTTCCACAGGCAATGCTTATGGCTAGGTATGTATTTTTACAGTTCATATTATCACAATTGTGGAAGTGCTCCACCTCTACAGATTTGCAAATAAACCATGATGACAGAACAAATAAGAATGGTAAGCCACCCAGGACACCCACTTTTACCCTTCTTTACTTCCACAGTCTCTTGTATATACCATTTCCATAATAGACCTAACCATAGATTTCAGAGCTTCTGTCTAAGAGGAACTGTTAATGTCAGGACCAAAATTTAAAAATGCTAATTCTGGTCCTTGTGGTATTACAGCTAGAAATGCTCCAAGCTTCATTTATTTCAATCTGATATTCATCTACTAATGCAGGCTTTTATGCAATGATACTGCTCTACCCACATGACCCTCCCCAGTTAATAAATCCTGTTCCGTAATGTGCAAGAGATTGTCTGCAGAGAGCAGAGAAAAGGCTGGATATGCAATCACCATCCATCACAAAGAACACTCACCTGTTTGGGATCAGCCTGACTACTGCAAATGAACTGTCTTAATTTAAAAATAGAAAATGAGACTCTGAGAATGGTATCTTGACTATATGGAGTTAATGTTCTTCCTTGTTGTGCCAGTTTGTGGCTCCATTTCTTGAACATTCCCGGGCAGTTTAATTATAAATATCCTCTTCAAAGTTCCACCACTGGTTTATTTTCATAGCTTAACAACCCCCTGAAATACACTTTTCATTTTCATACATAAACAAGGAGCTTAAAGATAGTCTTTTTCCTGCTGCAGAGATGGTGAACAGCCAAGTGGCTGTGCAGGAGTCAGAGTGGGTTCAGCCAGGTTAAACAAACTTGTCCTGGTTCTGCTCATGCTGCACGTAGACCTCACACCTCCCCAGTGCCCCCAGTACAGGAGGGGGGCCCAGGGAGGTGTAAGCCAGTTACACATGGCTCAGATTTGATCCTGCCTAGCAGGGGGACAACCACATGCACAGAGCATTGAGATTGAGCAAACAGCCCTGGCTGACTGCAGAGAGCAGCTCAGACCTCTGTGCTCATGGTATACACAGCCCCTAAGGATGCTGGAGAGCTGACCATGCCTAAGGACTTGTAACAACAACAGCATCAACAACAAAGCTCACGGTTTTCTGGTACTGGCAGCTCAAAACAGATCACTAATGACATCTGAATACACCACTCTGTGACAGTGACTCTGCCTCACCATTTCACTTCCAAAAAAGAGTCACAGCTGAACTGACAATACATTTTACATGATTTCCCAGCTGTAGGAATATGACCATTCTGAAACACAGCTCCAGATCATATGACAACAGAACTGCCTACACAGTGCTCTAGGCAGACATACTGGAAAGGTTTCCTAGAAAGAAGTTGTCAGGCTAGGTGTGCTTCTCAGAAATTTTTTGGCTTACCTCCTGGATGTGTTGCTCCAAATGACTGATCAATTTGTTCTATGGTTGGAGCAATTGCCTGAGAGTTAAAATGGACACCACTGAAAGAGAAAATAAAATTAATCTGCCTGAAGAAAACCAAACAGATGGTACAAACATTTACTAATGGCAATACCACATCTAAATTGTAAGAAGTCTCCAAGACTGAAGAGTAAACCAGTAATTTAACTGAGGCCATGACCAAGGAAGGATGATTATGCACACTCCTTTATGACATCTATTTTTGATTTTTAAAACAAATAATTAAAAAAATGAATTCAGGATTTCAAAAACGAGCAAAACCAACCACTCTAACCAAGAGGAAATCATGGGAGGATTTAAATCACTTACCAATATTTTAACTTCACCTTAGTCAAGTCATAAACTTCAATCACCTGAAACACCAGAAACAGAAACATTGCCATAGTTCAGACACTTGCAAATCATTAGAGGTAAATACTTCTCTAAAGGCAAGACTAGCTAGTGCTAGCTCTTACAGAACTCTGCTAAGATAAACCAGAGTGTCAGAGATCAAACTTCAGCAACTGCACATCTGAAATAAGGACTGAACAACTCTGGGTTCAGGAGAAAACCCCTCTATTTCATGTACATCAGTACTGCCTGTAGGAAGAAATATTGTCACTGGCACATTAGCATCTCGATTTCTACAAAGTTTACTCTTAAATTCAAAGGAAAGCAACAGCAAGGATTAACTAATTAGGGAATCCTCTTGATTTCTACAAAGTTTACTCTTAAATTCAAAGGAAAGCAACAGCAAGGATTAACTAACTAGGGAATCCAATGGGCCATTCCTTGGGTTGTTCCTATTATCCTGAAGAATACCTGTGCAGGGCACAAAGTCCTAACACTGACTGCACTGCTGTAACTTTCCAGCTCTTCTAAAGTAAAAGATGAACACAGCAAGACTTAGCAGTAATATCCCATTTTAATTACACATAAAGTATCCTGCAACCTCACCAAGCATTACAGAAGACAATCAGAAGAGCAGCCATGAGGAATCAGGGCAAGCCAAAATACCCAGTTCTGATATTTAGTAATGTTTTAGACTCTACTGAATATTCCAAGGAGCTTTCCACTCTGCAGAAAATACAGATACGGATCCTTTGTTCTGAATACATTACTGCAAACATGCATCTGAGATTGATGTCATATAGTTTTTATGACTGCCACTGGATTTTGAGCCTGTACTGGGCTTTAAGCAGATGATTTTGGCAAGTAGCCATGGATAAACACAAGTTTCTTCCACCCTACGTACGTGTTCCTTTGTCAGCAGGAAAAGAAAACACGTACAGCTCATAACCACTGTAAAGCAAAGGTAAAACACGTTTTTTGTTTTATATAATCCTCCAACAAATCATTGGCAGAGTCTGACAGGACACACTCCTCAGCAAGAGAATAAAGCAGAATTTCCCAGGGAGCTTGCTACCAAGTGTGGCTTTAAAGCCTAAAAATATCACCAGCTGAGAAGGAAATCTTGGTTTTGGGAGATGCCCAGCAAATAACCCTAAATAAAACAACTTGCAATGTTTAAACCACTGCCTCTATATATATTTAGAAAAAAAAATAAATCAACATTTACTGGCATTTCAGAACATAAGCAACAAGTAGGGCACAAAGCAAGTAACAAATTAACATTTTGGCAGAACCAACAAGAGAACAAACATTAATAAAACATATTAATAAAATACACGTGGAACTATGCTTCTTGGAAAAACCTAGTTATCTAGTATTTTAATTCAAGTGCAGTTGACATGTCCAGATTTCCTTCACTTTTAAAACCTCTTATAAAACAAAGGCTACTTTTATGAAAAGCTAGGATTGATTTTACATTTTTTTAGTGCTCTTGCACATCTTTTCCCTCCACAAAATTTTTTCTGAAAATACAGAGAACCAGCCCCACCCCAGATCTTGTTTTGCAGCCACTGCTGCGTGCACTGGGCACCTCCTGAATTTCCTGAAACTGCACAGTCCAAGACAAAAGGATGAGCTGAATAACCAGGAGCAGTGCACAAAGGATTGCAGTGGCACAAATGTGGTTCCCCACAAAGAAACACCCTGACAGCAGCCAAAGGGCACCAGTTTGCCACCAGTCCTCTTCCCATGACTCAAACAGATCAACTCAGGTCAATATTTCCTTTTATCAACAGCGGAGGAATAAACGAGCCCAACTTAGCAAAAATTAATGGCAGTCATGAAAGTCATAATGAAGAATAGGCCAGAGCACTTGAAAAAAGATTCTCTTCTCAATTACAGCAGCTCCACTGACCAAAGGATCAGAAGGTGCAGAAAACAAACTCAGAAGACCAAAGACTGTTCAGTGATGGGTTTACTACACAGTCAGAAGACAGTTGCTTTAAATGAGTAAAAGTTGATGTTTCCTCACACTCACTGTTGTGATAATTACTACTAAGACTTATAAAAATGTTCAGATGTCTATTATCAGCAATAACAGATCAATGCTGTGAAATCCAACTCTTTCTCCACCTCAGAGGGAGCCCACATGAAAGACCTTAATGCTAAAATTGCTTTCAGAACCTGGTCTAGGATCTACCAATTCACATCAGCAACATCTCCTGCAATGCTTTGGCTACTGAAGGTGTCTTTCCCATTTCTCCCTAAAAAATGGAGGAAATGTCTTAAGATTATTGCTGATTTTATTCCTGCACCAGCTTCCTTGGACTTGTCAAGATATTCCATCTTAGTAGCCTGTATTTCAATCTCTTTCACAATCAAATTTATTAGCAAGTGTGTATCAAAAAAAACAACATACAAAGAGAATAAGGGCCTTCTGATTTTTCCAGATTTGCTGCTGCTGAGCAACACTGAAAACAGTCACACCATCTTAAAAACAGGCATTACTTTACTCCTGCAATATCCTTTAACAAGTCCTGTTGCTCACTTCTAAACTGATCTCATCTGATTTTTTCTAGGAAGCTTTCTGAACACTTTCACAAGTTTTACACAGCTTGACTATTCATAGCTCAAACAAACAAACAGAAGTATCACTAGACCACTGAACCACAACAAAACAGAAAATATTGCTTTTCCTGTATTTTTTTTATTTTTGAAACAAACCTAGAAACACATACCAGAAGAGTTTGGGGTTTCTCCATTTTCTTTAAAACTAGTTTTTAAATACAGAAAAGCAAGAAAAGAAAGGCAAGAAATACAGAAAGACAAGAAAAGTTCTTGCGTGGTTCTTGTCACTGGGTGTGACAAAATCAGACCCTCAGAATCTAGAGATGAAGAAACATAGTATACACTACTTACAGCACCTCAAAACCACTACAGGATTGCAACATTCCCCAAAAATTCAGTCAGCAAGCCATGTACTTGAAATGATTATGCCAATTTTGAATTCAGTCTCCTACAGAATTACATACAGTTAGAAAGATTTTGTACAGCTGACGAAGAACTTTCAAGATATTCTCTTAAAAACTGTAAATCCACATACACAGTTGAATAAGTAAATTAAAAAACTTGTCAAAAACAAGAATACTATTATTACAGAATGACTTCATGAACAAAAACTACCATAAGGCAACTACAAACAAGTCTGGGGGAAAATGTGCTCAGTTGTCCTTCAGTTGAGGTCAATTTGAACTGAAAATTCTTTTAAATGTGTATTTTTATAATTAATACAGATTTTTTTTTTAATATGAGTATACCATGGTGTTGAAGGCTATTCTTAGAGAAATAACTAAAGTAAAACAACTAATCTGGGTTGCTATTCAACGATTTCATACATATGAAGTACACAAAGAGCTTGAGTTTCAGCTGATAGCACAGGCTTCTCTCCTACAGTAATTTCTGGGATAAAGCAATAGCTGAACTTTGAAGAGTGGTATTTTTCTGATGGTTTTATTTTAGATGTGAGTAAAGGGCAGAGGGTTCCACCTACCATTGTTCCAAACCCTGCAAGTATGGATGTGAGCACCATATTCCAGACTTACCTAAACTGTAAGCATTCAATTTTTTAGTATCACATTTAACTCCACACCTCTGCTTTCAAACGTTAAGCAGCACAGCAGTGAGAGCAGTTCACTCTCACCCAATTAGCCAAATCAACACCTAAACACTTCTGTCACCGAGAAATTTACACCCACCAGGTGAGAATCAGTAACGATTGTTCAGCACAGCTGGTGTTGCTGAAAGGACTCTGAACAACTAAGAAGTTACACACAGATATTTTTAGGGCTTCAGTTAAAAGGTTTTCAAAATTTTGTATTGATGCAGTCATACCTCTACAGCCCCACACCTGCCCACTTTGTATGAATAAAAAATATATCTTCCATTACAGATACTTTGCAAGGATAAATGCCATGGGAAGGCAAGGACCAGCCTGCCTTTTATTTCCAATCTTAACTACATTAAGCATCCTTGAGAGATGCAGACCAACTCTTGGTCACCTAAAAGCACAAAAGCAAAACCAAATACATCAATTGCAAGAATCAAAACTCAACCAGAAACTGATGTCAGTGCAGGAGCCAGCTGCTCACAAGAGGCCTGGATGTGGCTTTCTGAGGGAACCACACACTCACAGCCACACATGTACTCTGCAAAGCCAGCTTAAATGAAAACTCTGAACAGGAGGAAGTTTAACTTCATAAATAAAATGGCAGCCCAGACAACAAGAGGAACAACCTGGGCAGAAAACAACACTGTCTGGTTTGTATTAATGATGATCTGACTTTAAACCCAAGGCTGAGCTTTACTAAGGGCCTTGTGCACTTTCTGTGCCACCTGAGACAAGATGGGCCAGTGAGACCACGCAGCACCATCACACTCCTGTGGCACTTGCACATCCCCAGAACACAGGTAAGGTGTCTTATTCCATAAACAAAGACTGAAATCCCAAACTGAAGAAATGCAGTTCATAATCACAAGAGAGCACTTTATGTAAGACAAATTAAATGTCTAAAGGAGCCACATACTTATACTCTGTTAAGTGTCAGTACATCCCAGGGTTTTGGTGTGCACTGTCTGTTTGCAGGAGGGGTGTTTTGTTACCTTAAGTCTCTGATTGAAAGCATCAAACAGCAGTTTGATTCCATCCTGAGTCAGGTTAAGGATGAGGTCATGGCTAAGAGGTGACTGTAAAACAAAAAAAAAAGCTGTTATGCTTTTAATTTCAAGACTGCTTTGTTAAGATATACATCACTGTAAAAGTATAAATTGGTTACTTTAGAAAAACAAACTACCTCAGAAAACAATCACTTGTTCAGTGAATAAGCATAACTAAAATACATTTTGCCAAATCTCTCAATCCCTTCAATTTTCTTATGAAAAGAAATAGAAGTGCCTGTATAATATTTGTAATAGTAAAAACTCCTAAAAGGGTGCTTTGTCCATTACTTAATTGAGGGGGGGAAAAAAAGACCAAAACTTAAAACAATATAACCCTCAACCTCATTCAACAAAAAAACCCAAACTATAAACCCCAACAAAACAGAAACCAACAAAACCCCACCCAGAAAATTAACATTTCCAGTTTAGCATCAGCAATATTGTCTAGGCACAGCCTCTGTTGCATTCTTGGTGCACAAAAATACCAAGTCTCACATGAGAACCAGCCATGTGCTTGACAAAGAGATGCCTTTCCACTTCAAAAATCAAACTGTCACAGTCTTTTTTAGGCCTCAAAAGGAAGGCTTCAGACTCTGATGTTGTGAATTTAGGTTTCCTTAGTGACTGTGAATCATAACAACTAAAGGCTTAATTTGCAGTCTGCTGGAGTCAATAGGAGACATTCCACTGGCTTTCCTGGTGTCTGTAGAGGCTCTACGCCCTCTCAGTCTGCTGGGCCACTGGGAAGCTGCTCTCTGCTCTTCCAGTGCAATCCACAGACACAGACACTTGGCCCCAGTTCAGCTTTTTGATCATGTACCATCTAAAGCACATTTGCTTCAAAATGCTCTATCCCCCACAGCTGTCTCCTCAGAGGAGAAAAAAGGTTGAATGGCAGGCAGGCAGAAAAATTCATGCCTTAGAACTGCAGTTTTGTAGCAAGAGACAGAATGGGGATGGACAACTGGGGCAAATAAAGGCTTCTAAAGTGGACAGCCACACCATAGAGCCCTTTCATGAATTAAACATAAGCTATCTTACTTTGCTCTACTGAGAAGAGCTCTGGGATTTGACTGTCAAAAGCCCAATTCTCATCTTCAATCTTCTCACATCAGCACTGTGTTCTAGCCTTGATACTTTCTGAGCATTTTCGTGTGCATGTCCCACTCCTTCCCAAACCATACAGTCAAGTACTCAGATCCCAGACTTCACATCACGAGCTCAAAACCAGCCATGGGGCTTTCCATCCCCTGTGATGCAGATTTCCTGTTCCTCTGGTCACTGCAGTAGCTTTTCCTAAAGTTGGTCCAGTCTGAGCTCATCTTTCCTGAGCACACCAGTGATCTGGTGTGTCAACTCTCCTAAATTAAACTTCCACAACGCTTCACACAGTGCCATCAATACCTCACTCTTGCTGACAAGCTTTTATGGCTCTGTGTAGAGCTGAAGCTGCATTGCAACACAACTATAAGCTTGAGATAAAAAGGCCTAATGTTGATCATGACAGTTGTTTTTTAACTCCTCATAAATCTAATTTAGAAAGGCTACAGATAGAGCAAAAAAACCTTGTAATCTGGCATTCTAATACACCAGCAGAGTTGTTCTGCTATGGGATATGTTTCTGCATTTCGTTGGTTTCTGAACAGTTTTCATAAGGTTATTCCAAAATTAATGAGAGCATTACGAGTACTTTTGAGTGGGTGGAAAAAAACCCCCAAACATCTGAGGAAAATCTTGATAATTAGTACAGCAAATAGCTTCTGTTCTATGCTGGCATATTTTCTAATACATGGAAAGATTGAAGGGCACAAATTTAGCTCATGTGACTTTTAATACACAAAATAGAACCTCAAGTACGAAAGATGATGCCAAGAAGCAACAGGAGAGATCTTCCTGAAGGAAGCACCACAGATGTGCAGTTACATTGCTAATCTACATGAAGATGCAGGAAAAACTTTACCAATGAACAATCCCATCAACCAAAACCCAGAGGAAGAAGCTCACGAAAACAAGGGCAATTAGTACCCCACTTAAACTCACCAAAAATTAGTTAAAATTCTTTTATTCACAGAAAAGGATTCATCAAGCTTTTTTGGCACAGTTTGGGCATTCCATTTATGTCAAGTTAAAGAGAGCACCATGGGCAGATCTAATTGCATTTAATTGCCATATAAATTTTTGAAAGGAAATACTCACTGCTGGAGTTCCAGGATCAGAAATCCAGTGCTTTAGACTCAACAGCTTTAAATAACATTTGATCACTGTGCTCAAAGGCATTCTTTTACAAGGCAAAGAAGAAAAACATGAAGGCTGTTCAGGTACAGTTTTTCTAGATAGAAGTTGTGCATAGCAAAGTTAATTTAAAGCTTTGCATCTTCTAAAAACTGAGCTCTTTGTGCTCAGCTGCTAATGAAATGCATGACACTCTGCACGAGGGTGAGGACAGAGCCAGACAGTCAAATGCAGGCCCTGAGTGGTGCATGAAAAAAAAAAATCAGGCACTGAATTGCAATAACATACAGGAAAGAAGTAATCATCAGAATTATTCCAGAAAGCTGGGAAGAACTATTTTGTTGGATTATGCATATACTAAAACATCTTACATTTATTACATTTGGGGAAAAAATAAACCAAACCACTGAACCTACCCTCTGCAACGGGAATACAGCCAAGTGTACACAGCCAAGAACAATGTAACTTTGCAAGAGGTGTAAAAAACCAAGGAGTGTTACACCTCTGCTTACTAGCACTGAACCATGAATCCTTCTGTGATTCTACAATCTGAGTGGAACAGGAATCTCTTAATTTACCTAAACAACCCTAGAAATCATTTAAATGCACTGAGGTAAGAAAAACTAAAAACCTACAAAGAATACAAAAAACAAGGAATGTGTGCACTGCCAGACAGACGCTCCCATGCATTAATGACAAGAAGCCAGATTTGCAATTCAGTCATCATAAAATCCACAAAAAGTGAAAAAAACCCCAAACCATAATTCATTTAATAACATGAAAAATGTATCCAGCACTGAACAGGAGTCAAGGTTGTTCTTAACCATTCAGTATTCATTACAAATGCACAAGGCCTGACTCCTTATTTTGATACAAACTAACATTCTGCCTTTTTCCTGATGCAAAGAGCTGTAATTTGCACCATATCAATATCATCTTCTTCCTAATGTGCACTGCACATAAAACATCTGGAGAGTCCTTTGAGACATCAGAGACTCCTTTGTCTTATATCCCCTTGCACTTCCATCAGAAAAACACATTTTACTTGATCTACCAGAAGGGTTTTATTTCTTGTCCCCTTTTTGATGAAAGTCAAACATATCAGGAACTTAATGTTGAGTTATGAAGAATGATAAAACATTTATATCTGGCTTAAATCACTGCACCCACTTTCTGCAGACAAACGATGCAGAAGGTTTTTTATTGGGTTCATCACCACTGGACCAAATACAAAAGCAGAAAGCAATGAGTGATTCAGTTCTTTAAACTGCAGCACCACTTCACAATGATAAAGTAAATAGACTAGAATTAAATTGCCCGGCTAATTACGTAACATTTCACTTCTTAAAGGAAAAACAATGAGGAAGGAAAACAATGGAGGCCACTCCTCCACTGCATATACAAAACTGATAGCTGTTAAATCTCTGTACTGCTGTGCTGAGGATTATTACATCTGACATGACACTTACAAAAGCTGCATCTCTCTGTGGTGGCAATATTTGGTGTAGTTTCACATAGCCCCACAACTCCCACAATATGTACCTGAGCACAATGCATGTCTTAATTCACCATGAGGTGCATTTCCTGGCCAGCCCGTGCACTGCTCACCTGCTCACTGTAGAGAACCTGGACATTTTTGATAATGCGACAGTGTTTCTGAAGAATTGCTACAGCCTGAGCCAACGGCATTCCTGGAAATAAAAAGAGGTGTATTTCTTCAGTGCAGAGACCAGCTAATAAAGATTTTTAACAGCAAGGTTACCCATGAGGCAACCAAAGCACCAGCAGCAAACACTGAGTTACAACAGAAAGGTATGTGGTCAACAAACAAGCTGACTCACGGTATCAGCACAGACGTGGTGTTTGGAAACAAAAAAGTCATTGTTTATCTACCAGTTGTTAGGCATACATGAAAAAAGTATCTCTAGACACAAAATTAAATAGCAAAGTTCAAGCAGAAAAAGCAAAGAGCTTGCCATAGCCTATGTACAAAATGTTCTAATTTTGGGGTCATCAGTCCAATAACTGATAAAATAGCCCATATCAAACTCCACCAGAGCGGGCTAGAGCAAACCCATACACATTCCATAGGCTCCTGAAACACTTTTTATGGTTACACATTTAATTAACCTCGATCAAGTACTCTGTATTCATACCAGACACATACAAATACTAACACAGAGCAATGATTCTCCTTAGACGTAAAAGGCCACATTAGCTGCTGATATGGCTCTATTTGTGTCAAGGAAGAAACTTTATCTTCTTAGTTTACAGACAAGATATACATACTGAAAATTTGGTTCAACTGAGGCAATACACTTATAAGTCACTCAGCCTCTCATACAGTTTCAAGGGCTCTTTTTTTGTGCTTAGTGTATATCTTATCTTTACAACTATATATTTTTGAAAGCAGAATGGAACAGCTGATTCTGCAGAAGAAACAGCACCACAGCATCTCATCATTTATCACACTAAAAACCTTTGTTGCCTTTCCAAATGAAATGTGATCACATTCCTGGATTCAAAGCAGGCATTTATAAAGTGAAGTTATGAGCTCATAATTGTGAAGTTTTATTTTCCTTCTAACTGCTGGAAGTCAATTTAGATTAGTTATCTGACATTTTCTTTCCATTCCTGGTCCTGTTCTTTTCTATTTCTAGTTTTTTATTTTTAAGAAAGTTGGCCTGACTGGGCAGAATTTACCACAGAACCTACACTTTTATTACATTCAAAACTTTTAGTTACTAGCTACACCTCTCAAACTCAGACAGTATGTCATGCTTTAAAGCACCTTTTAGACATTATCTACAGTATCAAAGTGAGAAAACTACCTCTCTCTCTTTCCATATATATCTATTTATAACATACACACCCAGCTCAGCACGGGTACTGCTTTAAAGTGATACTGGAATAACACTAAAAAAGAAAACCAAAAATATAATTCTCATTGCCATGCCCACATATTGCAGCTTTGCTGAAATGATGAAATCGAGTTTTGGCAAAACAGATGTACAGATTAGAACTACAGTGATTTAATCTGCAAAGACCATATACAAACATGTCTGCTAAACTGGTTTTCACCTTAGCCTGTAATCTTGGGGACAATTTGGTTTGCAGCTAGAAATTATACATCCGTAGATTACATTAAGTAAAAAAGAAGAGTTATTATTTTAATAACAGTAATGAAATTAAAATGCAGAGCCACACAATAAAGCAGCACTGTTTCGTATTATCTAGGAAATAGCAGTTGCCTTGTAGTCTAGGCAGCAGAGTTTGAAGATGACAGTTATTATGTATTAGATAATATTTTCAAAATGGAACAGAAACACGAATAGCAGCAAGAAGCTAAGATCAAAGATGCTGCTGTAAAAGTTCCACATTTCTCAACCTAGTAAAAAGTATGAATCCAGAAAAAAAAGGTTGACTGAAGAATATAAAGCCCATGTCCTAAGTCAGTACTCATAAAAGACTTGCAGAGCTAAGCCATGAGCTCATTTGGAAAACAAACCAGTGGCACAGGCTGAAGCCCAGCCAGCACAGCTGGCAGCGCCCGTGGGCCGAGGGTGCCGCAGCCCGAGAGGGCTCAGTCAAACAGCCCCGGCCACAGGGGCACAAACAGCGGGTTCAGTTCGATGTGAACTGATGCAATCCTGGCCCCTGAGTGTGCAAACAGACGGCTCATGTGACTCCTTACTCACAGCTCTCTCAGGCTGCAAGCAAACGGACAGGGACTGGCGTGGTTCAGTTCTCAGCAACTGAGAATCAAACAGATTTGGCCATGCAGCTGCTCAGCAGAGCTACAGTGAGTGACCCAAACTCTCCAAGAACACTTGACAGGACTCAAAATGCGTTGAACAGCCAGTATCCTCCCTTTGCCTCCATTTGCACAAAGTCAGAGGAGGAATAAAAAAATGGGTTATTTTTCTCCAGTCTTCTCACACACACCATCCCCCTTTTCCTCAACATTCATCAGCCTTAGCAGTCAAAGAGGAAAACAAAGAATTCCTTTTCCCTTGCTCATCAGTCGGGGGAACGGGGAAGCAAACATGGATCCAGTACATCAGACATTCAACCAAACTGAGCCATGGCAGTGATGCCCACAAAGACCGGTGCTGGGGATCCTCTGACACAGACCTTTCCCTCTTCTAACTGCTGGAGTGATACAAGCAGCACAGGACAGTTCTCTCACATACACTGCTCAGGAACACCATGGCTTGAAGCATCAGCCTGTGCTAAGACTGTGTGGTTGAAGGGATTGGGATAGAGAAGAGAATAAAGACTAGGAGAAAAATACAAAAAAATCTAAGATGAATCACAATGCATTAAATAAAGATATGTGAAACTTGGTAGGAAAAGAAAGTATAAAGTGCAAGAGAAATGCAAGCATGCCTTAGAAATTATACATCTCAAACACTAATAATATAGCTATAGGCACTACAAAATAAGTATCTAATTGTTCTCTAAAACAGCAGGAATGTAGCCCGAGAGGTGCAGTGGCACAGGTATCTAAACTCAGTCTTGGTTAAATTTTTTATGCTCTAGTCACATAGTGAGTCAACATTGGAGCCAGAAACAGAATCCAAAAAGTCATGTACAAAATTTTCTTGGCATTTCCCCTCAGTCATCTCCATTGTGGGCACAGTACTGGAAGCCAGAGTCAGCAGCAGTTCAGGAATACTGCCATTAGTTCTGCCTAGAGCAGAGCTAAACAAATAATGAGTAGAACAGTGCTGGCAGTGAGAGGCCCATTTACAGCAGCACTACCAACCCTGCTGCCACTGCCACAGCTGAACCAGCTCTGTCAGCAGGGACAATCTTCACACAACACTGCTGGTGCACGACAAAGTTCAGTATCCTAATACCTAGTCAGCTCCTGCTCTGCCCAGCAGGTCATGCTAATTATATATTAGACATCACATGGTGCCTATGTTTACTCCAAGAAATACAGCTGAGTTTCCTCCCTCTCACATCTATGCATGTGTGTGCACATAGACAGAGACACTGTAAAATTTTAACTATGAGACTGCATTAACAGGCATTCCTTGGGAAAAGGAAAACATTTGCTCTTTCCTTTTCTTGTTTTGATGTTGGGAATGGAGAGGAGCTGGTACTCTGTATTTATGAAGACAGTCAGGGTATGCAGTTGGAGGTTGCTTTTCCCCAGGTAACACAGGCACTAAAGGATGGCAGAAGGTCACACAAAGCTGAGAGCACAGAACATTTAGGGCACAAGGAGTTCACCAAGATTTCAAAGGGTGGGACCTGAGGTGCTATAATTAGCCTCCAAAAGCCATTTAGCCCTGTCTGTAACCATCAAGTTGTACTTGAGTGCAGTCACGGCAGCATAAACAGCCCTTTGTGTTTGATGGGTTTCATATAAATAACTCCAAGGCACAGCACCACTCCTTAGGTCCAGCCCAGGGTAACTGTGTAACAGTGTCTGTAGGAACAGTCTGTCCCCTCGCTGCCACAGGTGACAAGAGCAGCAGCCCAAGTGTAACTCAAGTTCAGGCAGACACGGAGGGTGACACAGTGCCTTGTTTACATCTCCTAAACTCCTGCCCCCATTAACTTCACCCAGAGCTACAGCAACGATGGAGAAGGGAAATAAAAGAGGTCAACACTGATATGTCACACAACCACTGAGAAAAGGTGACATCGACAGTATTTTCTGAGAGTTCTAAGGACTACCAATAACTGCTTGAAAACACAATTCACCTGAAGAACCCACATCATCTCTTTTCAACTTTAGATTTAAGTGCCCTGCCTGAGCACCAGCCAAATTTGCATCAGCTGGGGGAAAGTTATTTCCCATCACAGTAAGTAAAGCAGTAACCGGTAGGGAAGGACTACTCAGCAAAATGAAAAATACAAATGGTGGGGGGAAAAAACAATTGTTATCTAACACTGAGAAAATATCTCCAAAGTTTACTTTCTCCACTATTTCGCAACCCAACAGCAACACAAAGAAATTGTGAAACTCGACTCATGTTTATGAAGGGTTTGTACAGAAAAGTACAGCACTTATATTAAGTATCAGTGCACAGGTGAAGCTGCCAATATCACCTGACACATATTCAGGTGACAATCAGCACATTCATGCTTCCTCTTCTCGGAGTTGTTTAAAAGAATGACCAGTCTGAGATGGCAAGACAAAAGAAAGCAAACGAGCAGATGAAAGCACACAATCAGACAAACAAAGCACAAGTTGGCAGGAAAAAGCTAAAGATGAAACTATAAACTACAAGGAAATCCTTAAAGCTCAGTATTTTTAGCGACAGCGAAAGGAGAGCTTTGGGTCTCGCTCCCTTTCTCTCTCCAACTCCCCGAGAGCGCTGGGCGAGCGCTGACGGCCGCCGGATGCCGAGGGGACCCGCATCGCCCCGCTCACGCCCAGGGCCGGGGAAGGAACGCACTCACCTAAGGTGAACTCCCATTGCTCGTTCCCCAGAGACCGCTCGGGCACCACCTCCAGATCTAGCATTGGCTCAGGTAGCGCGGAGGCCGCAGGCTGGCACGGCGGGTCACCGGGTCGCTGCGCCGGACCCCTGCGGGAGGGACGCGGGAGGGAAGCGGGAGGGAAGCTCGCAGCCCGAGCTCGGCCCCGCCACCGCCCCCTGAGGGCACTCGCCGCCCCCAGCCCCGGGGGCAG
>VXBR01007851.1:304945-351817 GCA_013400215.1 Cisticola juncidis | reverse complement strand
GAGGGCGTCGGCTTGGCGACAGGGAGATTGGGGTTCGAGTCCCTTCGAGTCCCACCCCGGCCTGGTCGGCAGAGGCGGTTCAGACCTACAGCAGCAGCCCCAGTTACAGCCGACACGATAACCTCGGGATTCAAAACAAAATACCCAGCCCAAACCACAGCCCAGGGCAGTCCAGTTTTTCCAGTTCAAAATCCAGAGTGGAGGAAAGAACAGTTAAGGAGAAATTAGTCAGTGGCACAAGCAAAGTTACCGGACTGGGCTCAGGCGTGACTCAGTAAGGAAGAGAGGAGTAACGAGGTCATTGGCTTTGCAGTGCTGTCTGAGCAAACAGGGGCACTGCCACCCAGGAGTTCTGACCCCAGGAAAACCCACATTTCCCTAAGGACAGGGCTCACCACGCAGGAACCTGCTCTGGTTACACCCAAAGACCCAGGTGCCAGAAATATCCACGGAGCTGAGGAGGAAACTGAGCTCTCCCAGTATGGCAGGATGTGCCACCGCCTGGGACAATCCACACCAGACCAGCCCTCGATTTTATGGTGGAAACTCGATCCAAGATGAAAGGCATCAGGTCAAGCATTGCCCAAATAAGCAGAGAACTAAAAGAGAAAAACCAAGGATATGGACCCTTGCCGTGCTCATATAAAGTGACTCCTTCTCTGGAGCAGGGCTGCACAAGTAATGGAAATTCAAGAGGGTGCAGAGTGTGTGGAAGCAGCTGTAGCTCCTTCTGTTGGCAGGTCAAGGCTCCAGGATGGGCAGGGAGTGGGGGGAGATGCATTTTTCCATATTTATTTGAGTGTGGTAGTAGAAAAACATCTCCTTGGGTGATACCCATCTTCTGTCCCCTCTCCTCTGCTGCATCTCTCCAGGTGCTGATGCTCAGCCCTAGCCTGACCCCCATCCCTGTGCCCACCATGTCCCAGGGCAGGGCAGCCCCATCACATGGACTGTCCCACGGCAGGACAGAAAACACCAGTAAAGCACACCCTTCAGGCAGCCCACCACAGAGATTTGAGGTTGCATATTTTGCAAAAAAACTAAGTCAAACATAACTTCAGCTAGGTTTGCACTGTGGCTTCTTCCCACAGGCAGAGCAAGCCGTCACTGGCAGGGGCATCAAAGCATTAAAAAGAAACCCCAGTCATGTTTGGGAGCAGGACCTCAGCCAGGCTCTGCTCTGAACACCACATTGCTCAGCATCTCTCTTCAGGTCACAGAGCTGTCAAAGCAGGTGAGATTTTAATGTATATGGCGTGGAGCAAGCCCCAGGGAAATCAAGTTTTCCCTTGAAGTCAGCTGCATGTTGCTCTATTTATTATTCATGCTTAGCTTTTTTTTTTTTTTTAACCAAGCATGGTGACATCTTAATATGCTGAAAAGCACAGAGGTGGTGTCAGTGTTTCCCCTTCACTCCAGCCCTCTGACACATCTTTATTGGCTCCAAAACAGAAATTAGCCTTTCCTCTCCCAGGAGCAGGGCTAATCATTATGAGCCACTTGCCTCTCTCCAGCTCACTATAGATGCATGATATATATATATAAATGTGTGTATATACACTATTTGTGTATTATTTATATGTCAGTTCATATTGTGACACCCATAAGGAAGGTACTTGAGGGAATAAATCTGTCACTCGCAATTTTGCATGCCTCATTCATTTAACACAAAGCACAGCCCCTACTTTTAAGCAGGTCCATGGCACGTGCAGCCCTCAGGTTGAGGTGCTGGGTAGAAAACAGGTGGGTACAGATTATTTTGGGCTTTGCAGAAACTCTTCTCCACCTTATTCTTGTGTTTGGTGATGCCCTTTGAATGGCCAGTGCTGCAAACTGGGGGATACAACAGTCTGGGCTTTCATTGAAAAAGATTCAGCATCCCTTGTAAAAGAGTATCATGAGTACAAGCCAAATTCACCAAGGAGAATAAAGGCCAAATATAGTGGCAGAAAACCAGAAATGATTTCTGAGTGTGTCTCTCTGCTGCAACCCATTTTCACACATCAGCCCAAACTCCAGGCTAGGTGGAGAAGGGCTGGGCACTGCCAGCTCTGGGGCTTTGTTCTTTAAAACGTTCCCCAATGCATCCACAAGGGGCTGGCAACTCTCCCCGAGCTTCAAACACAGCCCTGACATTGCCGGGAGGGCAGAGCCCAGCTGCTGTGGGCAGGAAAGGGCAGTGGCACCCTACAGGGCTGGGTGTTTTCTGGTGAGGTGCAGGGATCCCCAGGTGAGGGTCCCAGGCTGGAGCACAGACCAACAATAAATCCCAGCTGGCTGAAAATCCCACCACACCATCCTGGAAGAGGGAAATGCAGGCCCAGCTGAGATGGAGCACCTCCATACCCACCACAGAGCCCAGGCCCCCTCCTTCTCTGGGTGCAGAAAAACTCCCCCATCCTCCCTGGATTCCCAGAGCAGCTGGTTTCCTTTCAGAGCACATTCCTCATTCTATCAGCCAAGACAATTTAAGAAGAAACCAAATCCCAATTCCCAGAAGACAGAAAACCCACCCAAAGCCGTTTGCATGGCTGCTGTCTGGTTGAGCAGCTCTGGGGTTGTTTTTGAGCCCCTGGCTTCAGTGGCAGTGGGTGGTTTGCACAGGTGATCACCTGCTCCAGAGAGAAGCTGGAAACCCCCAGGGTCAGCCCCAATTCCACTGAGCACTGGCTTGCTCCTCTCTCTAGGAGAGCCTCTCCCACCTGGAAATCCAGCTGCAACCTGGGTTAGGTGATTTTTTTTTAATTTTTTTTTTCCACAGCTGAGCCAGCAGTTATGAAAATTCCCCATTATAATAATTCCCAGATCCCCCAACCTCTTCTTCCTCTTCTTCCCCAAACCCAGCAGGCACCCGTGAGCTGCTCATGGGCATGGGGATGATTTCCCCCTTGGACACAGGGGCCAGGAGCAGCCAGTGTCCATCCAGGGATGCTGGGATGGAGTTCTTTGTGTGTCTCCACCACAAAACCAGACTGCCAAAGTTCCCAAGTGGTAACCAACATGGTTCATGAAATCAAACCCCCAGAGTGACTGAAGCAGGCCCCCAGGCTCCTCAGTAACTCCAGGCAGGGTGCACTGTTGAGGCAGATTGGGCAAAGCACCATCATTTTGGCAACTGCTCATGACAGGCAAAATTTAAATTTTAAAAGAATGAAATTACCCTTCTCACTCTCCAGATTATGGAGCACTTCTTGGAAAATTCAGCCGCAGGGCTCAGGAAGCAATGCACAGCTTTCTGAAAATCATAATCAATTTTTAAAGCCTGGCTCTGTTGTTTATGTTTCTGACTGAATGACTGGCAGTGGGTGCATCCATCAAAGATGCTTCTACCAAAGCCTTGCGATACCATCACATTTTGGGTCTATAGGGGATTAACGGATTTTCACCAATTTTTTCGAAATTTTTTCTGACTATTTTTTACTTAAGTGTTTTATCTAAATTCTACATGTCTGCGGGGAGATGCTGGCTGAGAAGAGCTGGGCTTTTCAACCCAGCCGGTTAAAAGAAAGCAGAAAATTGCAGGAGTCACCAGGAGGGACAGAAGCTCCGCAGGGCTGGCGGGCGCGGGATGCAGCCGTGAGCAGAGCGGGGGAGAGCTGCCCTCTCCCGATCGGATTCGAGAGCAGCACACATCGGGTCTGGAAGGAAATCTGCACTGTGGCTGCTCGTAAAAACGGGCTGGAAGCAGATCCCAGCCTTGGCAGCACTGATTCAGTTAGAGGAAAGACATTTGCTACAAAGCTCTGAAGTTGCTCTGATTTTTTGGGGGTGCATTTCTGCATTTCCTGCTGCGGGGCTCTGGGCTGGCGCTTAGGAATGGATCCAAGCAGGGTCAGCAGCTCCAAGAGGGAACCCTGTACTCTCCAGCAGGGGGATTATCGCACCTCTTCAGGGGGATTTATCCCTCAACCAAGGGTTCCGGGTCCCACCGACCTGGGCAGTGCCCCACCAGTGCCAGGCCGGGGTGCAGCACCGAACCAGGACCTTCCCAGGGGACACCCTGGCTCCGTTGTTCCCTGGCTCAGCACTTCTCCCCTCCTCGCCTGCTCTCAGCAGGTCCTGCCCTGTCCTATCGGTTTTCAGTGGTTTTCAATGACTCTGAACCCCGCTGGAGGGGTTCGCAGGGCGGGATGTGCAGCATCGGCTCCCAGCGCGATGCACGGAGCTGCACCCGCGTGGCTCAGAGCTCCTTTCTCCACCGGGCCGGTGTCCTGCACACAGACTCCAGCCTGTCCTGAGCCTTGTCCGGAGCCTCCTGGGCTCCGGGACAGCATCCTCCTCCCTGCTGGGTGTGCTGCGCTGGCGGCGGTGCAGCCCATCGACGATGAAGATTTTGGAGGCGATTCTGTGCGTGGCAGGGGTAGGGAGGTGATGTGTGCCTGGCATGGCTGTGGGGAGCACGGCAATGCCGCAGCTCGTCCTCATTCAGGACCACAGCGATCACCAGCATCACTGCTCACATCCCACATTTGGGCTTCTGGCAGCTGCAAGAGCTCTCCTGAATTTTTGCACCGTGCTTGGTACCTGGAGATGGGCACCAACAGGAGGGTCCCAGAGCTCACCCGAGGGTGCTGATGAGAAGGCACCTTAAACGCTGACCAAGCAGAGGCACAGCCCCTGCCCCATGACACAGGGCATTTCCCAGGGCTGGTGAGGAGGCACCTTGTTGGGGTTGGTGGTTTCAGAAAGTCACGCAGCCCCCTGGACCACCAGCACCAGGTCCCGGCAGTCACACACCAGATGTGCTCTGCAGAGCAGAACTGAAAGCAGAACCAAAAAGAGGATCTGTCCTCTCATCTGTGTGGGAGCATCCGCCAAGTGGCTCTAGGGCTGCTCTGCTGCCACTGCCAAGAAAGTGTTTGGGGGTTCCTCAGCAGTAGCTCTGACCTGAGCAGAAGGCAATCCCTGGGCAGCCCAGGGACAGTCTGTGCTTGCAACTCTGCCTGTCCCTCCCTTCCCTCCTTGCCCTGGCCCCCAGACCTCAAACACAGCCAGAGCAAATTATCTGGAAGGCTCCCCGCCCATCACAGAGGGGCTGGACTAAATGCTCTCTAAGATTTCCTCCAGCCCTGAGCATGATATGATTCTGTGACCTGGAGCTGGATCACAACTGCCTCTCTTGCAGGGCTGAGCTTCCCCACCCATCCTCCTTCTCCTGGGCCACAGCAGCTGTGGGCATGGCCCCTGGCTCCATGAATGGGCTAGCCATGAATGTCTGCAGGCTGGTGGCAACTCTCTGGTTGGCTGGGGCAACTGGGGGAGGCCAGTGAGGGGCTGGATAGGTCTGGAAGGGCATTGCAGTATCTCAGCTCTAGAGCAGGTGTCTCACTGAGGTGCTGCCCTGTGCAGGGGCCATGGGGGGGTAGGGGCTGCAGTGCTGGGAAGGACAGGGCTGTTCAGCTCCTGGTGGGGTGGGAGGGCACCTGGTGCTTCCTCAGGGTAGGTGGCACATCATTCTGGGAAGTGAGATACTCAGCAGCCTTCTTGGCTCTGAGGTGATGGCCAGTTGGGTGTTTCTGGGTAGAGCTGCCTCTTTATTAAGAATTGTCTTCTGGTAAGAGTTGTCCCTGCCACAGCTTTGTTTGCAATCCAGCAGCAAACCCACATTCCCTCTACCAACCTCTCTGCTCTCCTGCAAGCTCAAAGCTCCCAGGGTTTCACTGGGAGGTCACTCCCCCTGTGCACCACTGCTGTAAGGGGCCCAAGCTCTGAAATTGTTCCAAAATCCTGCAGGAGCAGCAGAACCACCCCAGTCCTCTGCTTCAGTAACAGTCACAGACAAAAACTTTTGGTTCCCTTACACTGCTTGTTTCTCTATGCCTAGGCTTTGCTGGGTTTTATATATAGGTATAAATAACAAGAGCCAAAAGGGTTGGGCATGCAGGTAGGAAAGGCTCAGAGGAACAGACTCTCCCAGCAAGCCAGTGGTTAACAGCTGCAAAAGTCAGGAGCTTTCAGGTGGAAACCTTGCTCCATCTCTAGAAGATCTTTCTCTTTTCAAGTTAAACCCATGACCTGCTCCAGGGAAGAAAGAAGATTGCAAAGAGGGAAAGGTGGCAAAGCCACCAGTTCCTATGAAAAGCAGAGAATCACAGCCTGTAGAAAAAAAGAAAGTAGAGCCCCATGAAAAGCCATGTCCTCCAGGACCTCATCGTCAAATCAACAGGGTAGAAAACAGTTACATATCAGAAGAGTTGTGGGAAGCAACAAAGGCTTGGCAGAAGTCTCACCAGCTGTGATAAACTGTGGACCAGGCCCAGTAAGAGGCACAAAACTGAGCAAGAAGCGTTCTGGTTTCCCACTCCTTTCCCAGCCATCCGCTGTGCCAGGTGACAGCACCAGAGAGGCAGCACTCAGCTCTGCTGTGCTACTTTTCCCCCCTCTCACTCCTGAGCTTTAAGAAACGAGCCCAAGGCAATTCTGAAAATTCACTTATCTCAACCTGTAATTGAGAAACCTATTTAATAGTTACTTAAACCCTGAGCAGCTCTGAGCATGCAGCAGTTGATGAATATGCATGGCCTGGGATTTGCATTTGGTGGCAGTGTGAAGACAGGATGTCAGGCAAATGAGCTACGAGAAATGTTGCCCATGCAAATGTTCACTCTGCTCTAACTTCTCACTGCAATTCCCATCCTTGAAGCCATTTCTGTCATTCTCTTATTTGCATTGGAAATGTAGTAACAAAATAATGCAACTTCACAGAAATTGGTCCTATTTCTGTGCAGACAGGATGGATTCTTTAATACATCTATGACAGAGTGGAGTCCTGAACTAAGAGCAAACAAAAAAATATAAAGAAGTCCTGCCAAGATCATCCCAGGCCATGCAGTTGTGGAGTTCTCTGAAACCACATAGTCATCCAACTTCCCAGCCCTCACCTGAACCAGGCTTGTTATTAGATAAACCATCAGAGATCAGCAGGAACAGAAAAGTTGCTGTTTTCACTCACAGTTCATTTTCTCAGTTTTCTGCTTTCAGAAAGGGGACCATGAGCCCAGGACAGCTGCTGTTTCCCTCAGCAGAAACTAGGAAACCTGCTTATCCACGTGTTGAGGACTTTAGTAAACAGACTAAACATCAAGAACCTCACCTGCAATGCTGCATCCAGCTCTGGGATCCTTAACAAAAGGACATGGACCTGCTGCAGCAAGCCCAGAGACCAAAAAGCAGCTCTGAGGGCTGGAGAACCTCTCTGTGTAGACAAAAATTCACCTGGAGAAGGCGCCAGGGAGACCTTAGAGCCCTCCCAGTAAGCAAAGAGACTGGAGAGAGACCTTTGACAAGGACTCACAGGACAAGGGGAAATGCCTTCAAACTGACAGAGAAGAGGTTTAAATGAAAAGAAATTCTTCCTGTGGGGGAAAGCCCTGGCACAGGTTGCCCAGAGAAGCAGCTCCATCCCTGGAAGCGCTCGAGGCCAAGTTGGATGGGGCTCTGAACAACCTGGTCGAGTGGGAGGTTGGAACTAGATGAGCTTTAAGCTCCCTTTCAACCCAAACTATTTCAGAATTCTGAGAAACAGTTAATACTCTGTGTTCTCCTGGGTTCAGAAAAGGTCAACAGGAGGTTAAAACACCCAGCTGGCAGTGACCATACCTCACCTGCTGTGGTTGGGCTCCAGGTCCTGACATCTTTCTCAGTTCCAATGAGCTCCAGCATCTCCAGTGGGCTTTCACTCCCACAGGACAGCCATCCCTAAGCCATGCTGGTTAAGGCACTGGACTCTAATGCTTTTAAAAGTCTTTTCTGCTGTTTGTGCCTCATGCAGGCAGATTTCAGATTCCCTTTGCTAGTCACACACTTGAGAGGCAAATTCCACCTAGGAAGAGCCAGAGGCTAAAGTGCCTCTGTCCTTTACCTTCAGCCAAGAAAAGGCTGTACAAGTACTGTACTCATCCACTTGTGATGTAGCTTGGGCAGAAAAGTGAATCCTTCCTTGAGCTTGCAGGTAAATGGACAAATTACCCCACAGCTTTATGACCAGCTGCCTACATGTGCCTTTAAAACACAGCACAGCCTGCAGCAGCTGACAGACACCATTTGCCCTCAGCAAGAGAAGCAGAGCAACATGTTTGTTTTTTCTTTTGTCTCTTTTAAAAGCTACCTCCCTTTCACACTGAAGAACATATACAGGAAAGCCACAGGTCACAGCAGTGCTGTTTTCATTTGGTGCAGTCTGGTCTGTTCACAGACAGATCATAAAAGCCTAAATTAGGGTTGCTGATTATCCTTTTGCATGTAAATGTTCCTAAAGCATTGTTATGAAACAAGCAATCCTCTACCTGATTTCAGCACTTAACCACTGTCACTCAGTCAGTATTAGCTATTTGAAGTTATACCACCTAAAATTTTAGCAGCTTCAGAAGGTTTTCAGGTGTAGTGTACAACATTCATATTTTCCCCACAGAACTCTACCACATTTTGCCATTTCCTGAACTTACACATGGAATTCCCCTGCTTCCCCCCTCACCCAAAATTGAGGTTTAGTGGCTGCTCTCACAATGTGCCCACAAACAGCACTCTGTGAGCACACACAGCACCTTACTTGGGGCCCCTGGAGCAGATCCACAGTTTCAGAGTAAGCAGGGCATATCAGTTGTAAGAAACAAGAGTTTCAGGGCAGCAAAATCCACATTTTCCCCTGTGCAGACCCTTCTATTAAAGGCTGCTCCCACACAGCAGCTAAGCACAGTGAAGGAGAGGGGTCAGTTAAATAAGTGACCACTGGATGTCACCACTGCTTTAGCCACGGACACCAAGGCAGCCTTGCACCTAAACAAAATACATCAGCAGGGACTACCAGGGAGTCAAATAAACTTACAGCACCTCGTTTTCACTACACAGAAGTTTATTATGAAAGTTAAACATACAACACAAAAAGTAGCAAAAGCAATCCTGTAGCTTAAGGCAACTCTTACAGGAGATGAATTCAAGAAAGATGATGCAACTTCAGTTTAAATAGAAATTATGAAAAATATCAAATTGCATCAATAACTTAAAATGCACTTTAAAAAGTCTGCACTAACCAGCAGAGGGTAAGGGCTGTGATCTTAATGCCAGCATTAAGATACGGAAAGCAGCAGAATGCTAAATGATGATAGGGAAGGTTCAGTATTTACACAGAGATAGCAACGTTAATATCTGATAGCATCATTTCCTGTGTACTTATGGTTTAAAACCACTGTCTGAAACGTTAGGAAAACCTTTTAAAATAAATCTTCAGACTATTCCATCAAAAATACACAGATGGCAGAGAAGATCCAAGGCTAGGGATGCGTGCAGATACATGCGTGTGTCCCTTAAATAACTCTTTGCAGAAACACTTTAGAAAAATTATTTCTTTGGGGGAAGAAGAGCAAGAAGAATATGTGGCCACAGAGTGAAAAAGATTCTTTCAGGTGAATCACATTTAAATTGAAGTATCAAAATATTTCTATTTGATGACATTCTCACAGTTTACAGTTAATGACATTTTTAAGTGAATGTTAAATATTCATATTATTAACATACAAAGATTCTCCTTCACATTGACATCTGCTTACATTTTTGCAAGACCTCTTTTGCATCAATTGTTTTGCCATTAATGAGGAATGTATTATTGTCTCATAGAATTTATTGATGATTTAACTGTTCTAACCATATAGACCTTTAAAATAATTCTTAAAATACTGAATTCAGATCCCTTATTTTAAAAAGGTATTTAAGTGACATTTTAATCAATCAGGCTGTACAGGAAGCACCATATTTTAATAAAGCCAAATGACATCACATTTCTAATCGATTTTTTTCAAATATTGGATGCAATGAAACCTTTGGAGCAAGTGCATTCACCATCACCCCAAATAAAACAAGATTAATTCATACATTAATTCATCCCAAATTTTACCCTGTTAGAAAATGCAATATATACTGCAACAGTCTTAATTTGCATAAGATTTAATAGAAGGAGCCTATGTGCAGCACAAGACTCCTGCACACAAGCTCATCTCAGCTTTTCACCATTCAGCACAACTTTACAAAAAGCCTAAGATATAAAATATACTTAAAGCAGTTATCTTAAACATGATTTAATATATATCACCTTGGCAGCTGATCACTTTTGTTCCCAGTTTAAACGCTGTTGAATCTGATTGTGGAGTTGCAGTATCCCTCTGAAGAACTAGTTAAAAAAATCCCTGAATAAAACAGAAGCCAGCCTGTGACTTCTTCTGAGTTTCAGTAAAGCACTATATACAGGGTATAACAGCCCCCAAACTCACTTGGAACAGAATAAAATCTAAAACAGATAACAGGGCAGAATGCATTAATGCGTGAAAATATATATTTTAAGATTTCTATAATTTTAAAAGTGGAACCAATGAATTATTAGCAGTTAAAAGAATACTGCAACCGTAACGTTTACAAACCCACAAAGTTTGAAAACTGATTCCAACAGCTCTGATTCACTGGGTTTAGCTTGGAAATAATGCAAAATAATGTCAGCAGTTTTAAGAAGGTCTTGCAAATTTAGAAAAAAGAAAACTGAAAGAAAGGTAAGAATGCATTATCTAAAATAAAGCAGGAACATAATAAAGACAATCAAAATTCCAAAAGCCCATATTAAAAAATTAAGCTTGGAATGCATTGGCTTCCAGCACTTAAAAAAAAAACAACAAAAAAACAAAACAAAACAAAAAAAAACCCCAAAAACAAAACCAAAAGTTGTTCTAAATCTGTAATATCTTGACCTATTTTTAAGTGACAATTTTTATTACAGTTGAGAAAAATGGTTTTATAGCTGCATAAGTTTCCATTTCACTAAAATAGTGCCAACAAAAACAAGTTTGCATAGAAAAAACAAAATTTCGAATTGCCACTGGCTACATGCTTAAAATGGGAAATGCAGGTATTGTAACATAAACATAGTGCAAACCATGGCAGTTGGTGGTGACTTGGACTGCCGCAGGTCAGGAAACAGACCATAATATACCCAGTTCTCACAGTTTCTGGTCTTTTATTCAATCCTTTGCCAAGTAGAAGCAATGCACGTGTGCAGACCCGTGGGGCGCCTGCTGCCGCTCGCTAACGTAGTTTGAGATCATCGCCGCTGCCCAGGTTGGAGCCAGGACTAGGGTCTTGCTGTCTTCTTGCCTGCATCAAACACACACAGGATTAGCAACCTGAAATGATCAGTCAGCTTATCCAGCACATTAACACAGCTAAGAACATGACCCACTGAAGGCACAAACCTCCCAATTCAAGCAGCAAGCAAAGCAGGAGTTTTTCACATCAGAATCGTTCTTTCCCCCCCAGTTCAGTTCACTCCCTGAGGCAGGTGGGCTCTCAGGGCAGGCCTGTCCTGTCCCTATCCCTGTCCCTGCAGGGCTCAGAGCCTGCAGTCCCTCCCCACCCAGCCCAGAGCTCCCAGCAGGGACCGTGTGCTCGTGCCCACACACGTGCACTCAGCACTGCCAGGCTTCAAACATCCCTTTGGCAATCAGCAAGAGACTCCCACAAGAGTTAGGCAACAATTTTGTGTCTCTTCTTCCGAAAATAATTTTCTTTCCTGTGAAATTCCCTTCTGTTAACCTTTTCTTTTTAGGGAGAAAGTCTACAATACAAGATAGAGTACATCACATCATCTCCAGATAATTTTATGAGGGAAACATTTACTTTAGCTTCTTCTAGAATCAAGAGACTTATAGTAACACACAAGCCAAATTTAATCTATAGATGGACACACATTTTAACAGCTTGTAAAAGCTGGGGTTTTACTACTTTCTTCTTTGGTGCACCTGCAAAGTTAATAAACTGAGAAAACTCTGTAACATGATTGCATCCCTGTATTAAAACAAAAGTAATGTAAGTTCTCTTTTAAAAAAAATTATTTTGTTAAACGGTTTTAGTTAATAACATTGCATAAAGGGAATTAAGTATGGTCAGTCACAGTAAAAGACAAGGCTATCTACTTTCTCTACCTGTACACAGGTAGAGCACACACAAATGCTGCATGTAAATACTTAAAAACATTGATTTCCTTGAAATTTTAAAGCCACACTTCGACTCTGAGAACATCTCTAATACATGCTAGCTGGTTTTTAAGACATTTTAGTACCAGCACTTTTATTTAAGGTTTACAGAGTGAATAGCTGGCACCATGGCCTGTAACCACCACATGACCCAAACAGCCTCAGGCCACATTCTCAGCTGGTGGAAGGTATCACTACACAGGCCAAGTGGCTCCATCAGCTGCAATAACCTGCCATATTCAGGGCTTTAAAAAATGCAAACCACTGACAACTTCCCTGTTCTGAAAGACTTTTCCTATGTTCCTGAAAGAATGGGGAACAGCCTTAGCACAGGCACTGTGCCACTGAAATACCCTTCAAGCAATTACCGTGTTTGCACCACCACACTGAACAACACCACTTCTCCTGAGCACTTCAGCAGAACCGTGACTAACAGGGGCACAAGTGCTGCTCTTTGGCGTTCCCTGGGCCCTTCTGAGTCACATTTACTGACAGAGAGGAAGCCTCCCCACCAGCACAGCAGCTGCCCCAGCTCACAGTGTGCTGCTGCTGCACTCCATTCCAAAGGGAGCCTGCTCACTCCCAGACCCTCTGGCATGCACTGCTGACACACTTTTTCCAACTTAGACTTCTCTCTGTTCACTTCTTCCTCCCTTATCTACCATTCTTCTTGTCTGCCTAACTGCACTCCCAGTGCACTGGGTTAGCTGCACTCAAACAGAGAACTGCTGCTTCCTTCTCCTACTTAAAAGCCAGTTTAAAGTTACATTTTCTTTTCATGTGCAATGGTCTCTTTCTGGTGCACATGGAGTTCATTCAATAAATCCCTCTAGTAATGAGCATGTTTCCAGAGCAGACAATTATCCCCTCCTGCATTGTCCTTAGTGGTCACAGTGCCACTATTGCTTTGGAAACACCTCCACTCATTTAAATACCACAATTGCTACCTACTACATTTATATATTCAGTGTTGGTTGTACTTTAGATAATTAGGAGTGAGCTGATCTATTTGCTCTGTTTTATCTGCACTAGTTGTACTCTGAATGAACAATCTGCTTCTCCTGCTTGCAGAAGAAATCTGAAGATGACAACCAACATCACTGCTGGTGCACAAAGCCACAGATTTCTCAGTAATCTTTCTGAGTAATCACATTAAAGCAAACTCATCTAATCACCATAAAGCACTGATGATCCTAAGTGTTCAAGGGCGTATTCTTTCAGACCCTTGAAAGAACTTCTGCACAGTCCTCTTTGTAGAGATACAGAGTATTAGAAGATAGTATTAATTAAGCTTTTTATTTTATTTCCAGAAGTCAAATCATTCAGCTTTGACTCTCAAAATCACTGAGAGATAAACCACACTTCCTTTTACCTTCAATAGAAAAGTCAACTGTGCTGTGAAGATTTTCTTAATGTGAAATGGTTGTTCAAGTCTGAATAGATACTTTCAGGTTTTAATTTAAGGGTTGTACCAAGATTAACAAAACAGCAACAGTTCTACTTTGCATACCCTTCTATTGAACAGCCTGTAACAAGATTTCTTCTGGTTTTACTGCTGCCTCTTTCTTCTAAAAGGAAACAAAGACATGCACTGTCTTTATGAATTACCAGAATCTTACTTCTACCAATTTTGCACTCAATAAACATTTTTACATTTAACTAGAAAAGACCAGCAAGTTAATTGCTGCTGTACTACTGCTCTAAAACAACAGTGTTTCTTCTTCAGAAAACAAATCATATGCACAGCAATTTTGTTGTCAAATTTCAGTGAAGGCTCCAAGATATGAGCATATGGTTGCATTTATGCTTTGCTTAAAGTGGCCTTTTCTTTCAAAGCATATGAAAGAATTTGCATGATTCGTGACCTCATTGCTACTTGTAGAGTTTGCAGAAGCCACTAGTGAACAACTACCAGATTTGCCCTTTCAAGTGATGTGCAAAAGGCATGACAAATGACCCTCAAATGCATCAAAAGCAGTCATTACACTATCTTACATCAGTGTGTGTGGATAAAGGTGTCATTTTGCAATTCACTAAGTGGGGATTTACACAAGCAACTGCAACATGTTGGAATGACAGCTCTGACTCAGGCACCCTCCTTTCCTTGTGCTTTGCAAGAAGACAAACGTGAAGCAGGCTTGTTCTAGCACTCAGAACCATCCTGCCAGGGCACCACGTGCACAGTATACAACTACAACTGTGCTTTGTATGCTGAAAGAAAAAAAATACAAGATGCTTGGTAAAGATTAGAAAAATCACTTTACACAAAGACAGGAAGAACATAGTGGAGCAAGAAGCACTGGGTGCTATTTTTGTCCACTGACAATTGGCAAAATACAACTTCTATAAGAAATGCCACGAGATCCTTCACACTCCCTGGTAGGAAGAGTGTGACCATCAGTAGGGCAGTATTTGCTAGTTCTCCTCAGTCTATTACAGGAAGCTGAAACTTCCCTTTTATAGATGTAAACCAGCAATTTCCAGACTTCTCACCACTGGGGGTCCTATACTCCCCAGCACAGTTGATCAATCCTCTAAATTGCAGTTTTTGCTGTAATTTTTGAAATGCATACCTTTTGCTGCCATGCAAAAGCACCAGTATTACTCTCAGTGAATGATGGGGCTCAGCTTCTCAAGGATTAAGGAGACTTGCTTCAATTAAGAAAGATGCATCTATCTTTGCCATTGGGAAATGGAATACACTGCTATGAGTCATGCTTAATGAGCCATGAGAAAACAGCAGTTATTCATCTTTTCTCTGTGTATTTCATTTTTTCAAACGTTGACTTTAATTCTGAAGGAGCACTACTTCACATGTTCTTCATCTGTTATTTAGTGAAAGAATAACAAATATTTGCTTGTGAGAAACTTGTAATTAGTACACAGATCCCACCAGAGTTGGAATTATCCTAAAAATGAATGTATTTTAACCAACATTGCCAGTTTTCTTCCAAATATCCAGGAACGGAAGAGTTAACGCGATGGACACATCAGGAGTTTCAACACCAAAAAATATTTTGCACTCAGCTTTCAGCACATGAAGCCATGCAAATCTCCTGCAACCAGAAGGAATTGTAGCTGGCCACAAGCCATTGAAAACCTCTAACCCTGGAGAGAGTGTGATGACCAGCTGAAACAATTGCAGGAACGTATTTGGCAAAAAGCATTTCAGTCTCCTATCACATGCTACTCTAGACTTATTCATGCTGAACTCATAATGGGGGAATTACCACGGGGGCAATGACTGACAAAAAAGGGAAGAGTAACTAACAAAAGCATTGACTTGAGAGTAAACAAACACAAAAAGTGTGCCCTATAGTACCCCTTACATCTAAGCTGTCTTTAACCTCTGATGTCTGAGCTTGTCCCAAGCCTAAACATAGGCTAAGGGGAATGAAAGTCCTATCAAGAGTATGATGCAGTAATATCTATATCATATTATTTTTCTTCTCAATAAACTACATAGCTTGGAGTAATTAAATCAGTAACTTTCATCATTGATTTTTCTGCACAAGAACCACATTGGAGGCTTTACCTGTGTTACTGGAGCACAAAGGAAAAGCAAAAGGGCAGTAAGAAAGGTAGCACATAAGCAGTTCCTCCAGCAGCCAAGGCAGTCAGAACCCATCCTCCTCCCCCAGCCACTCAATCCTGCCCCATGCTGCAGCCTGTTTTGCTTTCAACTGTGCCAACAAAACTCCTTAAACTGACTTTAAGAAAGCACCTCTAACTACCCTCTTCCTGTGCATGCTCTGAGGATTCAAACATACCTAAGGAAACCAACTCCTCTTACCACATGAGCTCATCGGGAAAAGATAATGCAGTTCCACTGTGTGGTTTACATGATAGCTCTGAGAAAGCAGAACTGAGAAAGCTGGAAGCGAATTTAGAAAGGATGGACAGGGCTGCCATGAAGATGGCCCTCCCTTTCTATGAATCATTTTAAAAAAGCAGCAGGGAAAATTGGGACCTCTGAATACCACACAGAGAAATGACAAATACAACCATGTCCACTGCATATACAATTTGGGACACTGGTGAAGATGAGGGGAGGAAGAGGGAGCTAATTTGAAGAGGGGCTGTCACAAAAAGAATACCCAAAACAAAGTCTCTCCATGGACAACACCACTGCAATTCTTTAACTGGATTCTGGCAGCTCTGTCCTGTTGAAACAGACAGAGCAGATGCATTATGTGCCTTGGCATCTGCCATCTATAATTTACTAAATAAGTGAAAAATCAGGCTATGCTATGAAAAACTAAACAGTGAACATTTGGATTCTCTTAGGACTGCCAACCTCCTGAAAATGGATTAAAAAAATACCCAACCAACCAAACCTGAGAATACTTTGCAGATACTTTTCTAAAATGTATACAACCACAGCATACTAAACATAGGCTAAGGGGAAAAAACAAAAACAAAACCAAAAAACAACAACAACAACAAAAAAAACCTGAAATAAAGAGAGCAATACTCAGAAAAATGACCAGTTACAATCAAGCACACCTTCACGTTAGTCCTGGTATCTGAGGCATACCCACAGCAAGAAAAGCAATGAACTCAAAACTCTGAGTTGCTGGTTAATAAAAGCCTCTCCCATAGAGATTTGACCATGGTTCAAAATGCTGGCCCTGCCTCCAGTAACCCTTACTCAATAGAAGGGCAGGAGAAACTCAGCCTTCCCAGAATTGGAGTCAGCAAAATGGGGCCCTACAGCACAGTGAGAATGTCAACTTATATATAATAGAACTTCTTTGGTCACAGCCTGATGAAGCAGCCACGTGCTTTCTGGTCTCTGGGGGCCTTGCACAGAGACTCTCAATCTCCATTTCTCAGAACTTCAGCCACAGCAGCACCACTACATACTGCATCCATGAGCCACTGGCAGACAGAGGGGATATGATCTTTACCACATTCCTAGCAGGCATAGCTATCAGCATTAGACTTCATGGCCTGGATCCAGTCTCTGCAGTTGCTTTGTTTGCTGCCCATAACATCCATTTTGCTATCAGCTCTTCTTTTCACTGAACCTGGGAAGAAGTAGCCTTGATCTTTCTTAATTATAATGTCAAGCACCACTTAAATTATGCAAATAATGGAAAACAGTCTCTCAAACTTGGCAAGAGATCTGGATGTTAGACTGAAGCAACTGTAGAACTATTAATGCCATGAAATCTGCTCAATGCTCTTTTTTATTTCTGCTTGCATTCCGATTGTCTTTACAGCTCACTGAAAGTCAAAACAAAAAGGCCATTGCTAAGAGTTATTTAGCACTTAGCTCCATCAAGACTTCATTTCAAATTCCTGTCTACTTCCTAGAAACAGACTGAAAGCACACATGAACTGTGTTACCTGCAGAGCTGTGAGAGAGCCCCAGAGCATGTCCAGGCCAAGCTGCACATCTGCTTCCTGCACCCCCTCACCTGAAATCTTTGCAGTAGCATCTTTGTTTAAAAGCTATTATGAAGGTAATGATTCTGCTGCCCAAACTGGTAACTGGACCAAGATCACTGCAAGCCAAGGAAGGAAAGCACAGCAGGAATAGGTAGCTCTGAAGAGCTTAGAGTAGAAACTGAAATTTTTACTTTCGTATTAAAACTTCTTTTACAATGGAAAAAAAAGCTTGAAATGCTCCCTTTTAGAAAGTATTGTTTGAAAGCTGGTCTAAAGGTTATAAATTTATAATTAATATTGATTGCCTCCAGACAGTATTCCTCTGTTGCTCAGCCCCTTTCTAACCTTCATTGACTGAAAGAAGACGCTTGTATTACAGCACTCCCTGATTTGCAAGATTGATCTCCTCCGTCCCACAGTCAGCATTGATTCTGCACAGCACAAATTGTTTTTCTGATCTATGCATTCCGTAGCACTTTTGCACAAGCACCAGCTATTTAAGTTCTTGTGAAGCAAACCAGTCATAACTTAACTGCTTTTACTGCACTGGCGTTGCAGAACGTTTTGGGGCAACACACCCCCCTCTAATGTCTCTTTCTAAGTTATGTTGTATCCATCCTGCATCTAAACAAATTATTTATGGTTGCATTCAAGCAGATACCAAGTCTACACTACCCACTGCACATGAAAAATTAATTTTTTCATATGCAGTGAGTACTGTAGACCTGGTATACGCCTTTTTGTGTTTCTTTCATATCCAAAAAGCTGTGTTAAAGGTTACTCTATTTTTCTGTCATTATCAGTTTGGAGAGTACGTACAATAAACACCAATTAAATTAATTCCAGATTAATAAGGGAAAAAAACCTTTAAAATCTGAGAGTCTGATGAGAAAATTTCTTCTAAAAAACCCTGAGACAAAATTAAAAACAAGAAAGTCCCCACATAGTTATTGTAATACTATACTTTCTTCTGAGGCCAGTTATATTTGCGAAAAACGTAATTAGTTAGAGCATTTATTTACACTAGGAGTTTCATCTTAGAAAAAAATTAAGAAAAGGAGAATAATTTCAGAGTCTAGAGCCTTGGGAAGAACATGAAAGTTGTACTACTTTACAAGTTCAGTTCTACCACTTTGTTTTCTTTCAACTGTGTTTACACTACTGTAACAAAATCCTGTTTGTTTTTTAAGAGTTCCCAGTTTCAGCACAATTAAATGAAACCTATCTTGCCTATTTCAACTGGTAGTTCCTAACAGAAAACAAGAATATGTAAAAACCTAGAGCAGGACACAGTATTTAAAATTTAGGTAAATTTTTACTCAAGCACTTTTTAAAGGGTGGGGTTGGTGGGGATTTTTGGTGCTTTGTATTGAGAGATTGCTGACAAAAGTTCCAAAACAGGGGTTTTTTTTCCCAGCAAAATGAAGGTTTTTTAAATGGGATTTTCATGCAGTTTCCCAAAATGGCTCTGCTTAGCCATTAATGTAATTTATATTTAGCACAAGACCACAAACAGACATTGCTAGAATAGACTGTTTTAGGGAGAGCAAGCCACTCTGTCTCTGCTCACAGTGTTGCTAAAATAAAGAGCACGGCACTAACATAGGAAATGAACACAAAGTAGAAAAATATGACATTTCAAAAACACTGAAGAAATTACACTGGAAGAACGAGAACAGATCCAACCCACGCCCAAGTAAAGCCATGGGGACATCCTTAGGAGCACAGCTGGACAAACTGCACACACACAGATCACTGCAAGCCTGAAATTACAGTTTGTCTACACAAACCTTCAGAAAACACCCCCACCTGCACACAGCTACACACCAGAGGGCCTCTGCTCTTTACCCACCCCCTGAAAATCCACTGTTCTGTGCCATCTGCTCCAGCAAGGAGCTGGCAGGAGGCACCTGCTTGTGGCTCTTCCACACTGAACACGGGACATTTCTTCCAATAGATTCTAATTTCACCAACCAGGGGCTGTTTAAATCTCTCCTAGCCATTCTGTGTAACACATTTTTGCATCATGCCACTATGCCAGAAGACTGAAAAACAAGCAGAAGTTTTTCCTGGAAATTCACGTCTATACAGCAACTTCACAGTAATTTCTGCAGAACAGTTCTTACCCTGACACTGAGCTCTGGTCATTCATAGTGAAACCACACCAGAGACAGACTGACTCTCAACCATGACACAAGGAGATAAAGACACTGAAAATTAAACATCTGCCTCACCAACATCCCTTTAGTCTCCTTGCTCTTCTGGTTTGGCAAAGGGGAACGTACAAATACTTCAAGTTCATACACCTCATTTTTTTTAACAATAATCTTTAAATGGGGTAGGGTCTTTCCTAATGTGTATTATTAAACATTCACTGTCTCAGCATTCCAACATTTTGGTAAAAGTAAAAGCCACTGGTATACCTTATTAATTTTGAAGGCACTAAGAACACTCACTGACTTCAAAAGCATCTTTGAAACAAAAGAATCCTGGACTGCAAGGCTGGATTTGCAGTATCTGAGGGAACCAAGCTATACAAGTTGATATAAAAACTCAAAGGCATCTTGTATTCAAAACAAACTATGTTAAAAATGTAACAGAACACAGTTCAACTCAGAGGTGCTTAAAGACTTCAATGAAAATTCCTAAATCCACTCCCACCCTATTTACATCAGAGTGCTGTAAATGCACAAAAACATGATCACCTTTGAAAATTCATGCACAGCCCACCTCAGATGCCCTCAGATGCAAAGAATATGTTAATTAAAATAAAGATCTGGTGTGCTAAACTAGAATGGAAAGGATTCTATATGATGAAAAGACGGCAAACAAACCTCACAACACCCTGAAGGGGTTTTTTTTTGCCTTTTTTTTAGGGAAGAGAATTTTTTTAATTGGTTGGAGTTTTTTTAGGATACTTAAAAATTAAAATTAGCCAAATTATAATTTCTAAATTGTTACTGCACTTGCAATTTTTTCACCTTGCAAAGTGTCACCAATCTATAATCCAACTGCCACACACAAGACACTTGAACATTGATTTCAATGAGTTATCACTGATCACTCCTATGTAGGGAGTTATAAGTCTACAGACTTTAAGTCCACAGAATGACTTAGAATAGGGAATCTTTTTTACCCAGAAAGCTGTGTAAATAAATAATTGAATCTGATCATTTTCATATGCTGCCAGGCTTTGGATGGATAAATATTTCCAAAGAGCTGGCGCCTCTGTTTTGGGTAGGATTGGGTGGAACATTGCAGGATTCCCCTTCCCTCCCCCACTGAGGCAGAATCTGGTCTCTATTAAAGGCATTTCAGCTATAATTCTACTGTCAGAAATATCCTGCTTTTCTCCAGTGTTGCAATTCCTAAAACCATCATTAACACTGATGAGATCCTGTTCCACATCTGCCAATTCTGAGTTTTACTGTCCATGCCAAGCATGGCAGAAAAGAAAAATCTAAAACTTTAGTAAGGATGAAAGCTATATAGAAATCATATTAAACTGATCACAAGGAAAGTATCTTCATTTGTGTGTAGTATAACATACATAGAAATTCACTCAGCACACTTAGAACTGGCCTTTTCCATACAAAAGCCTTCAAGTACCATCTCTGTAGTGAAACCAAAGATACTGTCAGCCCCATTGAAATTACAGAAACAGAACACAAGGCAGTCTGGATTAAAGTTTCTGCAGCTGTCAGCAATGCAATCATCAGAAGGGTGCCACTGACAAACTGAATTTCCAAGCTGACTGAGCATGTCAGCATCAGAAAATTCAATACAGGCCACAAATACAACAAGCACGGGAATGCACTTTTATGCATCACTTTCTATTGAGAACTCGGTGCAAGGATCATGAACACCAAGTGCTTACTGATTAAAGCTCATTTGATTCTGCCCAAATGCTGCATTAGATGGAAAGTAAGGGTAACAATGAATGATTTGGAAACCTGATTCCCGTTTAGGAATGCATTGTAAGTCTATTTTTGCTCTCTACCATCTCATCCCAAAAGACCCATTTTTTATGCAGTGCTAAGATCAAGAGTACAAAAGCTTGTCTGTAAACATTTCAGATATATATTCAGGACATCCTATCCCAAGCACAAGAATGAAAACCAAAATGTAAAAACCAATTATAGATCTATGAGTACTGGAGGAAAAAAATCTCTTGGTTAGCATATTAAACATGCACAGTAAAATAAACAGGAAAGTATGCAAAACTATGTATTGCAGTTATTAAAGATTTCTATTTGACACAACAAATTTGAAACAACCTTTGATAATACTTTTTATTCTGCTTAAACATATTTCAAGTCAGTAATTTTTTTCTATTTTTCCTTTCTGTAGGTGATCTACACCAGTGCTTTAGAGCTGGGGCAACAACTATTGTTGTTTCAAGAGAAAATGGGTACTAGCAGCTGATAAGGACATCACTTAATAGCAAATGCCTTCTGCCTTATTAAAAGCAAGAGTATTTTCAGAATTTATTGAATCCAGCTCCTGCAGACAGTCAAGCATGTTGCCTATTGTGTCTCAGTGTCCTGAGTTTTGATGTCTGCCATGAAGCCCCAGATGCTCAATATTACCTCAATCTCACTGTTAACTGAAATAGTGTTTTTGCACAGCCTAGCTGCAAGTAGGTGTTTTCCACACTTGAAGGAAAATTAATTCTCTCAGAACTCCAGAAGTTATTTCAGGAAGCCTCATTCTTTTTTAACCTTCAGAATTCACATGGCTTCTCTGTAATAAGAGGAGTGGGGATGAAGAGCACAGTGCAAAGAGAATATATAAGAAAAGTTTTAAGTACACTGAGGTCAAAGACATAAGATTGGACCCAAAGTTCCTACTGTGATGTTAAAACTAAAGCAGGCTGGCACGGGTCTTCATGAACAGCTTAAAGCTAATTCTACCTTCCTTCTGAAGTGAACTTACAAGCAGGTTCATTCTACTGGAATAGTCTGCCCAGGGAGGTGCTGGAGTCTTGGATGTGTTTAAAGAAAATAAACATCCCTGGATGAGTTTAAAGAAAGACTGGACGTAGCACTTGGTGCCATAGTTTATTTGAGGTAGTTGAGTTGGGCTGGGTTGGAGTGGATGATCTTGAAGGTCTCTTCTAACCTAGTGATCCTGTGGTTCTAACTATGCTGTGATAGAATTATTCAGCCAATCCAGCTGCTGCTCCAGGAAACCAGAGGTAGCAAGGCAAGCATTCCTCCAAGGCAAGGATTTTACCTTTGTTACAGCTGACATCTGACCTGGCTGCAGCAGTGTTTGCAAAGAGACACACTCCAGCCACTTCAAAGAGAGAGATAATATCCTCTGTGCCTATCTGTTCCCTCTCATTCTCAGACTTAGTGCCTTCCAGTTGTAGTTGGAAGGAAAGAAAGTCTGTCTGATCTTGCCATTTATCAGAAAGGATGCCAAAAGAAAAGCAGCTTAGCAATAACAATAATCAGATTTTCTAAAAACCATAGAACCAGCAGATTGATTATATTTGATTACAGTTAAGTCAGGCTGTACTGATGAAGCAGGAAGTAAGAAAGAGCATTAGTAAGGGAAAGAAATTGAAAGCCTTTCTGTGTTCTCTCTATTCTCTCCTGACCTGCAGCCTGACTTAACTTGCCAACTCCCCTTATGTATTATTACTTGTCCTCTTACAGCTCTTGCCTTTCTGACATCTCAGAGCAGCTGGTTTCCATTCCCTTTCCTGGCTCTTCTTTTCTCAATCCCAGTAATTTCTGCTTTCATCAAGAAAGAACAAGATTCAAGACTGGGGCCCTGAAGAAGCAAAAAACAAGACAGGGAAACTAAACCAGTGAAAAAAGGGATTCAGACTTCCCACCAGTAAGAAAAAGGTGAGAAGACACTAAAACTAGCCTGTACAAGAAAGGAGACTGTGGCATCTGATTAAGTTGGCTGGCAATTTTTCCTACAACATGGGGTAACAAGCTTCAAAATTATGTCTCCACAGGTCCCAAAGCCTTGTCTGTGTTCATGAGAAAGGCACGAGGCAAAAGATCCCTCTCTCAGCTATCAAATTATCATTTCAGATAGAAAGGGCAACTCTGAATAAACGTCTTTACAGCTTAAGTACCCACAGAAAAGACCATCTACAGAAAGGAAAAAAGTACATGATCAGAGAATTCTTATCTTTAAAACTTAAAATCCATTTAACAAAGAGTAAAAAACAATGCATTTTGCAATTTTTAAATAACAGCACTGAACAAACAAAACACACAACACTGTACAAACAGACAAATAAACAGAAACAATCTGAAGTTTTGGGAGAGTACTAACCAGTTACTGACAGCAGCTGTGAAACCCTCACCTCCATTTCCTCCCGATGGGACCTGTCTCTATCCTCGAACTCACGAGTTCTTCGTCGAGCCTCTTCAAAGGCTTGTTGTGCCAAAGCATCCTCCTGCTACCAAAGCACATGACACAGAGTGACACAAGAGGTGACCCTCATTTCCACCAAATCACATTTCTTTTCAATATTAACTATCCCTTGGCAGCAAAGTCAAGTGTGTCCTGCAGAACCTGCAAGAACCCAGGCAAGTTCCAGCAAATGTCAATACAGTTTAATGAAATATTACTCACCTTCACTACAGCAGCAGAGACAACCAAAGCTGGACTGCAGATACTACTGAAATACATTTTCAAAGGAGAGCTGCTGTTCCAAAGGAGTTTAAATGCTGCTGGGGATTTTTTTAGGCTAGGAATTCTCAGAAGTTCTATGTAAAGGGCAATACATTTTATTCTCCTTATAAAAGCCATTTAGAAGATAGTATAGCTAGACAGAGTCCACTGGCATCACTACACAAACAGTGGTAATTTAATTCTCTTGCATTTAAAAATATTATCGAAGTAAACCAAATAAATCCTTCATTTTATCAAAAGCTGCTGCAGGTGCATCGGTATGAACATTCTTAATACTTGTGTATCATTTATATTATTTAAATTTAGATGCAAAGTAAAGTGCAAAGCAGAAATTATTCCTCCACCAGTTTGCACACATTCCCATACAATGAAGGAGAAACTTGCAGGTCTTCAACAGCCCTTTTGCTTATTTTCAATAATGGTTTATGCACAGGAACAGATTTAATAAACTAACACTCAAAAAAAATTCCTGCAAAAAATGTATTTTCTATTAGAAAATGTTTAAAATAAAGTGTTAGCAATATGTGAAGCCATTATGAATTGGGTTGGAAATTATTTTTCTTAAAGAGATCTTTTAACACATTTAATGTTCCCCATCAGAATTTTAAAATTTTCAGAGTGGAAGAGTCCCATCTGAAGATGCTCCACAAACCAGGAAGGGATAAACTGTACTGGTTCTCCCTCCTTCTAGCTCTTTAACTATAGTTACTACTAACTCTGCTTACAATTCCCACATAGATGCAAATGTTATTGCAAAGTTGACAACTTTAAAAAAAGCTGACCTTGACTGCTAAGAGGACATAAACACACAGAGAGCACAACTAAGTTTTAATATACCTGGGGACTAAGCGCATAAATTTTTCAATTAAGATAAAGCATCCCCAGCCTGAGAAAATGTTAAATTGCCTTTTTTGCCGTGGGCACAATCGTGGCCCTGGAGCTGCTGTGTGAAATGATGTGAAGGGGCTCCCTGGGGCCCGGGGCAGGGAAATACAAACAGCCAGCCCAGACCCTGCCTCTCGCCGGCGCTTCCTGGGGACGCGCCCGCAACGTTTACAGCTGCCAACAAGATCATTCTTTAACACCATGCATTTTTTTAAGATTAGAATTTTGCCCTTTACAGCCATTTTAATGTTCATACAAGGCAAAGAAACCGGGGTCAGAGAGCGGAAAGTAAATTTGTTCTTAATAATGCAGAAGGTTAGAGAGAAAACAGATAAGCTCGTCTCCCAGATGACTCCAGAAAAGCTGCCTTAGTTCTAGATTACAAAAAGTATGGATGTCTTTATTACCTTCTTTTTAAAATCGGACTTAAACAGAAGGTTTTTTAATCAAAGGTTTTTGCATTTCGCCATCATTTAGAGTGGTCATGAAATAAACGGCTGACATACAGCCTTGGATGGAATATTTTAAAGAAATCGTCATAACCAAAGAAACTAAATTAGAAATTCATGGGAAAAAATATCAGTATGTTGACATTCAGAATGAAGATGTGTTGACAGCTGAAACACTGGTTTGCTCATGCCTGAGAAAGGGGATAAAAGCATCAGAACTTTTTTTAGTAAAACAAAATTCTGCTCTGATCTTGGTGATACATAATAACAAATTAACCAACAACTCCACCCTATACAGAAATTTAACAAAGATTTTTTTTAAATGTCACTCCATTCTAGTAATAATAGCCTAGCAAATTCAGCTGTACAAGACCATATAATTTATACATCTTAGTTTTATTCTATAAAAATATTCCTGCTACGACTTTAAAGAAAAATAAGCAAAACATGAGCAACAGAATGAGCAATCAACATGACAACAGAACAAAACCAAACCTCCCAGTATAGAAAATAAAATTAAAAAAAAAAAAAAAAAAGAAAAGNAAAAAAAAAAAAAAAGAGAAGCTTACACACACCTACACTTACACACAAATCCTCACAGCAGCCCTGTAGGAAAAGATTTGGTGAGATATAGCAAGATGCTGTACTACAGAAGAGGTGCAAAAGTACTGAAGACAGAAACAGTCTCTTAGAAGACACTCGAATATCAAATCCAGGGAAATTTCAGCCCCAAAGAGGGAAGATATTCAAGCAGCTATGCACAGTTTTGTGTGTGCTGGTCCATCAAAGTCTGAGCAAGCAGTGGAACCAGAGCTCTCAGTGACAGAAAGTAAGGCCACTTAGTAGCAGGAGATGGATAGGCTGTGGATTAAGTGGAAAAAACAGTAGCTTAACAGGTACAATTAAAATACTTCAATGTTAACACACGTGGATTCTCTTCCTAAAGCATTTGTTGACCTAGTGAAGAGCAGTATGTTTTCCAAAGTATGACAGCAAAGAAAAATTTAAAATTTTTTTTAAATTTTAAATTTTTCCCAGCATTAGTATGAACTGGTAAGAGACAGAAAAATGCAAGAGCACTACATTTGCTTAAGACAAGCTTCCAAAAAATGAGGGAGGTGTGAAGAGCAGCTGGACCTCTTACAAAGGACAGTGGATACACAGGCAAGGCCGTGTGAGGCACTTCAGCCCCTCTGACAGCAGAGTTATTTTGGGATCAAAGTCAGCAGTCCTGTCAGCTGCCACGAGCAATATTACAACAGTTTTAAACAAGGAAGCAGAGTGACAGATACAGGAAAAAGGAAACTGGAGAATATGAAAGATTGCCCAAATGTTTACAATACTAACACATATAAGGGTGCAGCTACTCCTGTGTCTGTATAGTTCTTTATGACACTGGGCACTTTCAGGTACTACTGCCATGGCAAATGGAATGACCATTGAGGACCTTAGTCACCAAGAATCACAAACTAAAACCAAGTTACACACCTGTAACTGAATGCAAACATCTCTGTGGATCCACACAGTGCAATACCTCCAGCTCAGCATGCTGTACTCACAGCTCAAGAAAGCACTGACACCCGAGAGCGTGCACACATCCCCTCACACACACACAGAGTAAATCACAACTTGAGAGCACAAACACTTTCTGAAGACAACAGAAGCGAACTAAGGGTTGTTACGACAGCATATACACACTAGGAAACTAAAGTAATCCAAGCACTTGCAAAAATATTTATTGGGAAATTAAGAAGAGAAAAATCAAACCCATAGATCACCTGACCCCTCTCCTTTTTGGAAGGGTACCCTCTTTCTTCAGGCACTCTCCAGTTTTGGAAAGGGTAACACTGTCTCCTCCTGAGTGCACGTTCCCATCAGGTGGCTCTCAGTTCAGAAGTCCTGTGACTTAGCATTATGTACCAAACTTAGTAACTACAAATCAAGAACTTGGGGATTTTATATTACATTCCCCAGGGCTATACAGTTGTCCTGGCTGGGTAAGGCATTACAGCCTGAAGGTCTCCTAATCCATGCAGTCTACATTGACTGCTGCAGCTGGAACTGAGCTCACTAAACTCACTGACACAGCTTTGCAAGAAGTGAATGCACAGCAAAGAGTGGAATTCGGGTAAAAGCTTTGGTCTGTGGCTTCTCTCATGGATTCACAGGGATTCTCATGGCAGGACTATTCCCTCTTTCTAGGCCTCCTGAAGGAAGCGTTCAGGGCTGTGACTGCTTCAAAGACATTTTGACACAAAGTGTTTCTATTTAATCCCAAACACAGTCACATTAACATCGCCTCATTAATATGCAAATTAGTTCCTTAAGTTAGGGGGAGGCAAGGCACAATAGAGGAGTATTCTTGGTATTTTGGAGGAAACAAAGTTTTGAAATATTTTATTACTCTGTGGCATAGTAACAGTGCAATATCACTCAAAGTTGCAACTTATAAATGATTCCTGCCCCTAACATTTTGATCTAATGTAACTAAAGTAGTGTTTTGCTACCACGTGTTCCTAAACTTCCATACTGCGAGTTTTCCTGGGACTTCATACTCACAGTGAAGGCAAAAACTGTGTTTCCCTCCAGGAGGACAAACCAATATGTAAGTAACCAAGGGTAAACTGTCTTACCTGCGCTCTCTCTTCATCAAATTCCAGGCAGCCCATACCATCCAGTCTCTGTAGATCTATCCAGCCTTTCCAGATTACACAGACACCATTGAGAATCATAGGTGCCTTCAAGTACACCTGGGATAAAAGCAAAACACATGCTATGAATTTGCAAGCTCTTACACATGTGCCTGCACATTGAAAACACTGATCCAGGAAGCTTCTATATGTATTCTTAGAAGAATATTCAAACCAGCTGGTAACATGATACTCCATTTAACAGCTTCTACTGCTTCCTTTCCAAGAACTCATTTTAATCAAGAGAGTGCTTTAACTTTTGCCTACTGTATGGGATGGAATAAATTTAAGATGTGTTCTCATTTTATAAAGTGGCATGCACCAGGATTTAGTTAGAAGTCTTACCACTTGCAGTTAAACTAAGAGCTTTTCTAGTCAGCTTACCTTTGTGTCACAATGGAAGTGGCATGCTGCCAGCCAGGGAGGATCCTGCAGCACATCTAAAGAGCTAAATGAGCACACTCTTCCTACTCCCAAGAAATACTGTATTTTCCCAATAAATGAGTGATTTCAGCAAAGACCAAGCACGGGTTTCAGTCCTCCTCAAACTTACAAACTACTCAGAGTTCAGTAAAACACACCACATACACGTTGTGCTAAAAATAAGCAAGTCTTCCTGTGTCAATTCTAGCATGTGGGCTCTTCAAAAGAAGCAACATCAGCTGATGAAAACCCAAGTACAGCAGCAATGTGCACTGTGCCTTGTGCTGCAGCCAGAGTAGTGCATGATCTTAAGGCCCTACATCTAGATAACAGCAGATGATACAGTGATGTCACAAGGGAACTTAAAAAGAAGCAAATACAACACTAAATGAGTTTGACGTTACACTTAATGACAGTCAATCATTTTAAGAATTAACCAGTCTTAAAACAAAATAAAGAGTCACAGCAAAATTACCTGAGTTGTACAGAAGAGAAAAAAAAATTTAAAAAATCAACTTTCTGTAATTATTTCAGCCTACTTGACAGCTCAAAACCTCTCATGGAACAGGAGTTTGTCTATGTTGAATCTCCAGAGAGGCAAACCTGCACACACGCTTGCACCTACTTCAGACTGAAAGACTGCTTAGATATTCCAAATCCATTTGAGCTTTTTCAGCCTTCAGGAGCAGCTCGGGCTCAGCTAGGTAGGGGAACTTTCAGACAGCGCCTCCTCTACCAGCTCAAAATTAATCCTCTGGCAAATCCTCATCAAAGCCTAATTGATGTTTAGCACTATAACGCATTTCAAAGCGCCCCCACTGTGCCTGCTTGCTCAGTTCCACGCTTACCAGCTAAGGTCACTCAAGCAAAAAAAGAGAGGGCTGGAGAGGCAGGAGGCACAGAGGAAGGGAAGCCCCCCTCGTGCAAAGGCTGTGCTGGCAGAATTAAGCACTGAACAACATGAAAGGCAACCCCTGAGTGGAAAAAAGGGAACAAATCGAACTGACAAACAAGTAATGTTATTTGCCAAAGAAAACAAACATTTGATCTCCAAGCCTGATTTTTACAACTAACCACGCTTTGGTATGAAGTGACACAGCTTTAGACCTTTTAATTAGTACAACATACAGCAGCTCAATAATGAAGAAAAAAATGTTTATTTGTTTGGGGATATCTTCTTCCCACCAGCACTTCTACTGCAGGGTCTCTGCTAAGAGCACAGCCTGGTTTTCTGTGCCTGCACTCACAGCCCATCTGAGAGAGGCATCACACCCCAGCCTTGGGTGGGGACAGCACACTGTGGGACAGCACAGCAGGCACATCCACGGGCCAGCAGCCTCTGCGAGCAGAGGTGTCAGAACCAGCATGAGTAAAATGTGGACTACCAGGAAACCACCTCCCACAGCCCTTGTTTCAAGACTGAACATTTCAAACATACAAAATACATCACAGCCCTTCAGCACAGTCTTCAGCCATTCATCTCACAAGAAACAAACGAAGGACGCAGCATCCATTTAATAGATGTATTTAATTAGTAGAGAAGTGAAAGACAGTTAAAAGAGGCTATTAGAACTGTCAGTCTCTTCTAAGGCAAATGAAGAATATTTAAAGAGGGGAAATAAAAAGGTAGTATAAGCTAACATAGATCCGTAAAGACAAAAAAGTCCACACTATAATGCTGGTTATGTTTTGCAGGAGGAAACAAGCACTTTGCTGATCTTCATTGAAGTTTACCTCTTACTCAACCTCCCTTACCCTTCTTGCCCAGAAAAGGAGCCTGGGACATCAAAAGTTACACAGGCCCTGCCACAGATACCAAACCCCAGCTTTCCAAGCTGTCCAGGAATACTTTTTGTTTGTTTCTTAGATAAGGAATATTATGCTGCCACTAACCTGTTTCAGTGCCTTGGTCACTGCAGCTGCCAGTGCCTTGCACACAAACTTCCTGTCTCAGAGCACACAGCAGCAGCTCAGACAGAGCTGTAGCAGGCTCAAAACTTCAAACGCCTCATGCATCACCTGGGAGCCCGAGCAGTGCTGCAAATTCTCTGAAAGTCTCCAGAAGCCAAAAGGGAACAAGCTGAGAGAGCCGATGTGATTCGTGATTCCCACAATCTGCCCCGCGCACGCCGGCCAAGAGCGCAGCTGCTGACACAGCAGCCGGGAGCCGCTGGCACGCAGCCTGACCTTCCACATGAAGCAGGCTGCCCCTGCTCCTGAATCACAGCCTGGGAGCCTCGCACCACTGCATTCAGGAGTCCTCAAAACTCTGATATACAAACATTTTTCACTTCTGAAAGCATGAATTCCTTCTCAAGATATTCTGAGTTTTGAAATTACCGCATAATCATTCAAACGTAGTAATCATTCATCTTGAAACCCCGCAAGTTTATGCAGGAACTTTTCTCTCATTGAAACACAATAATGTGTACTGGTACTTTTAAATTTATTTTAGAGAAAGGAATTTAAACTCCTTTTTTCCCCCCTTTTCTTTTTCAGGAATATGGAAACCACCTAAGATTATAGCCAAAAACGTTTAACCACTTATTTCCTTCTTTTCAGATAAAGCCATGTTGGTTCCCTTTCAACTTCTGAACTTAACAGAATTATTAATAAATTACTGCTCTGTCTGTGAACACGTTATCTATTACCGCACCTCAAAATCCAGCAGAGTGGTCTTCCAAAAAATTTCTGTATTGTCTGCTCTGAAAATTGCCTCAAGACAGTGATGGTAGGAGACCAAGGGCAAAAGGTGCATTATTTCTAAAAAGATCCAAAATTCTGACCCCCCTCCTCCCTAATATTATAGAAGTAGATAAAATAATGTCTTTGTTAGAACAATTCTTTCAAGGTTTTACTGCTAACCCCTAACTATCTGTATTTAAATCATTTTATAAATCCTCCACACACCTCTGGGTACTTTCCATAACAATGCTTGGCAGTCCGTGCTGTAAAATACAAGAGACAGGTGAAAAGCACTACAGAACAGAAAGAAGGAGGAGAGGTTGGAAGTCAGGCAATTACCAAATTCATATTCAGTGGACAAATTTTAATGCTACATAAAGAAATACCATTATAGGGACATACAAGAGGAAAAGCTAAATTACACAGCAGCCTCTTTTCAGAATACACTCCATCCTATAAACCAAAAGAAGTATGGCTTTTCTGCCACTGACAGTGGACAGTTGTGTAACTAAGTTAAGAATCTTTGTATGCATATTGAAGGATGAGAGTTAAGTTCTCTCATTTTGCACTCTTATTTTCTACAGACTGGCACAGCTAAAGCTTTGTTAGACTAGGAGACCTAGGTAAACTGTCACATACTGAAAAATGCAATTTCTACTAGTTTATAGCAGCTGAATTTTTGTTTGGATGGCTATTACAGAACTAATTGCATCTCAAATGACATCTTCCATTTCAAACTCCTACTGCAGTTTAAAGGAGCATTAGGATTTTTAAATGAGAAACACAGACATGTTACTTTTACGTTGGAAACAGGCTTTGAGTATTAGAACAAATATTCTGCTTGCTGACTGAACAAGCAGCAAGAGCAAACACTCTTATCTCCTGGCAGATTATCTGAACAGAGGACAAACAGCACCATAAACACACACAAACTTGAGAAGGTGCTGCATTGAATAGGCTTAGTTGGGCTCTAAGTTGCTGGGCTGTGTTTGTGCTTCCTCAGCCTCCCCGCTGGCTTATTCTCAAAGATCTCTGTGCCACACCTTCAACATATAGTGTATCTCACTTTTCTTTTGTATTCTTTTGACTAATCTGTTATTTCTTTTCATCTGCATTTAAATGAGCAACCTTCTCCTCCAACTCCAAGTAACTGGGAGTTATCTCTGTTGAGAACAGGAGTGGGCCATTCATATTTTAAAATCCAAACTGTTTAGATAGAGGACAATTCTCAATTACTTTTGAAAAAGCTACTGTATTTTAGCACAAGCACTCTGTTTCACATCCTATTTTAGTCATCTAGTAAACCCTTATCTCACAGCAGCAGGGTATTTAACTGATCTGCTGGAGGTATGCTATCTGTGTGCTCCATCCACACATCCTGCAGTTACGGAAAATGCTCCTTCTCCCTCCAGCAACCGAGCCATTTCCTCCCCCAGCGATTGCACACAGCTCTCACCACCCACCAACTCATGAATCAGCAGGCACACAGCAGCCAGCTCCACTGAGGAGACCAACTGCACCCCCAGGAAACACCAGTCCCCAGTGAAGTGGTGCAGTCCCCTCCCTCCTGTTTTCATTTTCCCAGCACACTGGAGCAAAAAGCATTCTTTGAGAAGAGGCTCAGTTCTGACTCACCCTGTGCCTCATCACGCACACTTCTGCCCATTCATAAGAAGCCACGTCTGTCTGTCCATCCATCCACCCCACTTCTGATCTCACCTTCCCCTGAATCATACCCCACTTTTAAACACTGAAACAGCAGTCTCCCTGGTGATTTCATGTGAAACACTGACCACTAAGAAAGAAACAGCTTTGAAAACTTACTCCAAGAAAGAAAGCTGTAAACCGGGTAAGGCTAACCTCACCTTCTCCTAACATTATCTGTATACAGTAGCAAGCAAAAGGAAACAACCTGTACAAAATGTTCAAATGAGAAATTATGTCTTCAAATATATATATATATATATATATATATATATACAGTTTCATCACAAAATGCTGTGATCTTGCCACAGAGAAGTGGCATGACTGCTCTGAAATGTAAAGCTGCATCAGTCCCATCCCTGTGTTCCCCCCAAAATACAAAGACTCACTTTGAGATCACAAAGAAGGGTCTCAAGCCTAGGTTTGAAAGAGGAGGCAAAGCATGAGAGAAGAAGCTATCTATGAAATGCAAAAAGAAAGAAAAAAAAGCAAAAAAGCTTTTCCAAAACTTTGCAACAGAACTTATACACTAAAATCCTAAACTAATCAGGGAACAAAACAGAATNGAAAATGCTCCTTCTCCCTCCAGCAACCGAGCCATTTCCTCCCCCAGCGATTGCACACAGCTCTCACCACCCACCAACTCATGAATCAGCAGGCACACAGCAGCCAGCTCCACTGAGGAGACCAACTGCACCCCCAGGAAACACCAGTCCCCAGTGAAGTGGTGCAGTCCCCTCCCTCCTGTTTTCATTTTCCCAGCACACTGGAGCAAAAAGCATTCTTTGAGAAGAGGCTCAGTTCTGACTCACCCTGTGCCTCATCACGCACACTTCTGCCCATTCATAAGAAGCCACGTCTGTCTGTCCATCCATCCACCCCACTTCTGATCTCACCTTCCCCTGAATCATACCCCACTTTTAAACACTGAAACAGCAGTCTCCCTGGTGATTTCATGTGAAACACTGACCACTAAGAAAGAAACAGCTTTGAAAACTTACTCCAAGAAAGAAAGCTGTAAACCGGGTAAGGCTAACCTCACCTTCTCCTAACATTATCTGTATACAGTAGCAAGCAAAAGGAAACAACCTGTACAAAATGTTCAAATGAGAAATTATGTCTTCAAATATATATATATATATATATATATATATATACAGTTTCATCACAAAATGCTGTGATCTTGCCACAGAGAAGTGGCATGACTGCTCTGAAATGTAAAGCTGCATCAGTCCCATCCCTGTGTTCCCCCCAAAATACAAAGACTCACTTTGAGATCACAAAGAAGGGTCTCAAGCCTAGGTTTGAAAGAGGAGGCAAAGCATGAGAGAAGAAGCTATCTATGAAATGCAAAAAGAAAGAAAAAAAAGCAAAAAAGCTTTTCCAAAACTTTGCAACAGAACTTATACACTAAAATCCTAAACTAATCAGGGAACAAAACAGAATAGTAACTTCATTAACAACTGCAATTACAGCAAAGGCTGATAACTTCATGGAAGGCTTCACACTACTCTTTCAGATATTGATCATTAGTTTAAAAGAAACTAATGACAAGCAAACAAGTCATGAACAGAGTTAACAGCATTTATCTGACTTCCTAAATTTAATTCCTATACACTAATCTTTTAACATAATTTAAACTGGAATGAAGTATAAATAGAAACAGCTGAAAAAAAACTCCTTTAGAAAGCGACTATGAGTGAAATAAAGACTTTTTAGTGCTTTTAATTTGATCAATCCTTCTGTCTCATCCCTCAGAACATACTATTCTTTTTCAAACACACAATGAAAATGTCTTCTATTTTAAAAGCTACATCTTGGAATTTCTTCCATTCTGTGAGAATGAGGTTTTGTTAAAATTCAAACCTTACACTCTTCTGCAAAAATGTATGGGAATTGACACTTTCTGACCAAACCAGAGCCTTTCCTAAACGCTTGTGCAGCTGCCAAGGTGGGACTCCTGGGACACAGCTGGCCAGGGCAGGAGCACTGCCCAGGGACGCCTCCTTGGGCCCAGCACCATCATTTCTCTGGGATCTGTTTCTCCAGCCCTGCTTCCCTGTAATCACACACAGACATTCCACTTGCAGCTGAGAAAAGAAAACACCCCACAACTAGAAAAACACCTCAGAACATACGACAATTTTCAACTTCATAGCAAAACCTGATGGTCAGGTATTATTACTTTGTTCAATTTTAAAGTATGCTTATGTAAGTCACTAGGTTTTACTACAAATATCAGTTAACATTGAGATGCAACATAATCCATTTTTACAATTCTGTGTAGCAGAAATATGCACATACAGACTCATTTTCAAAATATCTTCGTAATACCAGAGCTGTGACAAAACCTCTCTCAACATGCTTTGTGTATTACTGAAATACTGCAGTGATGGAGTTTGGTTTCTAAAACATCAAAAAAAGGAATAGCTGAAGAATTGAAGAATTTTCCTAACCTTACTGGAGAGCCAGAATTTAAAAGTCCCTTGTAGAAAACCTGGTATTTTTATAGTTTTTGGGTTGGTTGCATTTGTTAGTTTTTTTTCAGTGTAGCTAGCTCAACTATGTAATCATGACTCCTTTTCAAAAGCAGATCAATGTTTCATTAAATTATGCAGATTGCTATTTCACTTAACTAAAACCCAAGTCTATAACGAAAAACAGATATGAAGCAGAAAGGATGTCAGAACAAATGTGATTAAAATCTGTGGAGCATTTTATTCCTGGATTAAGATCACTGGTCAGTACTTATGCTTAGAAGCTCAAATAGAAAAATACTAAAATGCTGCTGCACAGAAATTATACTCATCATCTAATAACCAAGTCTCCAGACACAGTTCATCATTCCAAAATACTGCAATTTCTCGACTAAGCAGAAAACATGAACCAGACTTGACCAAAACCACCAAAAAATCCCCAACACAAAGCACAAACTAGACAGCTTCTAGTTTTCACATTGTCACTGCAGAAGGGACTAATTCCTCCCCCAAAGAGGAATGCATCTCATGCTCAGGCTCTATCCATTTGCCTTCAAAAGACAGAACCAACCACAGAGCTAGAACTGAAAATCAACAAAAATGCAAGAAGCATAACAAGAAAAATCTGAAAGGCAAATATATGCTGGGGTTTTCCCCTGTGAAACTCTACAGGGTCTTTATCAGCCCACCTTTACACTAGATTCTACACAAGAAAGATGGCTGGATTTTAAACCTACACTCCCTTTTAATGGAGAGAGCATGCATTTTAAAAAGACCCATTTTTTCTTGCAACAATTAAAAAGAATAATGCTTTTGCAGCAAAATATTGCCAGGAGATTGCTGCTGGTTTTGCTGCTCCAAGTACACACGTACGCCTCTGCTCACAAACCCAGTAACTAACAGACACAGTTTTCTCCAGCTTGACAGAATATTTTTCCAGACAAATTTCAAATTTGGTTGGGAAAATTGTTCCTTTCAAGCTTTCAGAAAATCACATAGCAAAAGGCAGTTAAAATTTGCAACTGCAACAGAGGATTAGAAAGAGAGGTTTATCTAAAACACATCACTGGCACACCACACTACCTGGGTGCAAATAAACACCTAAATCCTCTATTTTCGGACTGAAAATTCAAATCATATAGTGCAAGTATACTCAACTGCACAAAAAAGAAATCACCTGATTTTGATGACATTGACAAGCAACTAATAAAAACATCCAGGAACTGACCTAAGCAAGAGAGGGGCAAGAAAAGCTGCTTCTTCTCTACCCTTTGGCTTTCATTGCCTTCTTGAGCACTGCAACAGCCTCACCCTTCCCCTTAAGCAGGATTCAAGTCTGGAAAAACTGTCCAAACATTTCCTCAACAAGTAGTGCTGCATCAAGGCTTAAAATAATGAGTAGGTTTTTGTCTTTTGTATACTGTAACAACTATTCAGCTTTCATCATTCAATAAAATCTCGTAGTGTCATAATTATTCTGTAGAAAACTATCAGCTTCTGCAGAGAACATCCTTAGCAATGACTGGAAATTTTCTTTAACAGAGTAACATAAAACTTGCAATTATGCAAGCTAATGAGCTCATTTTGTTACTTGTGCTTTGGACAATAAAGCTTGAAGAACCATTTCAGTAACTTTCAGAAAAATGAGAATTTCTTGAAGCAAATGTTTCATCATCTTTTTGAATTTCTTATTTTTAATATGAATTATTAGTAAGTGATTTTCAGAAAGAAGCAGACATTCTCAACAATGACTCTTTCTTTTCTCATTCATTTATAAGAAGAGGAGAAAAGCATAATATTAGAAACTTTGCTTAGTAAGTGGAGACTGATATGCAAACAAGAGAATTCAACAATCCAAGTGTCTGGATTTCTTCCAGCATCTATGCTGCAGAGAACTCAAGTACTGCTTTCATCCACACAGCACTCATCTGTCCTTATACATAGCTGCAAAATTTAGCTCACTAACTCCAATTTTGTTCCTCTTCTGGGAAACTTTAGGATGATGACATGGGTATATTTGAAATCTTGTCTATACAACTCTAACGAGTGCATTTAAGCCACTGGAAAGAGTTCAAGGCAGTGTGACTGCATAACTGCTTTTAGAATACATAATAAAAGCTAAGCAGAAGCAGGTTTACTGACAGACCTTAAGTACTTCCACAGCCGTGCTGCAAGCACTGCTCCCAAGCATTGTTCCAAAATGGCATTGCCACTGCCTGCACTGTAGTGCAGGGAAAATGCACAGGGATAATGCACAGGGATAATGCATTATTGCAGGGGCTGTGGGCAATTACAGAAGTGTTTGGAGGATGAGGGGTGAAAGGACTGGGGGAAAGGCTGTGGATCCTGGTCACATGAGAGGTGCCTGGGGTGACTCACGGCGGAGGGCACCCGATGATAAATCACTCTGCAGGAACAACTGTCCAAACCCAGCCAGGGGCTGCCTGCCAGCACAGCGTGTCCAGTCCACATCCTCCAAAGATTTTTCTTCCCAAAAGCCAAATTCCTAACTGTTATAAACTGTATGCACATAGAGACATCTCCTCATTGTGAGGTAAAGTGAATTAGCACAGGTACACTGTAACTGTGGCTGCAAACAGAGTTTGGATTAAACAGCTCTCCTCTATGTAACAGCAGGTCATAGTGAAGAACACTTCCAAGTATCTAGCCAAAAACAAGAGAAAAAGTTTCACTCTCCTCTAAAGCAAGAATGGGTTTAGGAGCATAAACAAAGGATGTTGCTGGGAAAAAGAAAAAATATTAGAAAGAAAAAGAAACTGAGAAGTCTCTGCTGGCTAAAGGACTCTTAAGCACAAACATAATAATAAATTCTAGAATCACAAGCATCTACAGAAATATAGAAGAGTATTTTACTCAAACCATATAGATGCTAAAAAATTAAGCTGTTTAGCTAGGCTGGGTACAAACTGGATACACCACCAAACCCATTTGTCTGCTGTCAGAATAACCACACACTGACCTCCTTTTTTAAAGGTGACAGAAAAGTCTGAGAAAGATCAAAAGCAACAACAGTGATGTTGTTTCATCAGTTTCCTCAGGCCAACACCACTTCCCTTGGCCAGAGCAGGCAAAAGCACCTCAAAGGCTTTGAGCACAGACAGCCCAGCAGCTCATGTCCCTTCACCAACCACCTGCTGCTCCTCACAAGAATCTCTCCCAGCCACCACAAGGTTTTGGGGTCATACCCCAAAAGGTATGAGTAAGAGGATAACAATTGTTTAAGGCTGCTCAGGAAAAGTGGAAAGCTGGTTCTATTTGCTGTCACTTGAGCTGTTGAATTTTAATAAAAACTATTTCTCGTTACACTTCTGTTTCAGCTGTAACACCTGCAGCATAACAAAGATTGGCTTTCTTTTAATATTCATCCAAACAGTTAACACTAACCTAGAGCAAAATAAAATCTAGTTATGACAAACAACTATGCAAGTAGAAACTCAACTTCTTTAGGAAAAAAACTGAAAATCTTTAGTTATGGCTAGAACAAAGTTAATGGTTAATGAGTAGAAATCCTAGCTATATCACATGTGGCACAGCAGGCACTCTGAATCAATTTAAATCATGTCTGATGTGTTTTCCCCCAAAGCTGCAGAGTTCACAGCGTATTGGAGCAAAATAAACCCGTGTGGAAGACTCTGGTTTACGAGCAGCTGCCACCAAAGAACAGACAGGAAGTAAAGCTGCATTAGAATGAGATGGAGAATTGTATTATAAAGGGGAGGGGAAGTAAAACAACTTCACAGACTTCATCAGTGACTGTTATTTTTGAACAGCAAAAAAGACTATCTGAGAACTAATGTTCTTTCAAGAAAGGAGTGGAGGTATAGAAACACCTTGAGTAAAAAATGAAAATTGGGGATATTATCTCATTCTAATATCTATTCTCTCATAACACAAAATGAATCACACATAAAAAGTTGACCAGACAGTTCTGAACAAGACAAAGGGACTTTGAATAGATTTTAAGAAGCACTGAAGTCCATACACAGCTCAGGCTAAAGTTTGTATATCATAGTACAAAACTGAAATAAAAATTGCAGAACTTCATTAATCACAATAACAGTAGCCTAAGTCATTAATGATACCAGAAAACTACAGTGAAAGTAAAGCTCTTCATTCAATTGCAAGGCTTAACTATCTAATATTTCAGGCAATACATTGGGCTACTACACTGCCTATCTTTCAATTTCTTAACATCTACTCATTTATTCTTTACCAAAAAACAAATAAAAAACCCTGGACATTAGCTGACTACTCAGAGGATCAGAAAGCCTTGGTATGGTTCAGCTCCCCAGAAACAGGGCACACACTGCATCTGACACACCCCACACACACCCACAGTCACAATGAAATACAATGTTCTATTATTTTTATGATCTAGGGACCTATTTTTAGTGCTGCTTTTTCTTCTGCTATGACAAACCTGAAAAATTGCTCAAATAGACAATTAAATTTGCTGCAGGTCAAAGACAGCAGAGAATGCTAAAGCTATCTCAAAAAAATGTTAAACTTGAGTTTAAAATTAGTAGAAACATTAAGCATACACAGAGCCATCCAATTCTTGGATTAATGAAGACAGGGTATCCACCAGAGGCCTACCCACCCATTGTGAACATCAGATGCATCAAATTAAAAGGCAAATTAAGCATATTAAAAAAAATCCCCTCAGCTAAGAAATACCAGATTGAAAAACCTCAAGCCTATGAAGTATGTATTTGCAGAATCCCAACTTTTACAAGAGTGTTGCTCTTTGTAAAACTCAATAATTTAAGCAGCAATTCCAGCAGATTCTGCATTGGTAGCTTTGTTAATCTGTGTACAAAACTGCTTTAGCACAATAGTGACATACTTCAAAGCTGGATAAACTATTTTGGGCCATCATTGTTTAGCCAAACACCAAAGCAGAATTCCAGAATAAAAATATTCTAATGTTGGTGAGTTTATCTACATTCTAGATCTCAACCTAATGCCTAAGATAATTATTAACTGACAGCTTCCCCCATAGCTTTTTTTATTCATATAATTAAAAACATGCCTTGCTGGCATAAATCCAGTGATGAACAAACACACATTATGCACTGCTTCAAGAATCAAAGCTCATAAAACAATGTTGCACAGAGTTACAAAAATCACATGGTTTTAAGAGACTGCTGAAGTCTGTGAAAGAAATTCTTAATTAAACCAAATGACAAAAATCTAGAGAGAACAAAATCTCAGACAGTTCATATGAAACTCTTAACTGTTTCTGTTGATAACACTCTCCCACTCTGCTCATTGCTCTGCTCCAATCATGGGAGTGGCTTACTTTCAGAGAAGTTTCATTCTGTGCAGAGCAAGCCTGCATTCATGTGTGATTTACACAAGTAAGGGCTGATTACAAGAGTGAATTTGTGATTTGTTCATAGCAGAGCATAACATTATTCCCATTTATCTGTTTGTCCACCTCTAGCCTCATTCAGAGGAATTCTTCTAAACCTTTCAGTGAAGCAGTCTAGAATTTACTGTAAACACACATAAAAGAAGGAGTGGCATTCATTAATGAGGCTCATGTTCTATTTTAATGTGCAGCATACCTACCATGCTCTTACACGATTAAGACAACACAAGAAAATGGATGAAGCAGTTCAGTACTTTAGGAATTCATTCAGAGAAAACAAAGTTAAAAAAATCATAGGAGTAAATAAAATTAGTTTTGAACTGGCAAGAAGAGAGACTTCAGTCTTCTTACACATTACAAGAAAAATTCCTCATTCAATTGTGAGCCAGAATCAATATTTTTCAGTAAGAGCCAGATTCAATTCAGTTTCCTTAGCAAAGCAGTCAGTACCCAGACAGCCAACTTCACTTCTCCCCCAATTTGTCAAACTTCTGCAAGCCTCACAGGACTAAATGGAAAACAATTTTTTCCAAAAAAACTCATTAACTTGAATTCCACATACCATAACTGCCCTCAGGAATTTTTTTTTTCTTCCAATCAAGTTTTCCCACTATAGGAAATATTTATCTTCCACCTAGCAGCATTTAAAAGACCCAATATGCCATTAAACCTGAATATGCTTCAAGTATTTCCTCCAGCCTGGTAGGTTTGGTAGCATTAGCTGTTTCTTGTTACAAGGGTAGGTAAAAAAAATAGGCAAAAGAAAAGATTTTGTAGTGCATTAAAAGTTTTTAAAAATAATAATAATAAAAATACACAAAATTTAGCCCAAAACAGAAAAACTATGAGAGCTTAAGTGCTGGTCTAAACCCACTGAATCCTGAAGAAAGTCTCCTACTGAATTCAGTGATCTTTGGACCAGTCCCAAAGCACCTACAGGAGCACAGATAAGAGACAGCATCTATATTTTAAAGGTATGTTTTTCCTGTAAAACAAAACCAGCTGTAGGTGATTTCAGTAACTTTATTCTGATGAGACTAAGCAAGGTTTCTAACTTTAAATCTAATACAGCTTCAGAGTAATCATCACTGTCCCTAGGGAATTTGAGCTTTCAGTATCAGTCCATGGGACAACCACCTCAGAGAAGAGAGACTCAGAAATCAATTGTGAAAGTGATGCTGCTTCTGTACCATAGCTGATGGTGAAACTGAGAAAAAGCTTCATTCCACTTGGAGCACACTGACTGCCTGCTGTACCAACTGGCAGCACAGACACAACGAAAAACCTGTTGAAACTGCAAATGTTCATTAGTCTACCACAATTCATTGGCCAAAGTCTAATATCTGAACCACTTTAGAAGCACCTACACTACACCAAATTTAGACCGTTCCCCAAAATTTGATCACAGCATGACAGCAGAAATAGTTCTATTCTTCAAAGTAACACAAAGCCACCAGCACTGCCCACGTTTCCCAATTCTTCCATTTGCCTAAACATTACAATGCTTTAAAACAAAGCAATATTTTATCTTACCAGCTTTCACTTGTACTCACATCACTACCTACCTGCACGGAGATGTGAAATATTAAAAATCTCACATCAGATGCACAGCCCACACCAGTAAGACCATAAGCACAACAACAACAACAACAAAATTCTTTCAGTTTCAACAATTTCCTGCTTACCTTGCCTCCTTCTCTTTCAAAGTCGACATATTCCCGGGTCGGTGTCTGTCGCTGCTCCCCCTGCCAGCTGGCCGGAAAAAACTGGAGAGACAGATTGGTTCCTGTGGCCACAAAAGCCTTTTAGAAAAATCAATACAAACAGGATCAGGGAGCAAGACATTACATAAATTATGCAGGCAGTCATTTATTTTTACATCAGTTTATGTCTTAAGCCAGGCAGCATAGAGAATACTTAAAGTCAAAAACATGCACTCATCATTTTTCTTAAGTATTAAGTTACAAACATCTGATTCCATTTTGACAACATTTGCCATTGGCTGCTTCAGATATAAAATACAACATGGAATCAATACTTCTTTTAAATCAGTTTTGCTGACATTAGAATCTGTCCTTTCAATTCTGTCTGGATACCCTGCACTAACTTAGTACCTGCAACACTAAAAACTGCCCCTGCTTTTCAAAGAGGTTGCATATCTCTAATAGAAGTACTGCAGAAGGAAAATTAACTCCTTAGACTGATTACTAAGGGCAACTTTTTTCAAAATAAAAGGATTTGTTTCCTTTTGCTTATACCTAGACAGACACTTAACTGAAGCATAAATATTCCTGTTTTATCATCTACTGGCATGCAGCATCAATACACAGTTCAATCAAGCTTCACAGGACAAAGTCCTCACGCCACATTAAGACACCCAGATCAGCAGATGCTGTGTCAGTGAGAAAAGGCAACTGTAGGAATCCTTCTCAGCTGCAGCCCTTTGTAAAATCATTTAAGGGTCTGGCTTAAATCCATTAGAAAAAGCATGTATTGCTTTCAAGCAAACAAATTTCTACAATTTCATATGAAAACGGGATTCAGTTTTCTCTAGAAACTCCCTATCTATATATTTGCTTGCATATCTTAATTCTAAGCAATGATGAGTACAGCACTTCCCAGACATGAAATAAAAAATTATTTTTGCAAGCAGAAGTCAGATTCACACTATTTTTAGTCTTCTCTGGTACAGATGAGTGTGTTGTCCTGTAAGCATGTGAATACTCACACAAACTCACAGCTTGTAACTCCTACCACAATCCCAGGGTTAAACATAATTTTTGCAATCAAATGGCTGTATTTATTACCAAAATTACTTAGATTAAATGGTTATTAATCTAGAATATAATTTTCCTTAAAAGCTATACAACTACTACTTTAACAATTGGAATTTCCTGACAAGCAGATTTCTTTCAAGCAACCACTTCATGGCATAACTGTACTGCTACCTGTGACATAATAGCTGCATGTTATTTAAGATAGTTCTAGTCATGGACTGCAACACTGTCACAGCATTAATACCTCCCATTTTGAAAGTAGAACTGCTTTGTCTTGGCTCTTCCCCCTCCTCCAAGGGAGACTAATGCTCTGCAATCAGTTTTGGTTCCAGGCTATCCTTAAAAACAGATTTTTAAATTTTTGTTGTTGTTTTTGTCTGCCTGTTTTGTCTCCTGTAAGCACATTCTCAATGTCATTAAAATTAACAAATCAGTCCTAGCAATGCCAGAAGAACACTGTATTGGTGCATTAATATTTGTTTGCAAAGACAAACAGTTCAGTCGATGGAACAGAAGTTGCATCAAGGATACACCTGCACAATACAGGAGGCATCAAATCTGTCAGAGCTCAGACCACCACTGTCAGGCTCACAATCTTCTATTATCCCTTCCCTTTTGCAAGGGATGCTACATACACATCAACAAAAAAATTATACCTATCCCCAAATATTTGTGACTCTGAGTCTTCAGCACTTAGTCTGCTCAAGATCTGTTTTCCTACCTCTGAGCATCTTGAGTAAATATGTGTTTTATACTCCTTAATTTATACATTTTAAATATCAAGGAGTGAGATCTTTGAGGGTAAACCAGCTGACCACTGAAGCTCTATGGACCAGTTCAGTTGTGGTATTGGGTCAGAAGGACTGTACTTGCTTTCTGGGAAACCCAGCAAGACAGTGAAGTGTCCATGCCTTCCTGCTTCCACCCTCAATGTGTGCTCGAGGGTCATGAAAAACAGGGGAAAAATATCAAAGAAATGAAGAAGATAAAAGTACGCAAATTCCACATCCTCAGAGCCAGGCAGGCACCATTTAAACCATAAAAAGCTATGTAGATATTTGTTCTCTGGATTTTTGAAGCCTGTTCCCTTCCTTTGAAAAGAAAAAAGCATCCAGTTAAAGTACCCATATGCTTCTCAAATCAAATCATAGGTCAATACTAAAAAACTCAAGAAGAGTCCCTGCTAATAAACCACACAAGACTACACGAAAGCCATTAATTTCCATCAAATAACAAACAAATTAATTTTTTTTAAATAATGATTTTTTAAAAATCACACCACTTTTTTGGTTTTAAACTTGAAAGTAAGAAAACTCTAGTTTTGTCTGCAGAGTCTTTTAAAGCCCAGTCTGACAAGCTATCAGACATTTGTGTTGCAAATTTTGTGAAAAGCTTATCAGGCAGTACAAGGGCGACCTGACCTACACACAGACAGCATAAATACAAGTATCTTCCAAAGCAAACCAAACACATGAGGTTATTAAAGTTATCAAAGCATTACCAGTAAACTTGAAATCTTACTTAATACACTTCACAGCTACTTCTCACTAATATTGGTAATTATTTCTTCTATTCAATCAAGAGCTATTTGATACACATAACCAACAACCTACTGCCAGCTCTACATTAAATCCCTGAGCTGTTCTCTGAGAAGTTTTTTTCTGCTTCAAAATATGTAAGGTCATTTGCAAAGGCTCCCTTTGGAGATAAAAGAATAAATCCTTGATGTCTGGAAAAACACTCAAGACTAAAAAAAAAAAAAGTAAAATTACTAGCTCTTTTTAACATCAGTCATTACACACAGTACATTTCTAAATAAACCTGACTACTCATGCCCTGTTCACAAAACAAAACCAGATGTTTCAGATGAAGAAATATAGAGCCTGTTTTATAATTAAGTAGAGTGAAAATATGTTGAACATGCATCACTGGTAGCTTCCAAGAGATGAAGTTCTGGCAAAAAAAAAAGGCAGCAGCAGGCTCCGAAGTACAAAGGTGAAACTACAGCAATTTCCCATTTATATAAATAACTGCATAGGCTGCATTAGAAAGCTAGTTATAAACTGCACAGCCTTTTTTTTAGGGAGGGATTGGGGTATATTCTGCACTTTCACCTGTACAGCAATTTCCCATGCCAGCTAACTATGTCTTCCTTACCAACCCATTGTTGCCCTGGTGTTTTCTTAAAGGAAGCAAACACACACAAAGAAAAATGAATGTAAAAAGAATAGTCAAATTAAGAACCTGTCTACAAGGGGGCTCTTGTAAAATAATATTACAGGTTCTAAAACAAGAGATAATAAGATTCAGCTAAAATAAAGTTATTCAATAAAAAGTAACCGTGTTCTTGAGTGTGTATCCTTCTACTGACAAACACAAATGAACAAGCTCAGTTAGAGTAACTGCTGCTGAAGTATTTTTGGATGTGCATAAGACTAATTGCATTGTGCATAAGAATAATTTCACTGTGAACTGACTAGCAGTATGTACACCACGTGAAATTGAAGAATGCTCATAAACCAAACTTGGTGGAAGCGGGGTTTATTTTCTAATTTTACCTTGTCTTTCGCTATATACTCTAAATGGAAAAGAGCTTACTTCTGCATTTTAATAGTGGAATTACAAACTTAACAATGCTACAAAATACTAATCCTATAGAAGCAACCTGGAGCAGAAATCAAACCAGGAAATAACGACTCAGTTCTTGACTACTCCGAGCCATATTTCATCTCACTTCTTATTTCAGAGGGCGACAGTGGTTTGTAACTAACCTTAATGAATGAGAAAAACGGAGCTGAAGTTGCAAGTTTCTAAATCTAATTTTAAAAGCGTTTGATTTAGTTCACAAATACATCAAACAGCTCACTCAGGACTTTAAGATAGCGCCTTCTGAACAATGTTACTCATTTCTCAAAGCTACTGTTTCCGGAAAGGAGGGGGAAAAAAAGAAAAAGAAAACCAGCAGAATACTGAAATAAGCAGCTCGTAGCTGCAGCACGTGTCCAGGGAAGGAGCGCAGCCCGTTCCCACTGCCGGGGGTTCTCCTTCCTTCCCTGTCACCACGGCGCTCCAGACAAGCACTCTCCCCGCGAGCGAGCGAGCGAGCTGACACCTTCGAGTGAAAAAGCGCTATTCCTACGGCAGGCAGAAATGCTGCCTGTTCACCAAACCCTCCTTTCCTCAGCGCTTGAAAGGCAGCCGATGTCATTCCCTCCTTAAGGAAAACTCCTTCGCGCTGCGGCCCCGACCGGCCGCAGGCACCGTCCCGGCACGGCCGGCCCGAGCCGCGGGCTTGGGCACCGCGCAGCGCTCGCTGCCC